>JADMNL010000031.1:7042500-7580000 GCA_016271365.2 Neoceratodus forsteri | reverse complement strand
AAGGGATGGAGTGTGTGCAGAGAGGGGATGAACTGTGTTAGAGGTCCAAAAGTGACAAGGTGAAGGGGTGTGCATGAGATGGGGATGAAGTGTGTTAGAGGTCCAACAGTGACAAGATGAAGGGGAAGCAGGAGAGGGGGATGAAGTGTGTTACAGGTCCAACAGTGGACAAGGATGAAGGGGAGTGTGCAGAGAGGGGGATGAAGTAAGTTACAGGTCCAACAGTGACAAGGTGAAGGGGGAGTGCAGGAGAGGGGGATGAAGTGTGTTACAGGTCCAACAGTGACATGGAGAAGGGGGTGCAGGAGAGGGATGAAGTGTGTTACAGGTCCAACAGTGACAAGGATGGGTGTGTGTACAGGAGATGGGGATGAAGTGTGTTACAGGTCCAACAGTGACAAGGGTGGGGGGTTTGTGCAGGAGAGGGGATGAAGTGTGTTACAGGTCCAACAGTGACAAGGGTGGGGTGGGTGTGCAGGAGAGGGGATGAAGTGTCTTACAGGTCCAACAGTGGCAAGGATGGGGGTGTGTGTGCAGGAGAGGGGGATGAAGTGTGTTACAGGTCCAACAGTGACAAGGTGAAGGGGGGAGTTGCAGGAGAGGGGGAATGAAGTGTGTTACAGGTCCAACAGTGGCAAGGTGAAGGGGGGGTGTGCAGGAGATGGGGATGAAGTGTGTTACAGGTCCAACAGTGACAAGGAGAAGGGGGGAGTGTGCAGGAGAGGGGTATGAAGTGTGTTACAGGTCCATCAGTGACATGGTACATAGATAGATACATACATACATAGACAGTGTCGGCAGATAAGGGCCTATGGCCCACCCAGTCTGCCCACTTAAGTTTGTAAGTTCAGTTTGTGTTTTCCAGGAAGTCTGTTGCCCCTTACCTCTGACCTCCAGAATTCCTTTATGTCTGTCCCATGCTTTCTGAAATCCCGTGATTGTCTCCAGCCCCCACCCACTCTTCCTGGCAGGGTGTCCCACCTGTCCACCACCCGTTCTGTGAAGAAACTCTGCCCCACTGCCCTCTGAATCTGTCCTCCTCCAACTTCCATCCCATGCCCTCTAGTCCTGGAACATCTTTCGCTTAAAATAGTGCAGTTCCTGCACTCTCTGTCCCCTGTAAGATACTTGTATGTCTCTATCATATCCTCTCCTCCCTCCCTCCTCCAGGGAGTACATGTTCAGTGCCTTCCAACCTGTCCTCATAGGACTTGTGATGCAATCCATGCACCATCTTTGTTGCCCTCCTCTGAACCTTCTCTACCCTGTCTATGTCCTTACGTAGGTAAGGTCTCCAGAACTGCACAGTGTACCCAGGTGCGCCTCACTAGTGTCTTGTATAGTGGAATTATGACCTCCCTTTCCTGCTGGTGATGCCCTGCCTATGCATCCCAGCATCCTATTTGCTTTTACCTGCTGCCTTGTCACACTATTTCTGCCTTGAGGTCATCAGAGATGATAACTCCAAGATCCCTTTCCTGCTTGGTGCATGCTATATCCTCACCCCCAACTGATATATTGTGCCAGGGTTTTGTGCCCCATATGCATTATCATGCACTTCCTTGCATTGAATTTCAACTGCCAAACCCCTGACCATTCTTCAAGTTTCTGCAGGTCCCTTCTCATTCTGTCTACACCCTCTGGTGTGTCTACCTGTTACAGAGCTTTGTGTCATCAGCTTAACAGTGAAATTCTGCCTTCTAGGTCCTGTGCAATGTCACTGATGAAGATATTGAACAGTACCGGTCCCAGAACTGATCCCTGTGGTACCCCAGTGGTCACTCTTCCCTCTGTGGAGTGACAGCAATTTACCACCACCCTCTGTGTCCTGCCGCCCAGCCAGTTACCTACCCACAGCACTACTGTCCTGCCCACACCCATATTCCCCAGTTTGTGCAGTAGTCTTCTATGTGGCACAGTGTAATAGACCTTGCTGAAGTCCAGATAGGCCATGTCCACTGCCCTCCCATGATCCACCTCCCTAGTCAACCAGTCAAAAAATTCAATGAGGTTGGTCTGACATGATCTTCCCCTTGTGAACTGGGTGTGTGTGCAGGAGAGGGGGATGAAGTCTGTTACAGGTCCAACAGTGGCAAGGATGGGGGTGTGTGCAGAAGATGGGGATGAAGTGTGTTACATTTCCAACAGTGGCAAGGATGGGGGGGTGTGCAGGAGAGGGGGATGAAGTGTGTTCCAGGTCCAACTGTGATAAGGTTATGGGGTGTGCAGGAGCGGGGATGATGTGTGTTACAGGTCCAACAGTGACAAGATGAAGGGGGAGTGTGCAGAAATGGGGATGAAGTGTGATACAGGTCCAACAGTGACAAGGGTGGGGGGGTGTGCAGGAGATGGGGATGAAGTATGTTACAGGTCCAACAGTGGCAAGGATGGGGGGTGTGCAGGAGATGGGGATGAAGTGTGTTACAGGTCCAACAGTGACAAGGATGGGGTGTGCAGGAGAGGGGGATGAAGTGTGTTACAGGTCCAACAGTGACAAGGTGAAGGGGTGGTGTGTGCAGGAGAGGGGATGAAGTGTGCTACAGGTCCAACAGTGGCAAGTGAAGGGGAGTGTGCAGGAGAGGGGATGAAGTGTGTTACAGGTCCAACAGTGACAAGGTGAAGGGGGTGTGCAGGAGAGGGGTATGAAGTGTGCTACAGGTCCAACAGTAGCAAGGTGAAGGTGGTGTGTGCAGGAGATGGGGATGAAGTGTGTTACAGGTCCAACAATGACTAGGGTGAAAGGGGAAGTGCAGGAGAGGGGGATGAAGTGTGTTACAGGTCCAACAGTGACAAGGTGAAGGGGGGGTGCAGGAGAGGGGGATGAAGTGTGTTACAGCTCCAACAGTGACAAGGTGAAGGGGGGGTGTTAAGGAGAGGGGGATGAAGTGTTCTACAGGTCCAACAGTGGCAAATATGGGGTGTGTGCAGGAGATGGGGATGAAGTGTGTTACAGGTCCAACAGTGGCAAGGTTGGAGGTGTGTGCAGGAGATGCGGATGAAATGTGTCACAGGTCCAACAGTGACATGGGTGGGGGTGTGTGCAGGAGAGGAGGATGAAGTGTGTTACAGGTCCAACAGTAACAAAGTGAAGGGGGGAGTGTGCAGGAGAGGGGGACGAAGTGTGTTACAGGTAAAACAGTGACATGGTGAAGGGGGGTGTAGGTGAGGGGAATGAAGTGCCTTAAAGGTCTAACAGTGACAAGGATGGGGGTGTGTGCAGGAGATGGGGATGAAGTGTCTTACAGGTCCAACAGTGGCAATGGGGGTGTGTGTAGGAGATGGGGATGAAGTATGTTACAGGTCCAACAGTGACAAGGGTTGGGGGTGTGTGCAGGAGAGGGATGAAGTGTGTTACAGGTCCAACAGTGACATGGTGAAGGGGGAGTGTGCAGGAGAGGGGGATGAAGTGTGTTACAGGTCCAACAGTGACAAGGTGAAGGGGGTGCAGGAGAGGGGGATGAAGTGTGTTACAGGTCCAACAGTGACAAGGTGAAGGGGTGTGCAGGAGAGGAGATGAAGTGTGTTACAGGTCCAACAGTGACAAGATGAAGGTGGGATTGTGCAGGAGATGGGGATGAAGTGTGTTACAGGTTCAACAGTAACATGGGTGTGGTGTGTGTGCAGGAGAGGGGGATGAAGTCTGTTACAGGTCCAACAGTGAGAAGGGAGGGGGGTGTGGGCAGGAGTGGGAGAAGAAGTGTGTTACATGTCCAACAGTGACATGGGTGGGGGGAGTGTGGGCAGGAGAGGGGGATGAAGTGTGTTACAGGTCCAACAGTGACAAGGTGAAGGGGGGAGTGTGCAGGAGAGAAGGATATAGTGTGTTACAGGTCCAGCAGGGACAAGATGAAGGTGGGAGTGTGCAGGAGAGGAGGATGAAGTGTGTTACAGGTCCAACAGTGACAAGGTGAAGGGGGGAGTGTGCAGGAGAGAAGGATATAGTGTGTTACAGGTCCAGCAGGGACAAGATGAAGGTGGGAGTGTGCAGGAGATGGGGATGAAATGTGTTACAGGTCCAACCGTGACAAGGGTGTTGTGTGTGTGCAGGAGAGGGGGATGAAGTCTGTTACAGGTCCAACAGTGACAAGGGAGGGGGTGTGTGTGCAGGAGAGGGGGAAGAAGTGTGTTACATGTCCAACAGTGACATGGGTGGGAGTGTGGGCAGGAGGGGGGATGGAGTGTGTTTGGGTCTAACAGTGACAAGGTGGAAGGGGAGGTCATGGACAGGAGGGGATGAAGGTGTTCAGGGTCCAACAGTGACAAGGTGAATGGGGGGGTGTGCAGGAGAGAAGGATATAGTGTGTTACAGGTCCAACAGTGGCAAGGTGAAGAGGGTGTGTGTAGGAGAGGGGTATGAAGTGTGCTACAGGTCCAACAGTGGCAAGGTGAAGGGGGGGTGTGCAGGAGATGGGGATGAAGTGTGTTTCAGGTTCAACAGTGACAAGGTGAAAGGGGAGTGTGCAGGAGAGGGGGATGAAGTGTGTTACAGGTCCAACAGTGACAAGGTGAAGGGGTGTGTGTGCAGGAGGGGATGGAGTGTGTTACAGGTCCAACAGTGACATGGATGGGGGACTGCAGCAGATGGGGATGAAGTGTGTTACAGGATCCAACAGTGGCAAGGATTGGGATGTGTGTGCAGGAGATGGGGATGAAGTGTGTCACAGGTCAAGGTGACATGGGTGGGGGGTGAGGTGCAGGAGAGGGGATGAAGTGTGTTACATCCAACAGTGACAAGGTGAAGGGGTGCAGTTGGAGATGGGGATGAAGTGTTACAAGTCCATCAGTGACATGGTGAAAGGGGGTTGCAGGAGAGGGGAATGAAGTGTCTTACAGGTCTAACAGTGACAAGGATGGGGGTGTGTGCAGGAGAGGGGATGAAGTGTGTTACAGGTCTGACAGTGACAAGGTGAAGGGGGGAGTGTGCAGGAGGGGGGGATGAAGTGTGTTACAGGTCCAACAGTGACATGGTGAAGGGGGTGAGTGCAGGAGAGGATGAAGTGTGTTACAGAGTCCAACAGAGGCAAGGTGAAGGGTGGAGTGTGCAGGAGAGGGGATGGTGTGTTACAGGTCCAACAGTGTCAAGGTGAAGGGAGTGTGCAGGAGAGGATGAAGTGTGTTTGGGTCAAGAGAGGCAAGGAGAAGGGGGTGGGAGGGGGATGAAGTGTGTAACAGGTCTAACCGTGACAAAGGTGAAGAGAGTGTACAGGAGATGGGGATGAGAGTGTTACAGGTCCAACAGTGACAGTGAAGGGAGGTGTGCAGAGATGGAGATGTGGTGTTAAGGTCCAACACTGACAAGGGTAATGAGGGGTCTGCGGGATGGGGAAGAAATTGTGTTACAGGTCAACAACAGTAGGCAAGGATGGGGGTGTGCAGGAGAGGGATGAGGGTGTTACAGGTCCTACAGTGGCAATGATGGGGGTGTGCAGGAGATGGGGATGAAGTGTGTTACAGGTCAACAGTGACAAAGGGTGGGGAGTGAGGCAGGAGGGGATGAAGTGTGTACAGGGTCCAACAGTGACAAGGATGGGGGTGTGCAGGTGGGGGATGAAGTGTGTTACAGGTCCTACAGTGGCAAGGATGGGGGTGTACAGGAGATGGGGATGAGTGTGTTACAGGTCCAAGCAGTGACAGGGTGAGAGGGGTGTGCAGGAGAGGGGATGGAAGTGTGTTACGGGTCCAACAGTGACTAGGTGATCTGGGAGGTGTGGCAGGAGGGGGATGAAGTGTCTTACCAAGTTCAACAGTGACATGTTGAAGGGGTGCAGGAGGATGAAGTAGTGTACAGGTCTATCAGTGACAAGGATAGGGGTTAATGCAGGAGATGGGGATGAAGTGTGTTACAGGTCCAACAGTGGCAAGGTTGGGTGAATGCAGGAGATGGGGATGAAGTGTGTTACAGGTCCACAACCTTGACAGGGTGGGAATTATTAATGCTAGGGGGGATGAGAAGTGTGTTCGGTCAGCATTGACAAGGAGGGTGTGTGCAGGAGGGGATGGAAGGTGTTACAGGTCAAGCAGTGACAAGGGTGAAGGGGTGTTGCAGCAGGGGGATGAAGTGTGTTACAGGTCCAGCAGTGACAAAGTGAAGGGCAGTGTGCAGGGAAGGGTGTTGGTGTACTGGGTCAACAGTATGGCAAGGATGGGGGTGTGTGCAGGAGATGGGGATGAAGTGTTTACAGGTGCAACAGTGGCAAGGATGGGGGAGAAGGAGAGAGGGATGAAGTGTGTTACAGGGTCAACAGTGACAAGGTGAAGGGGTTCAGGAGGGAGGGGATGGAAGTGTAGTTACAGGTCCAACAGTGGCAAGGTGGATGGGTGGTGTGCAGGAGAGGATGAGGTGTGTTACAGTCCAACAGTGACAAGTTGAAGGGGAATTAATGCAGGAGGAGGATAGTGTGTTACATGTCCAACAGTCACAGATGGAAGGGTGTGTTGTGGGAGGGTGTAGAGGTGTACTACAGGGTCCAGCAGTGTGGGGTTAGGGGTGTGTGTGCGGGAGATGGGGTTGGAGGTGTGTACAGGTCCAACAGTGACAAGGTGAAAGGGGAGGTGTGCAGGAGGGGATGAAGTGTGTTACAGGGTCCAACAGTGACAAGGTGAGAGGGGGTGTGTGTGCAGGAGGGGGATGAGAAGAGTGTACAGGTCCAACAGTGACAAAGGTGGAAGGGGGTGGGAGGGGAGGATGAAGTGTTACAGGTCAACAGTGGCAAATATGGGAGTGTGCAGGAGATGGGGATAAGTGTGTTACAGGTCAACAGTGGCAAGGTTGTAGGTGTGTGCAGGAGATCTGGATGAGGTGTGTCATAGGTCAACAGTGACATGGGTGGGGTGTGTGGGAGGGAGGATGATGTGTTACAAGGTCAACAGTAACAAAGTGAAGGGGAGTGTGCAGGAGAGGGGACGGGGTGTGTAGGAAGAAACAGTGACATGGTGAAGGGGGGTGTGGGTGGGGAGATGAAGTGTCTTAAGGGTCTAACAGTGACAAGGATGGGGGTGTGTGCAGGAGATGGGGATAGAGTGTCTGGGTCAACAGTAGCAATAGGGCTGTGGAGAGCAGGGATGAAGTGTGTTACAAGTTAACAGTGACAAGGGTTGGGGGTGTTTACAGGAGGGGATGGAAGTGTGTTACAGGGTCCAACAGTGACATGGTGAAGGGGGGTGTGCAGGTGAGGGGGATGAAGTGTGTTACTGGTCCAACAGTGACAAGGTGAAGGGGGTGCAGGAGAGGGGGATGAAGTGTGTTACAGGTCCAACAGTGACAAGGTGAAGGGGGGTGTGCAGGAGAGGGGATGAAGTGTGTTACAGGTCCAACAGTGACAAGATGAAGGTGGGAGTAGTGCAGGAGATGGGGATGAAGTGTGTACTGGGTCCAACAGTGACAAGAGATTGTGGTGTGTTAATGCAGGAGAGGGGATGGAAGTCTGTTACAGGTCCCAACAGTGACAAGGGAGGAGTTAATGGGCAGGGTGGGGGAAGGGTGTGTACATGTCCAACAGTGACATGGGTGGGAGATGTGGGCAGGAGAGGATGAAGTGTTACAGGTCCAACAGTGACAAGGTGTGAAGGGGTGTGCAGGAGAAGGATATGGTGTGTTACAGGTCCAGCAGGGACAAGATGAAGGTGGGGTGTGCAGGAGGAGGTGGATAAGTGTTACAGGTCCAACAGTGACAAGGTGGAAGGGGGGTGTGCAGGAGGGGAGATGGAAGTGTGTTACAGGTCCAACAGTGACAAGATGAAGGTGGAGTGTGTGGGAGATGGGATGAAGTGTGCAGGTCCAACAGTGACAAGGGTGTGGGTGTGTGTGCAGGAGAGGGGATGAAGTCTGGCTGGGTCCAACAGTGACAAGGAGGGTGCAGGAGAGGGGGATGAAGTGTGTTACAGGATCCAACAGTGACAAGGTGAAGGGGGGTGTGCTGGGTGGGAGATGAAGAGTGTGTTACAGGTCAACAGTGACAAGATGAGAAGGTGGGAGTGTGCAGGAGATGGGGATGAAGTGTGTTACAGGTCCAACAGTGACAAGGTGTGGTGTGTGTGCAGGGAGGGGATGGGGGAGTCTGTTACTGGGTCAACAAGTGACAAGGGAGGGGTGTGGGCAGGAGTGGGGAAGAAGTGTGTGTATCAACAGTGACATGGGTGGGAAGTGTGGGCAGGAGGGGGATGGAAGTGTGTTCGGTCCAAGCAGTGACAAGGTGAAGGGAGTTGCAGGAGAAAGGATATAGTGTGTACAGGTCCAGCAGGGACAAGATGGAAGGTGGGGTGTGCAGGAGATGGGGATGGGGGGGTGTGTTACAGGTCAACAGTGACAAGGGTGGGGTGTGTTACAGGAGGGGGATGGGGGAAGTCTGTTACAGGTCAAGCAGTGACAAGGGAGGGGTGTGTGTGCAGGAGGAAGAAGTGTGTGCATGTCCAACAGTGACCTCGGTGGGGGAGTGTGGGCAGGGGGGATAAATGTGTTACAGGTCCAACAGTCCTGGGATGGAAGGGAGGTCCGTGGGAGGGAGGATGGAAGTGTGCTACAGGTCCAACAGTGACAAGGTGGATAGGGGTGTGCAGGAGAGAAGGATATAGTGTGTTACAGGTCCAACAATTGGCAGGGTGGAGATTATTGTGGGGAGGGGAATTGTGGAGGTGCTGGGTCCAACAGTGGCAAGGTGGAAGGGGGTGTGCAGGAGATGGGATGGAGGTGTGTTTCAGGGTTCAGCAGTGAACAAGGGTGAGAAGGGGGTGCAGGAGAGGGGATGAAGTGTGTTTGGGTCCAACAGTGACAAGGTGGAAGGGGTGTGAGTGCAGGAGAGGGATGAAGTGTGTTACAGGTCCAACAGTGACATGGATGGGGGGTTTGCAGCAGATGGGGATGAAGTGTGTTACAGGTCCAACAGTGGCAAGGATTGGGGGGTGTGCAGGAGATGGGGATGAAGTGTGTTACAGGTCCAACAGTGGCAAGGATGGGGGTGTGTGCAGAGACATAGGGATGAAGTGTCCTGGGTCCAACAGTGACGCATGGGTGGGGTGAGGTGCAGGAGAGGGATGAGATGTGTTACAAGAGTCCAACAGTGACAAGGTGTGAAGGGATTGTGCAGGAATGGGGATGAAGTGTTACAGGTCCAACAGTGACATGAGTGAGAAAGGGTTGGGAGGGAATGAAGTGTCTTACAGGTCTAACAGTGACAAGGATGGGGGTGTGTGCAGGAGAGGGGATGAGAGTGTGTTACAGGTCTGACAGTGACAAGGTGAAGGGGGTGTGCAGGAGAGGGGGATGGAAGTGTTACAGGTCAACAGTGACATGGTGAAGGGGTGGTGCAGGAGAGGGGATGAAGTGTGTTAGGTCCAACAGGGGCAAGGTGAAGGGTGGAGTGTGGGAGAGGGGGATGTGAGTGTGTTCTGGGTCCAAGCAGGGTGACAAAGGTGAAGGGGAAATGTGATGGAGAGGATGAAGTGTGTTACAGGTCAAGAGAAAAGGAGAGGAGGGGTGCAGGAGGGGATGAAGTGTGTAACAGGTCTAACCGTGACAAGGTGAAGGAGATTATTAAGGAGATAGGATGGAAGTGTGTTACTAGGTCCAACAGTGACAATGTGGAGGAGGGTGTGCAGAAGGATGGAGATGTGGTGTGTGGGTCAACACTGACAGGGGTGTGGGGGTGCAGGGATGAGGGGATGAGAGTGTTCTAGGTCCAACAAGTGGCAAGGATGGGTGTGTGTGGGAGGGGATGGAAGTGTGTTACAGGTCCTGCAGTGGCAAGGATGGGGGTGTGCAGGAGATGGGGATGAAGTGTGTTACAGGTCAACAGTGACAAGGGTGGGGGTGAGCAGGAGGGGATGGAAGTGTGTTACTAGGTCAACAGTGACAAGGATGGAGGATGTGCAGGTGGGGGGGATGAAGTGTGTAGATCCTACAGTGGCAAGGATGGGGAGTTGTGCAGGAGATGGGATGAAGTGTATTACAGGTCCAACAGTGACAAGGTGGAAGGGGGTGTGCAGGGAGGGGATGAGAAGTGTTACAGGTCAGCAGTGACTAGGTATGATCTGGAGTGTGCAGGAGGGGGATGAAGTGTCTTGGGTACAACAGTGACATGTTGAAGGGGTGCAGGAGGGGATGGAAGTGTGCTGGGTCTATCAGTGACAAGGATAGGGGCGGTAGGAGATGGGGATGGGTTGTTACTGGGTCAACAGTGGCAAGGATGGGCGATTGGTATGCTGAGGGGGAGATGGAGGTGTGTACAAGGTCAGCGGTGACAGGGAGATTGGAGTGTGTTGCAGGAGGGGATGAAGGTGTTACAGGTCCAGCAGTGACCAAGGAGTGTAGAGACAGTGTGCAGGAGAAAGGGGTGGCTGAGTGCTACTTTGGGTCCAACAGTGGCAGGATGGGGGGTCTGCAGGAGGATGGGGATGGGCGTGTTACATGTCCAACAGTGACAAGGGTAGGGGGTGTACAGGAGAGGGGATGAAGTTTGTTCAGGTCCAACAGTGACAAGGATGGGGATTGTGCAGGAGATGGGGATGAAGTGTGTTACAGGTCCAACAGTGACAAGGATGGTGGGTGGAGGCAGGAAATGGGGATAGAAATGTGTTACAAGTCCAACAGTGACAAAGGGGAGTGTGTGCACTAGAGGGTGGGAGGTGTGTTACAGGTCCAACAGTGAAAGGGTGGGGTGTGTTGCAGGGTGGGGATGAGGTGTGTTACAGGGCCAACAGTGACTAGGTGAAGGGGGGGTGTGCAGGGAGGGGGATGAAGTGTTACAGGTCCAGCAGTGACAAGGTGCAGGGGGTGCTGGAGGGATGATGTGTGTCGGGTCCAACAGTGGCACAGTGAAGGGTGGGTGTGCAGGAGATGGGGATGTACTGTGATGGGTCCAACAGTGACAAGGTGGAAGGGGGTGTGCTGGGAGGGGATGAAGTGTGTTCTGGGTCCAACAGTGACAAGGTGAGAGTGACAGGAGGGGATGGAAGTGTGTAACAGGTCTACTGGTGACAAACGTGAGGGGTTCACAGGAGGATGGGGATGGAGAGCATGTTAGAGGTCAACAGTGACAAGGTGAAGAGATAATGCAGAGAGGGATGTAGTGTGTAACAGGGTCCATACAAGGTCAAGAGGGTTAGGACAAGGGGATGAAGTGTGTTACAGGGTCCAACAGTGGTAAGGTTGGGGGTGTGCAGGAGGGGATGAAGTGTGTTACAGGTCCAACAGTGGCAAGGATGAGCAGTGTGCAGGAGATGGGATTGTTGGGAAAAGGCATCTTTATATGCAGAAACAATAGATTTACTCGAGGTGCATTTATGGTAAAACCAGTCCTTCCACCCACTGTACATGATATACAGATGATGTCATTGTATTATTACCTAGCTTCTTCATCCTGTTTTGTTTGTTTGTTTTTCCCCACATTCCAAGGTATGAAATGTTTATCATGGATTGTTTACCATGAATACATAGATTTAAAATTCTTCTCAGTTCCAGTGGTTGAATATTCCCTCTCTAACACACTGTACACACACACATACCATAGAATAATGTATGGGCAACACGTACACAACCCTGAGATTAAACACATGCTGAGTTGTGTGATTTCCATATGTTATTTTATATAGTATGTGTTTTACACTGGAATGAGAGACCCCCACTGAAGTGAAAACAAAATAATATTGCCATTTCTTTTGTTCTGCTCTATGAATAAAATCTAATTTATAGACTTTTGAAAGTTAAAAGTTATTACTTTGGGCATAGGGTGGTTATTAAGTAGCTAGATGTAGGGTAAATAAGAAATCTTACATTGAAAGACCTTTGAACTGTGCAGAACAGTTCAGAATATATAACACTTTGGAATGCACATAACAATTCAGAATATGCACAACAAGGATTTTGAGCAGGCTGATTTTTATACAGAACAAAGGCTAGTCTTATACTATAAAGGCCTGTTCTACAGTTAGAGAACCAATTACCTCACTGTCAAGGCAAGCAGAAGAGATTTCCTGATGAGCAGGTAAAAGACAGAAGGGATTTTTCATTGTCAACAAAGAAACAGTTGTAATGAAAACTATAAACCTGGAAGATGGAACACATGCAAATGATGGAATACTTTGCACGTGAACATCTTTCAAACACTACCTCTACCAACTCTCTGTGTTATAACCTCTTCAGATTTTCTCTCCATACAGAAGTCTAAATAGCTCGAGTTCCGCTAGTCCACTTTCTCCTGTGTGAAAAACTTCAAATTACTGATACATGTATATTTTGTTTTCATTTACTGCCTCTACTAATTTTTTTTTTATAGTTAATCTTAGTTTACATTTAAAATTTGTTATTTTCCTTGTTCCTCTTAGTTTCAGTAGAACTGTGGAGGAACTGGATTAATTTAGTTAAAATCTTGGTTCTCTGATTAAGAGCACCTTATTTACTTAAAAAATGTATTTAATTTTTTATTTGTACCTAATAAATCTCAGTTACTGAAGTACTAACCCAGTTCCTTTTCTCTTCTCCTTTGGTTCACTTTATAGTTTCTTCTCAGTTCAGGAACCAACTGCAACCATAAAAAAAAAAGAGAGTTTACAGTTGGTGTTTTTCTGCTATTTAACATCATATTGGAAACCTAAAATAAAGAACACAGGTGAATCCACCTTAAAAACTGTTTGCAGTGTGAAGAAGTATTTGCAAAGTCAGATAAGCACCTTTGACTTTATGTGTGGCTTGTCTGAGATTTGAACATTTAAGAGAGATGTAAAGTCATGAGACATTCCCTGAAAAGACTATTGAAAAATGCCTTGAAGGCTTAAATAGAAAACTACTAAGGGATCCCTCAGGCTTTGACCAGCTGACACTCAAGCTACTGTAGGTTGAACCCACATCTACAGAATGTCCCTGCCCTGAGATGGCAAAAGGGCACAAAAAGAATAAATGAACAAGCTGACTCCTAGGTTCCTTCTAAGAGAACAAAGAAATTAAAAATACATTACCCTCGCCTTCAAACTGAGTACTTCTGTATCTAGTCTGACTATGCCTTTGGCCCAGGAGATAGCCAGGTAGTTTAAAATAATTCAGACATTGCAGACTATAATCCCTCCTCAACAGCCTCCTGCTGCTGCTCAGGGTCCCCAGGCTGGCAACAAGGTTAACCCTCTACTTCTGTAGCAGGAGGTGTTGATGAAGATGACTTTGGTGAGAAGGAAGAGCCAATAGAACCAGAAGTGCCCCTGAACAGGACTTTGTGTCCCCACCAACAATATTTAAATTATTCCTCTCACTTTTCATTTTCAGGAGGATGGCAGATGCACTAGACATCTCCACCACTGAGCAAGTAGAAGACGAGGAGGAGGTAGAATATATGGAAATGATGGGGCTGACACCCACAAAAACCCTCCTTCTCCTCCTCCCTGTGTATAAATTTTTTTAAGAAACTTGTCTTGAAGCTTCTTCAGACACCAAATTCTATCCCTCCCCTTGAAAGGAGGATCGAAAAAAGTACTAACTGGATAGGGAGGGAGCCAAGTTCCTCTTCTCCCGCCCTGACCACCAGGGGGTTATACAGCAAGCTGCCTGCGATAAGGCCAGAGTCCCTCTGTCTTCACACCCTCCAGATAAAGACTCCAGAAAAATCGACAGTATGGCCAAAAAGGGTACCTCTCAGCCTCCTTGGCCATGCGTCAGGCTAATTTTCAAGCCTATGCTGCCCAGTATCAGAAATCACTGTGGCAGTCAGTTTGGGCTATGTCTCAAAAAGCCTCCTTGCCCTTGTCGGATGACCTGGCAGAAACTGCCAGGTTTGGGTCAGAGGCGGCTAAGTATCAATTTCAGATGGCTGCTGATACTAATGACACTGCAGCCAGATGGATGGCAAATACAGTGGCACAGAGGAGATTTGCATGGCTCAGAGCCACAGATCTGACTCAGGATATGCAGTCCAAGGCATTGGATTTTCCCCTAGAGGGTAACTCCCTTTTTGTGGGGAGTCCATAGTTGCCTACATGAAGAAAGTGTATGAGTATAAAGCCAGTTATCAAAGCAACTCTGCTAAAGAGAAAGTTTCTCTATCCACCAGGCCTTATGGAAGGGGAGGCCAGGGCAGGTCCTTTTATACCAGGCCTTTCTTCCAGCCTGTGGCTTTGCCTGAATATCAGTGGTACCCACAACAAGGATACTCTGGGATAGAGGAAGAAGCGGTTCCAGGTAAGGTCCCAGAATCAGTCTCAGCCCCAAACTAAGCAACCCCCCTGAGGTACAGGCCACCTCTTCCCTCCCTGTCAAAGACAGACTGCCCTGCCCCACTTCCTTCAGGCTTGGTCAAACATCACCACAGACAAGTGGGTCCTGG
Source organism: Neoceratodus forsteri (assembly GCA_016271365.2). NCBI lineage: Eukaryota > Metazoa > Chordata > Ceratodontiformes > Ceratodontidae > Neoceratodus > Neoceratodus forsteri. The sequence continues at coordinate 7,565,697 of JADMNL010000031.1, read as the reverse complement.
AGGTGATGGGTCAGGGTCAGTCTCTGGACTTCAAATCCCTCCCTCCTCAAAAGATCAGGATTTTCAGTTCAGCCTCTCTAGCAGAAAAGGCACTGCTAGAGTCAGAGATTCGAAATCTGCTACTGATGAAAACAGTGGAACCAGTTCAAACCACCTTGGGAGGAAGGGGTTATTACTCCAGATTATTTATTGTTTAGTGAACATTTTGGATTTATAATCTTTGAGTCGAAACTCATTTTGAAAGGCACCACATCGATATACAGTAAGATCGGAACTACATTAATACACAGTGACATCAGAATAATACAATAATTACAGATGTGGGCACACACAATTGCAGAAGTTACTTATCAGGACTGATTAATACTAGATTTATGGATATGGGCAAACAATAGTTTACAGCAGAACTTAATAGAACAGGACAATTGAAGTCAGGATACAGGTCTGACAGAGTCTAGTACAACATTGTTCACCAAGCAAGGTACCTTTAGAAAATTGTTATGCAGATAGAACAATCTAGGACATAAAGTGGTGCTGAGATGGAGAGGGCTCATAGCCAGGATGTGGACCTGACAGTGTCAAGATTAGTAGTACTGAGTGATCAGGAATGCCCAAACATGGAGTAAAGAGCTCAGGGTGCGGGGTGGCTGCTGGGAAGTCTGGGATTGGTGAATCAGGGTTTAAGGCAGTCCCAGCCATTGGTGACCTGGAGGTGTCCTTTGAGCAGTGATTTGAGAAGACCAAGTTTGAGCTCAGACATGATGTGATGAGGGTGCTGTTCATCCAGAGAAGGGTTCAGTAGGCAAAGGTATGCTGACCGTGAGATGTGTGGAGGTGGGGACAGAAATGAGTAATTTGACAGAGTTGTGTGTGGTTCTGGTAATGGAAGAAGGCATTAGTAGAGGCACAAGACTGGGGAGGAATAGTCCTGAGTGAACTCTTTGGCCATGAGGCAGGTGTGATGTTTGACCCTGCTATCAAAGTTGAGCCAGGTGGATTGTTGGTAGCGGGGCAGCTGTGGATGAAGCAGCAGTTAAGAATGAGGCGACAGGCTTTATTAATGGAGACTCTGACACACTAGAGGGAGGTGGTGTCAGCAGCACCGTAGATTAGGATCTCATAATCAATGAGGGTGAGTACAGATGAGGAGATGGCTAGACGGAGCACATCAGGGTAAGACAATGTTTAACTCGGTGAAGTAGACCAATCCTGGTGTTTACAGCAGTGCAGAGATGATGAATGTGTGCATGGAAGTTGAGAGCAGGGTCCAGACAAATGCCAAGGTATTTAAAGGTTGTAGTGGGGTTGAGAGGTTGGGACTTGGAGTTGATGATGCTGAGGGTGTGGTCTTTATGCGTATTCTGAGGGTTGGCAAAGCATCACTTTAGTCTTTTACAATTTTGGACAAGACGGTGCTCAGAGAACCAGGACTTAGCTTCAGAGAAAGCCATTTGAAGGTGATTTTGAAGCTGTAGGGGTCAACATGGGAGGTGAAAAGGACAGCATCATCAGCATATAGGACCATCTGACCTGAGCAGGCTACAGGCAGGGTGTTGAGGAATATGCTGAAAAGCAGGGGACCTAAGATGGAGCCCTGTGGGACCCCTGACCTGACGCATAGAGATGTGGGAGAGCAGAGCCTATCTTTACCTGCTGAGATCTACCTGAGAGGTGAGATCTCCTGAGAGGTAGTTAGAGAACCAGCAGGCTCTCCAGAGAACCAGCAGGCTACTTCTGGGGAGAGCCCAATGTTTGTGAGGGCCATGAGGAGAAGGGAGTGGTTGACCATGTCAAAAGCCTTTGACAGATCCACAAAGACCACTCCGGCCAAGTGACCTTTGTCCAGAGCAGCATGCAAGGGGGTAGTAAACTCCAGCGGTGCCGAGGTGGTACTGTGGCCTTTGCAAAAACCATGCTGTTGTTTGCAGAGCAGGTTGTATTTCGTGAGGTGGTACATCAGTTGATCAGAGATTATTTTTTCCAAAACTTCAGAGAGGGGAGGGAGGATGGAAATAGGTCGATAGTTTCCTGCATTGGAGTGGTCATCACCTTTGTGTATGGGTGTGATGACAGCAGCCTTCCAGATTTTGGGGAAGGTACCTGGGCAGAGAGAGAGTGATTGAGGATTCAGGAGAGGGAGAAGATGGCTGAGTCAAGCATGAGACATAAGAGCTTAAGGTCAAGGGAGTCTGTGCTGTAGCGAGAGTGGCCTAAGGATTTTAGGAAGTAGGACCTGGCTGCATTAGGGGAGACCGTCTAGAAGTGAAAGGGTGGGGTGGTGAGGGGCGGACTGGCAGGGTGGTGGGGACGGGTAAAGAAGTGGGAAGGGAGTGTACCATTAAGGTCAGAGAAGGAGGTATTTAAAATATCTGCACTGTGTTTGGGGTCACATACTGCGGTACCATTTTTAATGATGGGGAGCAACACAGGGTTACCATTTAATTCTTTAAGGTTGTCCCAGAATTTCCTACCAGATCCCCAGGTAGAGGTGAGGGAGGACTTATAGTATTCAGCCTTTGCTTTTCAGGTTGCCCAGGTGCATTTATTTCTCATGGTCCTATATCTTTGCCTATCTATCAGTTTACCTGAGTCAAGGGCATGATGCCACAGTGAGTCACGGAGGCGCATACATTCTAGGAGGGACTGGGAAATCTAGGGGGTGGAGTGACCCTTAGCAATATTTTTCACAAGTGGTGTAAACCTATCATAGGTGGTAAAGAAAATGGAAATGAAGTGGTTGAGTGCCAAGTCTATATTAAGGGCATTATGGACCAGAGATCAGTCAAGGGAGTTGAGGTGCAGCTTCAGGCCTTAAGCATGCCTGGTCTAAGGCATTGTTTATAGGTGTGTTTCAGGGGTGGTGTTGTGTATCTACAGCACCAGGTGCATGTCACAGGTGAGTGATCACTCATTGCATTTTGTAGGTTGGTTTCACCTGAGTGTGCATGAGCGGTTAGTTAGTATCAGGTCAAGGAGAGATGCAGTGCTGGTTTTGGGTTGACCCTGGTGGGAGGGACAACTTGGGAGAAGTCTAGAGTGGTATTGCATCCTTAAGAGGAGTGGCTGTGAGTGAGTGCCAATTAACATTAAAATCCCCTAGTGCAATACATTCAGATTTTGGAGAGAGCTAGGAGAGGTAAGCAAGAGTTGTGAGGAAAGCAGTTTTTCGTTTCTAGATGGGACATAGACTGCTTTGAGTAGAAGGGGTGCAGATGCTTCATTAGTATTTGAAGGGTGAGGACTTGGGCTCCGTGGTCAATTTTGGCTGACGGGAGGGTGTGGCACTGCAGGCTGTCCTGCAAGTAGATGGTACAGCCCCCTTACCCCCACTTCCTGCACCTGCCAGCCCAGTAGACTGCAAAACCAGGAATATAGATGGCCCTGTCTGGCGTGTTACTATTGAGCCACATTTCACCTATCAGGGTACATCAGGCTGGTACTAGACAACCCAGACCTGAAGGGTATCAAGTTTTTTCTGCAGGCTGCAGAAGTTTAGAGAGGAAATATTAGGCCTTTGGCTTTAGAGTGGTGGGAAAGGTGCAGGTGGGGGGCCTGGGTTTGGGTGAACATTACTGGACATGAGTAAGATGAGTAGCAGCAGGGGTCAGAGTAGTAGCAGCCGGAAGTTGCTTGTGGGAGCATCAGGCCACGTTGCATGATGGGCATAATCAGGGCTGAGGATGGGAAGGGGAGGGAGACTATGTGGGCAGCTATGAGCAAGGAAGAATGGTGGGAAAACAGGAGAGGGGCAGCTATGAGCAAAGGAAGGGTGGTGAAAACACAGGGAGGGAGGTGGGGCAGCAGTGTGGTCTGGGCTAGGTGAGCAGAGTGTAGGGTAATGTGAAAGAACTGGGAAGTAGGAGCAGGGTTGTAGTAAGTGTGTTAGGGGCAAGGGTAGGATAGTATACTAGGGGTTGGACAAGCAGGGAAGAGTATCACTAGGGAGAGGGAAGAAATTGCCATGGCAGAGAGATAGAAATAGCCACAGGGTGGAGGATAAGGGTTATAAAGAACAGAGTACTAGTGGTGTACTGCTGTGGAGTAGTGGTAGTGACACCACCTTTGGTGTAGAGGGTGCTAGGTTCAGATCTGGGTGAGGAGAGTGTGGAAAGTAGCTGGAGATGCTTAGTATGGCAGAGATAGAGTGGAGGGGTAGTGAGGAAAGGAGGTAAAGATAGGCCAAAAAGGTGAGCTCAGTAGTGACTCCTAGTGGTCAGAAAAAATAAGGAGCTAATGGGAAAGTGGGCACTTAGTACACAGAGTGTACAGTCACGTGACCAGTCATGTGATGTGGGCCAGGCTACACAATTAGTGCCGCCCCTGTGTGGGAGGGTGACTGGGGCAGGCGGGCAGTCGATGCACCTTCGAAGGCTGGGAATTACTGTGTTTCCTTATCTGGATGACTGGTGGTAGGGAAATCACCAGTCCACATCAAACAAGACTTGCAAGTTACCCAAGATCTCCTGGAATCTCTGAGATTCCTAATCAATCACAAAAAGTCAGTCTTCAGTCCTGCACAAGTATTGTTCATAGGAGCAGAGATGAACACCCTTCAGAAGAAAGCTTTTCTACCTCTGGACAACGTAAAAAGTCTGCAGTCAATAGAAAATTCCTTCAGATTACACACGCCAAAAACTGCAAGACAGTTTCTGCAGTGATTGGGCCATATTGCAGCTTTCACAGGCACAGCGCTGGGCTCCAGGTTTCAAATCAGAGACATCCAGTTCCACCTCAGGGCTCACTGGAGTCAAAAAGATTCCTTCTCAAAGCTCATTCCAGTAACAAGGTCTCTGTCACAGGCCCTCCACTGGTGGAAAGAAGAATCAAACTTAAAGCAGGGAATTCCATTTCATATAGAATATCCCTAAGTTATTCTCACAACAGATGCATCCCTCCTGGGCAGGGGTGCCCATTTGAGGGATCACACAACCCAGGGTATCTGGTCAGCTGCAGAGTCCCTTCAGCAGATAAACTTGCTGGAACTCAGAGCTTTGCTACTAGCTCTAAAGGCTTTCTGTTCTCTAGTACAGGCAAGGTGGTACAGGTCAGAACAGACAATACCACCACAATGTTTACATAAACAAGCAGGGAGGAACCAGGTCAGACCTCCTCTGCACAGAAGCCATGATAGTTTGGACTCTGGCTTACTCCTTGGAAGTATCCCTCGAGGCAATCCACTTGCCTGGGAATGACAACACCCCGGTCCGTGCCCTAAGTCGAATTAATCAGGCTCCTTATGAATGGACCCTGAACAGACAGGCGGTTTAGGTTATTTTCAGAAGGTGGGGCACTCCAGAGATGAACTTATTCATGACCTACCAGAACCACCACCTGCCACAGTATTGCTGCCAACAACCAGATCTTTGCACACTTCCTCTGGATGCTCAGTCTCTAGATAGATCAGGGAGGTTCACGTATGCCTTCCCTCCTGTTCCTCTTTTTTTCAGGTTATTACTGAAGCTCAGATCCCACTCAGCATCTCCAAACTTGATAGCTTCAGACTGGCCCAGTCAGCTAGGGTACTCTCTTCAGCTCTCTATGCTGTTGCCAAACCAATACACCTCCTCGGATGCACAACCTACTCACCTCCAATTTGGGAACCCTGTTGTACCAGAATCAAAACTTCTCAATCTCAAGGCCTGGCTCTTGAGGAAATAGAATATGCTGATTTAAACCTTTCTGATGCTGTGTTAAACATCTTAAGAGGTTACAGGAAACCTTCTACTAGGAAAACATTCTTCTCACACTCCCCTCACACACATAAACAAATCAGAAGCTAAATATTGTTTATAGTTTTCATTATAACTGTTTCTTTGTTGGCAATGAAAAATTCCCTTTCTATATTTACCTGTTCATCAAACCTGGTATAATGATAACCATGACTGGGAGATGGCCATACCTGGCTACAACATATTCAGAAGAGACAGAGCAGGCAGGAAGGGAGGAGGAGTGGCACTGTATGTGAAAAATGACATAAGGGCCACAGAGATCCAGGAGGAACAAAATGGGGGAGATATACTGTGGGTTAAGCTGGAAAGGAAAATGGGGACAGCCATCCGCACAGGTGTGGTCTATAGACCACCAGCCCAGGAGGAAGAAACAGATTGGGAGCTGATGCTAGCCATCCAAAGGATGGCAGACAAGAGTGAGTAGTACTGGTTGGAGACTTCAATATTCCAGACGTGGACTGGAGCATCCCAGCAGCAGCATCAACTAGAGCAGATTTATCCTGGACTCCTTCAGGGTGCCTTCCTCAAGCAACTGGTCATGGAACCAACTCGGCAGAAGGCAATACTGGACCTTGTGCTCACAAACAGGGACAGTGTGATGGGGGTAACAGTGGGGAGCACCTGGAAAACAGTGACCAGCAGTCATTGTGGTTTGAAATCACAGAAAGAGCAGAACCAAACCACACAAAAACACGTATCCTGGATTTTAGGGGCAGACTTTGGAAAATGGGGAGATACTTGAAAAGAGGCATTAAGGGAATGGGACAGGAATCAGGGTTGAGGAACAGTGGGCAGTATTTAAAATGGGGATTACAAGAACAACAGAATTATGTATTAAGCAGGTTAGCAAGAGGAAAAGGAAGAGAGACCATTATGGTTTTCCAAAGAGGTAGCAAAGAAAGTGAAAGCCAAAAAGATTGCATTCAGGCAATACAAAAGACACAGGCAGAAGGGATAGGGAGAAGTACCAGGAGAAACAAAGGAGGCAGGGAAGTCAGTAAGGGAAGCCAAAGCTCAGACAGAAGAACACATTGCAAAATCAGTGGGTAGAGGGACAAAACCTTTTACAGGTACATAAGTGAAAAAGAAAGACAAAGGGAGGATAGTGAGACTGAAGGGGAGGATGGGGAGCGTGGAGGATGACAACAGTAAAGCTGACATACTAAACAGGTATTTCTGCTCAGTCTTTACTGAGGAAGGAGGGTAATGGGTCTGAAGGAGTACAAGGAGTGAGAATGGTGCAGAAATGGACACAAGTCCTTTTACATGAGAAAGGGTCCTGAAGGAACTGGAAGTAATAAGAGTTGATAAAGCAATGGGGCCAGATGGGGTGCACACCAGGGTCCTTAAAGAACTAAGAGAGGTGGTGGCTGAACCTCTGGCTATCCTGTTTAGCCGATCACTGGAAACAGGGGAGGTACCCAAAGACTGGAGCACAGCAGATGTAGTCCCCTTATACAAAAGTGGGAACAAAGAGGAAGCAGGGAACTACAGACCAGTCAGCCTCACCTCGGTAGTGGGAAGATCATGGAAACACTACTGAAGGAGATTGGTGGAACATCTGGTTGTCAATGGACTACAGGACCCAAGGCAGCATGGTTTCACCAGGGGAGGTCATGTCAGGCCAACTTCATTGATTTTTGACTGGGTGACTAGGGAGGTGGATCAGGGAGGGCAGTGGACATGGCCTATCTGGACTTCAGCAAGGCCTTTGACACTGTGCCACATAGAAGACTATACACAAACTGGAGAATATGGGTGTGGGCAGGACAGTAGTGTGGTGGGTAGGTAACTGGCTGGGTGGCAGGACACAGAGGGTGGTGGTAAATGGCAGTCACTCCACAGAGGAAGAGTGACCAGTGGGGTATCAGAGGATCAGTGCTGGGACGGTTCTATTCAACATCTTCATCAGTGACATGGCGGAGGACCTAGAAGGCAGAATTTCACTGTTCGCTGATGACACAAAGCTCTGTAACAGAGTAGACACACCAGAGGTGTTAGACAGAATGAAGTGACCTGCAGAAACTTGAAGAATGGTCAGGGGTTTGGCAGTTGAAATTCAATGCAAAGAAGTGCAAGATAATGCATATGGGGCACAAAAACCCTGGCACAATATATCAGTTGGGGGTGAGGATATAGCATGCACCAAGCAGGAAAGGGATCTTGGGGTTATCATCTCTGATGACCTCAGGGTAGGGAAACAGTGTGACAAGGCAGCAGGTAAAGCAAATAGGATGCTGGGATGTATAGGCAGGGGCATCACCAGCAGGAAAAGGGAGGTCATAATTCCACTATACAAGACACTAGTGAGGCCCCACCTGGAGTACAGTGTACAGTTCTGGAGACCATACCTACGTAAGGACATAGACAGGGTAGAGAAGGTTCAGAGGAGGGCAACAAAGATGGTGCATGGATTGCATCACAAGTCCTATGAAGACAGGTTGAAGGAACTGAACATGTACTCCCTGGAGGAGAGAGGAGGGAGAGAGGGGATATGATAGAGACATACAAGTATATTACAGGGAGGAACAGGGTGCAGGAAAACACTATTTTTAAGCGAAAAGATGTTCCAGGACTAGAGGGCATGGGATGAAGTTGGAGGAGGATGATTCAGAGGAAACATGAGAAAGAATTTCTTCACAGAACGGGTGGTGGACAAGTGGAACACCCTGCCAGAGGAAGTGGTGGGGGCTGAAACAATCACGGGATTTAAGAATGCATGGGATAGACATAAAGGAATTCTGGAGGTCAGGGGTTAGGTGCAACAGACTTCTAGGAAAACAAACTGAACTTACAAGCTCAAATGGGCAGACTGGGTGGGCCATAGGCCCTTATCTGCCGACACTGTCTATGTATCTATGTAAATCTGTTCTGCTTGCCCTGACAGTGAGATAATTATTTCTCTGGCTGTATAACAGGTCTTTATAGTATATGGCTAGCCTTTGTTCTGTGTAAAAATCAGCCTACTCAAAATCCTTGGTGTGCACATATAGAAACATGGAAACATAGAATTTGATAGCAGAGAAAGACGGCTTAGCCCACCTAGTCTGCCCATTTTCCTACCTAATAGATAAGCTGCAGATCCTAATAACCTACAGCTTATTTCTTCCTACCCCCCACTACAATTGCCTTATGTCTGTCCTATGCATTCTCTAACTCCCCCACTGTTTTTGACTCCACTACATCCTCAGGAAGGTTTTTCCATGTATCCACAACCCTTTCCATGAAACAATACTTCCTCACATTACCTCTGAGCCATCCCCCTCTATCTTCAACTTGTGCCCCTTTGTTCTTGCACATCTCTTTTTCTGAAAGATGCCACCCACTTGGACTTTGTTGATTCCTTGAGGTACTTGAAAGTTTCTATCATGCCCTCCTTGAGATGCTATACATATTAAGATCCTTTAATGTATCTTCATATGTATTCTGGTGTAGGCCCTGTACCATTTTAGTTGCCCTCCTACAGAAAGCCTCCATCCTATCTAAGTCCTTGCAGAGATGGGGTCTCCAGAACTGCACGCAGAACTCCAGATGGGATCTCACCTACTATCTGTACAGAGGGATAACAACTTCCTGTATTCTACTGGTGATGCTTCTCCCTATGCATCCCAGTATCCTGCCAGCCCTCTTACTGCCTTCTCACATTGCTTTCCCGCCTTAAGGTCATCTGATATGATTACCCCCAGGTCCCTTACCATTTTTATTGTGTTAGTATCTCACCCCATATTGTGTACTCTTCCCCTTGGATTTTGTTTCTCAGGTGCAATACTTTGCACTTTGTTGCATTGAATCTAAGCTGCAATACATTTGACCATTCTGCCAACATTGCCAAGTCCCTTTGATCCTTTCCACCCCACCTTCTGTTTTGACCCTGTTGCAGATGTTTGTGTCATCTGCAAAGAGACATAAAGTGGTAGCTTCAGAGCATTGCCAGCTATTTCCAGATATTTTGTGAAATTTCTGAAGAGTTTCTCTCTGCTGCCCTACTGTGGAAATGCAGAAAGCAGGAGATATTTCTGGAAATATCACAGAAATTTTTGAAATAGCTGACAGTGTCTGTGGCTGCTACTGTACTTCCTTTCAGTCCATCTGCAATGTCACTTATAAAGACATTAAAAAGGACCAGTCCCAGAACTGAACTCCACAAGGAACCTCCCTTTCTTCAGAGTGAACTCCATTTACTATTATGCTCTGCGTCCTATTGTCCAGCCAGTTTTTTACCCAGGATGCCACCTTGTGACCCACTCCCAGGCTGGCTAACTTGTATATTAATCTTTTATGTGGGACTCTGTCAAATGCCTTGATAAAGTCTAGGTAGGCCATGTCCACAGCCCCTCCCTGGTCTACTACTTTGATCAGCCAATCAAAGAAATCTATAGAATTAATCTGACATGACCTTCCTGCTGTGAATTCATGCTGCCATGAGTTCTTTGTCCCACTGGCCTCCAGGAACTTCTGCGCATTCTGAATCATTATTGTTGTACATATTCTGAACCATTGTTCTGCACAGTTAGAAGGTCATGCAATTTCACATTTCTCATATACCTCACATCCAGCTACTTACTAACCCCCAATGCGCAAAGTACTACCTTTTAACTTTCAAAAGTCTATAAATTTGATTTTGTTTATATAACAGAAGAAAGAAATTAGTTTTTTTTGTTTTCACTTCAGCGGGGTCACTCCAGCGTAAAACACTAAGTACTATGTAAAATAACATATGGGCAACCACACAGTGCAGCATGCATTTCCATTTCATGCTGAGATGACCGCATAGACCCCATCAGCTTCGCTTTCGAGGTCCATATGCTGTCATCTCATCCCTCTAAAGAAACACAGCCTTTTTTTTTTATGGTTGCCCTTGCATTATTCCCTATGTTATATGTGTGTGTGTGTGTGTGCAGTGTGTTAGGAAAGGAACAGTCTGCCAGTGGAACTGAGAAGAATTTTGAATCCATGTATTCCATAGTAAACATTCCATATCTTGAATGTGGGGGAAATACCAGGATGAAGAAGCTAGGCAATAATGCAATGGCATCATCATCAGTGACATCATTTACAGGAGTAAGGAAGGACTGTTTTACTATAAATGCACTCAGGTAAATCTGTTGTTTCTACATGTGAAGATGCCTTTCTCAACAATAAAAAGTAGAAAAAAGGAGCCCATTTCATAAGAGTAATATGACTCTCAGGGGAGTGCGTGGAACAGATTTTACCACACTCCCAGGGGCTGAAGGCACTCTGCCTATGATCTTGTACCTCATTACACCCCTGGGCATGCAGTAACATGTTTTATTGCTTTCTTATTCTTCCACTTTGGGCTCCATTCCCTATCAATCCATACCTTATGGACTCATACCATTCTACCAGACATTTGTTGAACGCCATGATCTTCTGCTTCCTGGCGGCACTAGTTCTTGGTACTGGGAGAATTCTGGATAATGCCTCTGACCTTCTTTCTTTACTGCATAGTCCTCCCACTTCCCAGAATCTTTTCTGCACCACTTCTACCCTTCTCCCCTCCTGCTCATTCGTGCCCAAGTGCACCACCATGTGTGGTTTCACCCCTACCTTCTAAACACATATGTTAATATATTGACCCACTCTTCCTGCCTTCATGCCTGGCATGCACTCCACCTAAATGCTGCATTTTCTGGTGCTTCTGAACCCCTTCTTACTCTCTTAAGTATTGAGACTGCCAGAATGATGACCCTCCCTTCTTTAGCCTTTTCACCCTTCTTTCTCATGCTATTTCTCTGCCTGGACTCAATTCCCCTCCCCTACTCCTCTTTCAATTGACCCTTGTGCCTCCCTTGAATCTTGCGTATCCACTATGTTTGCCCTTCTTCCTTCTCCTTTTTTAATCCCCTGCTTGATCTGTCTGCTTCCTTCCTCCTACCATTTCCCATCCTGTGTCTGCAACCCCGACCAGAATCTAAACACCTCCCTTGTCACTGTTCAGTTTACTTCATTTTATTTAAGAACTGTATAAAATCATTGATATTTGTGACTTTATAATATCAATATAGATGACTAAGACATTTTATAGTACAATGCAGCAGCATGCATATAGATAAACAGTATATAAAAGAACTTGTATTTTTTCAATATAAACTGAGGGACCAAAAGCATCAATAACTGAGATATTTGCATTAGCAGTTCAATATATAGATTAAATAAAAGTGGTGCCAGAAGACACCCTTGCTTAACTCCTCTGTTCACTTTTTGAACATCAGTCAGAGCTCCACCACGAGAGGACTGAATCTCAGCTGTGGTGGTTTGATGTAGCATTTCTAATATTGCCAGTAGGTGAGAGTCAATCCTTGCATTAGCCAGAGTTTCCCATAGTATCTGCCTGCCAATTTAATTAGAGGCTGCCTTTATGTTGATAAACCCAACAAAGAGTACAGAATTTCTCCCCTTGACATATTTATCTACTAAATAGTTAGGTGTGAATAATAAATCTAGAGAACTGTGTTTTTGTGTTAAATCCACACTGGGATTTAGAGACTAAATTATTACAGACTGACCATAATAGAAGTCTGTCCAGAATTATCCTTGCATACCTTTTTTTGTAATATTAGTAATAGAGTCATTGGTCAAAAGTCAGAGTTATAAAAAAACATTTCTGCTGGCAGGCTGTTCGTCCCTGCTGATTTGTTTCTTTTTTGACTTTCAATAGCTAATTTAACCTCTCTTATACAGAACTGAAACATATTAAAGAGCACAGAATCCAGGGCTATATCCATTCTTATGTCTAACTCCCCATCTTCATCTACCGCCTGATACATTTCTGAAAAATGCTCTAACTACATAGCTACAAGGATCATACTGTCAGTGTTATAAGTTATTTGTGTCTTGTCCATAAGGTACAAGAGCACAGAAAATGCTTGAGTCTTTCTTTCACATGGCATCCTGTAAACTCTCCATAGCTTATTTTATAATTCTTTTCAAATTAGGAATTTCCTGTATTCTGCTCTAAGATTTTAAGTGCTCTTATGATGACACAAGAGGATTTCTTGCTCTAATCCTATCTGTTTTGTTTACTTCTTTTTTTTATTATCAAACATTCATTATCATACTAAGGGTTTATTGCACCAACACACCCAGAATTATCTGTTCTTTTATTTGCACATAATTTAATTTCAGAGGTACCTATAAATCTAGTAAAGTTTCCCACTAAATGTATAGCTTCACTATATAACATTATATTAGTTAAGTGCTTAAGGTCATACTGTAAGTTAGTAATGATAATATCCACTACATCTTTTGAATACCCTTTCCAAGATACCTTTTTCCAATACTTAATACACATATGTTGATCCTCTTCCCTTTCTGCATTTACATTCTTTGCAACATTTTAAAAAGTAGTCTCAAAACAACGTTCAGTAGGAGAATGGTGACTTCCCTACATTTTCTTAATTTTAAAATACTTTCCCAAATCATAGGTGGTGCTTCTACTAAACACAAATCTAACTCTCCCCCTCACCATTTTATGTTGTAAAGGTGACCCCACCATCCCAATCTTCTTTAGATCTACCATTTAATACTCTTAAACTAAACTTTTAAATAACTTTAGCAAAGACTGCCTTTTATTTACTAATTTATCATTTGACTGTCTCACAGCATTATTGGCTGTATCATTTATACACCAATCAGAGGAGTATTCCTCTAATAAATTACCTGTATGGACATTTAGTTACTAATTTATCATTTGACTGTCTTACAGGAATATTGGCTATATCTATTCACCAACCAGTAGAGTATCCCCCGAAGTAAATTACCTATATGGGCATTTACTTACTAATTTATCCTGTGAGAGTCTCACAGGAATATTGACTATACCATCTGTACACCAACCAGTAGAGTATCCCTCAATAAATTACCTATATGGGAATTTACTTACAAATTTATCTGTTGACTCCTCTTAGAAATATTGGCTGTATCATCTATACAACAACCAGTAGAGTATCCTCCCAATACATTTCCTGTATGGGCATTTACTTACTAATTTATCCTTTGACTGTCTCACAGGAATATTGGCTGTATCATTTATTCAACAAGCAGTAAAGTATCCCAGTAAAATTACCTTTATGGGCACTTACTTACCAATTTATCCTTTGACTGTCTCACAGGAATATTGGATGTATCATCTATTCACTAACCAGTAATGTATCCCACCAGTAAAATTAGCTGTATGGGCCTTTACTTAAGTATTTATCCTTTGACTGTCTTACAGGAATATTCACTGCATCATCTATACACCAACAAGAAGAATAACCCCAAAGAAATTATCTGTATGGGCAACTACTTACTAATTTATCCATTCACTGTCTCACAGGAGTATTGGCTGTATCATCTATACACCAATCAGTAGAGTATACCTCAAATAAATTACCTGTATGGGCATTTACCTACTAATTTATCCTTGGACTGTCTCACAGGAATATTGGCTGTATCATCATCTTAACTGCTCTCATTTAAAAATTAACCCTGATTGCATTTCTGTTCAACTACTGAATAACCAAATTAATACCCTCTGGAGATAGTACAGCCCTTGGAGATGGTTATTACATTTTCATCTTCTGTAACTGCTACAGACCCTTTATTAGTTGTTTACTGTTCTTAACACAGTTGCCATTGCAAGTACAGTGATTTTCATATTTATTAGGCATAGTTTGTTCCTGGTCAATCACCGTAGGACCTTTATTCTTTATTTCATCAAAATCAGAGAGCTGTAACTCTGGGCCAGTCACATTAGTAGAATTCACCTTATTGTTCACGTTCTCTTTCTCCTTATTTACCCAGCTGGTTCCTCCCTGCTTCTGATCTCCTTTGGTAGGAGATGCATCCCTCCATATGAAAGTTGTAATAATTGAGGGCCAACTGTACCACTCTTTACCGGAGAAGAAGTTAAACATGGATTAATGATTTTTATTACTTTTTATTGCCTCTAAGTTATAATTGATTAGTTGAAGGACTCAGAAATTGAATTATCTTAATAAAGTCCTTTTTAATACCTTTTCAGCCAGTTCATCCACCTGGGCTGCTCCCTGTGGTACACTTTTACTGCCTTTTACCATAGGTATTTCATTCCTATGTTATCATCTCTTGTTGTTTAGACATCATAGTAAAAAAGTAGAGAGTAATGTACTCGCACAGTAGAAAATAAATATTTACAAGTCCCAAAACGTTAATATATAATAAAATATAATAAAAGTATGTATTACAATATAAGGGAACCAGAAACCATAAAAAGAAACACATTTTAAATTATACCTTCTCTACACACTAAGCTTTCTATGCATTATACTCTATGTATATACTATGTAAACAGAGACAAATCCAAACTGTTTAAATCAGTGTGCTATAGAGTCAACTGAGATGCCAGACTAAAGTGCTGAGGTCCACATTTCCAAACTCTTTCAGGTGAGCATCCAGAAACTGAGCAGCATTACAACTGCAATCTTTGGCTTTTCACCCAGTGCTTCAGCTATTTCAATGACTCTCTACCTCTTTCAGGTCCCTCCCACCTCAGGTATCTCCTGACACACTGCCAGTCGCACTGCTAGAACACCTCGGTCCCTGGATTCTACTGATAGTAAGGCCTTATTCCACCTGAACAAAAAGCAGAACACACTGATGAGATGCTACACTGACCAGAGTCCGATGAAAGATCGACCAGTAAAGATACAAACAATGTGGGAATGGTGGCTGTACCTTTTAAAAAATGGTATTTAAGCTTTGTATCCCTGCTTCAGTACTCTTCTCCCAGAGTACAAAGCATAAAGTGGCGTCTGTCCCATCTCAATACCTCAACACTTCCAGCTCACAGAATGACTGCACACCAACCACCACGACTTGCATTGAACTGCATCTGAGAAGTCCTCTTTTAAAAAAGTAATAGTCCAGTAGCAGCTAATAGAGAGGGACGATTTGCTAGCTGATGCATTTGTTAGTGTGCTGCTGGGACTCCTTTGTCACTAGTTTCGTAACTCCTGACCCACACTCTTCTCTTCTTGTGCCCTTGTACTTTCCTTGCTTGGGCTACCTGCTGTGTCTCCTTTCTATTCTCAACCTGCCCCACAATCTCCCTCCATTAAATACTTCCAAGCCTCCTACCTTTGCTCCCTCCTGTCTCTGCTGCAATCTAAATTACTGATTTTGCCTCCCACTTCTCTGCTGTCCTCCCTGACCACCCTACACCATCTCCCTCTTCCTGCAATCCCCCAGCCACTCCTCCAGGCTAATCAACACTGATAACCTGTTCCTATGCTCATTTCTTATTTCTCAAGATGCCCCAGTCACCCTCCTTATGACTTATGTTCCTTCTGCCCCATTCCCATCTTCCCTTATTCTTGACTACCCTCCGGTCATCAGCTCCTGTTCTCAGCTGCCTTTCCATTTACAGTATCTACTTCTCTAACTCCTCCCCATGTACCCGCATCTTGTGGTCCCTCCTATGGATGAGCTGCAGACACCACCTATTCAGATACCACACACCATCTTTGTGGCACTCATGCTTAAGGGTTGTCCATGTGAGGTTGCTTGGCCCCTAGGATGGAGATATATATATATATATATATATATATATATATATATATATATAAAGACAAGAACCTCTGTGTGTAAACACTGAGGAAAGGGTTACCCCAAAGGGCATTTGGCTGGGAAGCCAAGTTTCAAGAAAATACAAAATCACACATGCCCCCACAATGCAAAGCATCATGGGCTGCATATGCAAATCACCACAGAATGTTATGCTGGTCCAACTTTAAGCAGAATTGCATGGTTCTTTGTCTTTTAAATAGTTTTTTGGTTTAATGGGTTCACCACAATATATCCCAGGCACACTGCCTTAGGGGTAGCTGGTCCATTCCACTGGGGTGTCAAACAGGCGAGGCATACTGATGAGTCCTGGTAGGACTGAAACACGTGTCTATGTCTTCTGTTAGCACCCTTTGCAAACTGTGTGAGAGGCCTTTCGGCACCATGCAATTCTGCTTAAAGTTGGACCAACATAACATTCTGTGGTGATTTGCATATGCAGCCCATGATGCTTTACATTGGGGGCATGTGTGATTTTATATATATATATATATATATATATATATATATATATATGTATGTATATCAGCTGAATAGATTACAGAACTAGTACCTGAGTATGTGAATGTCTCCCAGGCATTATTAACTGATAGAGAACTGATAGAGACTGCTGTACAGGATTGTCCAAGCAACAAGATGTGTTTCCACTGTATGGGAGACAGTGCTAGCCCACCTCTGTTTGTATTAGTTTAAGCATACTAAGGATTCTGGGGTTTGAATTAAACTTTTTTCAACAAACTTTATTTACTGTAAGTAATGTCATTAACAGAGACACTCAGATCAATAAGTGAGTAAACAATTTGCTTTTTGGTTTGTTAAAGGCATTCTCTAAAATGAGTTCTGTATTAGTCCTTGTGTAATTCTATTAACATTTAAACTAATAAAATCTTTACTGGAAAATTAATGACTCTCTCTCTGTCTTGGAATTTTGTAATCTAAATGACTCTAAAGAGACTAAAACAGGAAACTACTTTCTGTTATACAGTAGTTCTCATGGTGGGATGGTCTCTGAGGCACTCCACCTACCTGACATCATGGGTTGTGTACACCTGATAGGTTGTCTTGATGCACGTATGACTTGATTTGAGAACGTCCCCTCTGAGCATCTCTGGTCACTTGTAGTCAGTTCAAATTGTGCATCTCACACAGGTTGTCGCACTACTCCAGAGCTCCAGACCACACAAGATCTAAACAACTCATTCTAAGGTAGGAGGACAGCTTCATTACTCATTACTTTACTGCTTCAGCATTTACAGACAGCACAGCTAGTTCTGCGACTTTTTGGTTCGTCGGTACAATTACCAGCATTCTTACAGATTAGCAGTTAGCTAGCCAAGGATATTCTGTACAAAGGTATTTTCTCGACACAAACTTCAGCTGTAGGGGCAATACAAGACATTTCACTCAGAGTGATACAAACACACACTAGGCTTCTCAAATTCACAACAGAGCATCGCACATTATACCATTCACAACTTCACTAGCAGCAGGACTGCAAATTCTGCATTACTATGATTTATAGTGCTCCGTAGTGCTCTGGACACCCCTAACTAGCGGTTCCAGACAGTGATATACTTCCAGATGCTGACCTACTTATACCTATGTAATGCTGTCACAGCAGAGACTCTCTCCCAGCGCCACCCCATCTCGCCACACACAGTGCTCTGAATACCCCTAACATGCGGTACCAGACACTGCATTTGCTATACGGCGCTACTACAGTTACATTCTCTTAGCAGGAAGAGCACAGTGCTCTGGGTACCCCTCATGTAGCGGTCTCAGACACTATTAGCACATTGAAAGACTTCTCATACTGCTCTACATCCCACTATGCAGCTCCCCTACCTGCACTTCGCCACCCTCCTGAGATCGCTTCACTTGTGCCTGATTTCTGATATACCTCCTCTACATGATCACGTGCTAGCCAGACATCACAATAGAAATGCCGAATATGAAGGCAGTACATACATGGCATTGCAAGATGGAGCTGCCATAATGTTATTTTATGGCACCCAGAGCGGCCGCGCCCATGCCTTCTCCATTCACAACTTCCTGCTTCCTAAGCGCTACTCGTACAGCAGCTTCCCTATTGGACAGGCAAAGCTCACGAGACTTCAAGCAAGTCTCGCGACTACCAACGCATGTCCTCTGCATCATCATCTATGCAAAACCGTGAGTCACAAAACACCCGCATCCACTCTTTTTGCCTGCCTCAGCATTTCATTTACGCCGCTTTTGCCCTATCAAACTTACATATTTCCATGTACAGAGTTGACTTCATTGACTCTGTACCGATACCATCCTGTCCTTGGCAGCAGCACAGGGCTTCTTCTTGCAGCAGGCACCACCTTACAGATATAAAACATTTAAAGGTGCAGCATATACAGTGCATTACACTGAGGCACAAATACTACGCTACGAAATGATTTGGTACTAGAAGGCTTTTTTAGATTGCATTTCATTAATTCAAATTAATGCTATTGCCAGCACAGTTACTTAACACATTTAGTAATATATAGGCACAGGGTGTACCATCCCACTAAGCATTTCATTTCTGTCTACTTATCAGGTGAACATACCTAGACCAAAAAGCTGCAGGCAGTGCAATGCCATTTACTCATCACGAACATCAGCAGTCAGGCAGACTTTGGGCATCCTGCATTGAAGAGTCCACTACACACATTGAGGCACCACGACACAGGCGAGGAATGCTCACCACCTTCCACTAGCCAGGACAACATTCAACAGTCCGACACCACTAAAGCACTCTGCAAAATAACCAACTTATGCAAGCACAACAGGAGGTATTAACAGCGATGTTACAAAGCTAACAGAACTCTCTAAACACCAACAAATACAATCACCTCCTACTAAGACGACACACAGACATACAGATGACAATGTGCACTCCCCCCACCCCGGTCAGACTCAGTGACAAATCGATCGCAAGAGAAGTGGTGCTTCCCAGACTAACCCCGGCTCCGGTCCGCCACATAATGGAAACAGTGGGGTAAAACACGGTGACACCAACCCATCAAGCTACTACCATCCACAACCTGCAAAATTGCAGAGCATTCGATCTCGAAGCAATGGGAGATCATTCTCAAGAATGGTATTCCTCTGAACCAGCAAATTCCCAAAATCTGGACAGAATGTACCCCACTGCAGGAAGACAAACTGGCACTATAATGCACACCACCTGCAGTGGACCCTCAAATCCTGCACTAAACAAAACCCCTGAGTACATCAGGTTTGAGACTTGATTGACAAAACTAGAAAACCTAAAGAAAGAGCCAGCGATTGGGCTTGGGAGCAGGACAGCGCTACAGTGATCTCGCCACTAGGGCACAGCTCACGGCTCCAGGAAATACAAGACCATTCTGCTAAGTCACAAGGTCAATCTTTAAGACAATGACAATCCTCCCCACTAAATACCTGGCTGACATGGCCTGACTCTGAAAGAAATGTAGATCAGTGGCTATCACTAACAGAGCCACGATCTCTGGATAAACTAGGATGCAACAAGGAATCAGCTACGTACAGACTTCCTTTAAAGGCAACATGATATTTGGCCAGGCCTGAAGTTTCTCAAAGGTAAAGAGGCAGACTACTAACAGAGAACAAACAAGATCCTATCTTCCTACACATCTGAAAGACACCAGTCCTTCACGACAAGACGAGGTAACTATATATTCATGACACTAACAAACCAAACTACTCCCTCCAATACAACAAATACAGAGGGGGCTACCAAAGAGGCAGAGAAACTACCATCGCACTTAACAATTCCAGGGCCTGACTATACACCACAGGGGACACCTCCAGGGGAACAGACTATCACTGTTCTTAGATCAATGAGTAAACACCCTGACCAGACAAATGGTACACGAGATAATAAAACTGGGTTATGCGATACAGTTCACAACCATACCAGAGGACAAGAATGATCAATCACCTCTTCCAAACACAAATACAACAGCACAATTACTACAGCTATTCAAGAATGAAGAACAATGCATTGATCCAGTCTCAAAGCACAGGAAAAGCAGCATCTCCATATTCTTCATGGTACCAAAAAGACAGGGGATTCCGACCGTAATGGATCAAATACATCAACAAGTCAATACACTACATCCCTTTCAAGATGGAACGACCAGATCCACTCAAAGCCCTCCGTCAGAGACTTTCTCATCCATAGACCTAAAGACACACCTTCATGTTCAATGAGACCCACTACAGATTCCTATGCTTCCATTCAGGCCAACACTATCAGTACAAGGTCCTGCCTTTTGGCTAGCATCCACACAGAGTATTCACAAAGGTTTCCGTGGTCCTCAGCGGCATCTCAACAACAGGAATCCATATAACCACCATAAAAAGGATGGCTCATCAGAACAAAGATTGCTAGCAATCATTAGAGAGAGCAAAGGTGGTGCAGTGCCTGAAGTCATGGCTGGGTACTCAACGACAGAAAAGTCAACTGGTTCCCAGCCACAAATAAAACACCTAGGCACTCTATAGACACAGAAGAAGATAATTACTCCTTCTCATTCCAGAGTCAACACAATAATATCAACCGCACACAGACTAGGTCTGCAAAGCACCCGACACTATGGAATTTCTCAAATGCTAGGCTAATGTCCTCCACTATAGACACACTTCAAGGCAAGATGGAACACAAGACCTCTTATATTGTTCCTTCTAACTCAGGACAGGCAGACGATCTCGACCTAACAAGGCAGTCGCTCTTCCACCAGAGTAAAGTCAAGCATCAATGGTGGACAAACAGACACAAATGACCCTAGGTATACCGCTAGACATAACACAGACATCACAATAGAAGGACGCAAGCCTCTCTGGCTGGGGAGCAGTGCTAAGACATCATACTGCACAAGGAAAATGATCACATCAGACACAAACTCACAGTCAACATGCTAGAAATGAAAGCGTATTAAGGCACTACTGCATTTCTCCAAACTAATCAAGTACATGCAAATCACCACAGAACGTTATGCTGGTCCAACTTTTAGCAGAATTGCATGGTGCCGAAAAGTTGGACCAGCATAACATTCTGTGGTGATTTGCATGTGCAGCCCATGATGCTTTGCATTGTGGGGGCATGTGTGATGTTGTATTTTCTTGAAATTTGGCTTCCCAGCCAAATGCCCCTTGGGGTAACCCTTGCCTCAGTGTTTGCGCACAGAGGTTCTTTGTCTTTTAAATGATTTTTTATTTTAATGGGTTCACCACAATATATCCAAGGCACACTGCCTTAAGGGTAGCTGGTCCAGTACACTGGGGTGTCAAACAGATGAGGCATACTGATGAGTCCTGGTAGGATGAAACACGTGTCTATGTCTTCTGTTAGCACCCTTTGCAAACTGTGTGAGAGGCCTTTCGGCACCATGCAATTCTGCTTAAAGTTGGACCACCATAACATTCTGTGGTGATTTGCATGTGCAGCCCATGATGCTTTGCATTGTGGGGGCATGTGTGATGTTGTATTTTATATATATATAAACCATTAGGGTTCCAGTGTCAAATTTTGGGAAACGCTATCTTAGGGTTCCCAACCCTAATATCCCATCCCCCCATGCATTCAGGAATAAGCATGAGGGGTATGCTTGGGGTTGTGAACCCTAATGCAAACCCCATTCTCCTATATTGTACCCATCTTAGCTTACTTACTTATGGAATTATGGAATGCAGTAAGCATTAGGGTTCATAACCCCAGGGGAAAACCCTCATACCTGTTCCTGCCTGCAGGGTGGGGGTGGGGACTTAGGGTTGGGAACCTTAAGATGGCATCGATATAGGTATAGATCTCTCTCTCTCTCTCTATCTATATATATATATATATATATATACACACACACACACACACACATATATATATATATATATATATTTATACAATGGGGTGAGACATATTCCAGTGAGATAAAACAACTTATTTTCATTGCAGTGAAATAAATCCTATCAGCAGAGTTAAAATGAATGCCATTTATTACACCCCCGAAACCCGCGCTAAACCTGTGCAAAGTCACGCAATTGCACAAAATGCACAATGCCGCACAAATTGCAGATTTTGCAACAATGCGGCCCCCATTGTATAAATAGGAGACATGATGTGCACTCGTATGATATGGGAAATATGTTCAGTCCTGTACAGTGACCTCTGAAACCTCATAGAAACATAAAAACATAGACTTTGACGGCAGATAAGGACCGCTAGGCCCATCTAGTCTGCCCATTTCCCTACCTACAGGATAGGCCACAGATCCTAGTTAACCAACAATGGCTTCATCACTCGTGAGTATTCAGAGGTCACTCTAGAGGAGTGAAAATATTTTTCATATCATACTCGTGCCCATCATGTATCCTATATATATATATATATATATATATACATGTGTATGTACATATAAACACTGTATCACAATGTAAATCTATACTAGTATAAATGCTAATGTTTTAAGCTATCAATATTAGTGAAGTCATTTGATAATATTTTGGGAGCTGCAGGATCAGCCTGCCCCCCCCAACCACCACCACCACCACCAAACAGGGAGCAAGAAAAAAGACAAGCATGGTTCTCATATGATATATACATTCCTAAGTGCCTATTCCTCAAGATCAGGATCATGGACTGGCATCAGTGCTGTCTCAGAAAGGCATAACAGCACTGTTATAACTCTCTCTCTCTCTCTCATAAAGTTTTTTCTATTATTATTATAAATTCAAGCATAGCTCGCTGTGATATGAACTGTTAGATTGCGTTTGTTTGCAGAAAACACTAACAAAATGTGTACTTTTATAAATGCATATCTGTATTTTATTTTCTCTTCTTTTTTTCACTTGCTCCCAGTTGAGGGAAAGGGGCTGCAAGCTGATGAAGTTCCTCCCAAAAATATACATTGAATTACAATGTAAATCTACACTAGGGCCGATGCTATATATTTTTAGCCATCAATATTAGTGAAGTCATTTGATAATTGTATTGGAGCTGCATGATCAGCATGCCCCCGACCCAACAGAGAGCAAGAAAAAAATGAAAAATGACAAAACTTGGACATGCATCCATAAAAGTACACATTTCATTAGATTTCATTACTGTCAGAGGAAATCTAACACTACATTATGATAACACTTTGTCTATCATTTTCAATATCATCAGAAAAATAATCTCATTAGAAACAGAGAGAGAGAGAGAGAGTGACTTGTAGCTTCTCTGTCATGTCTTTCTGAGACAGGGCTGACACCAGTCCCTTGATCCTGATCTTGTAAATCCCTCAATAGTATATGGAACAGAAGAGTTTCTGAATTAAAATAACTCAGAACTATTTCTTCATTACTGCTGATAGGAGTGGACACAGGCAGATAGTGATAAACAGCAACATGTTCAAAGAGGAATTCAGAATCCACAGTTATATTTATCATAGTAGCAGTAACACAGAAGCAGCACATCTATCTTTTTATTTATTTATTTTATTTATAGAAGAATCGAAATTATAAACCTTTGAGTCAGAGACTCCTTTGCAAAGGCTCCAAGTCAATATAACAATAAAACAAAGAGTAGAAAATCATGTACAACAGGGTGACCACTGCTGGATACAACAAAGTCTGAGGGTAGTGGAAGTACCCCGGGTCTAGGATGGAAAACACAGATACTGTATACAGAGTTATAATATACAATGTAGTACTGGGAATAAAGCAATAATGGCAATAATATACAATGTACTACTGAGAGTAAAACAATATTGGTAAAACCCGTAATTGTTATAGAAACATTGAAACACAGAAACACAGAATTTGACAGCAGATAAGGACCGCTTGGCCCACCCAGTCTGCCCATTTCCCTGCCTACTGGATAAGCTGCAGATCCTAGTTAACCAGCAGCCTACTTCTTCCTACCTCCACCCTAGAATTGCCTTATGACTGTCCGCATGGCTTGATTCCACCACTGTTTTTGACTCACGACCTCCTCGGAAGGCCATTCCATGCATCCACAACCTCTCTGTGAAAAATACTTCCAATTACCCCTGAGCCACCCCTCTATCTTCAAATTGTGCCCCTGTTCTTGCACACCTCTTTTGAAAGATACTACCCTCTTGGACTTTGTTGATTCCCTTGAGGTACTTGAAAGTTTCTATCATGTCCCCCCTCTCCCTCCTTTCCTCGAGGCTATACATATCAAGCTCCTTAAGTCTCTCTTCATATGTCTTCCGGTGCAGAATCTGCACCATTTTAGTTGCTCTCCTCTGGACAGCTTCCATCCTGTCTATGTCTTTGTGAAGACTGGGTCTCCAGAGCTGCACGCAGTACTCCAGATATGGGGTCTCACCTGCTGTCTGTACAGAGGGATAATAACTTCCTGTTTTCTACTGGTGATGCCTCTCCCTATGCATCCCAGTATCCCCCAGCCCTCCTTGCTGCCCTCTCACATTGCTTGCCCACCTTTAGTTCATCTGACATGACTACCCCCCAGTCCCTTTCCATTTTTGTTGTTGTTAGTATCTCACCCCCCATTGTGTACTCTTCCCCTGGGTTTTGTTTCCCAGGTGCATTACCTTGCACTTCTTAGCATTGAATTTAAGTTGCTATACATATGACCATTCCTCTAACCTTGCTAAGTCTCTTCTCATCCTTTCCACCCACCTTGTGCATCAACTCTGTTGGATCTTTGTGTCATCTGCAAAGAGCATGCTTTCCTTCTAGTCCTCTGCAATGTCACTTATAAAGACATTGAAGAGGACCAGTCCTAATACTGAACCCTGAGGTACCCCACTAGTAAACCCCTTTTCTTCAGAGTGGACTCCATTTACTATTACTCTCTGTGTCCTATTCTCCAGCCAATTCTTTACCCAGGCTGTCATCTTGGGACCCACCCCCAGGTTAGCTAACTTGTATATTAATCTTTTGTGTGGGACTGTGTCAAATACCTTGCTAAAGTCTAGGTAGGCCATGTCCACAGCCCCTCCCTGGTCTACTACTTTGGTCACCCAGTCAAAGAAATCTATCAGATTTGTCTGGCATGACCTTCCTGCTGTGAATCCATGCTGCCTTGGGTCCAGTGCCCTCTGGCCTCTAGATACTTGACAATTCTTTCCTTCAGAACTGATTCCATCATTTTCCTACCACTGAGGTTAAACTAACAGGTCTGTAGTTTTCTGCTTCTGCCTTGCTCCACTTTTGTGAAGGGGATCACATTTGCCCTCCTCCAGTCCTCAGGTACCACTCCATCTTCCCATGATTTGTTAAACAGGGTAGTCAGTGGTGTCACTAATTCTACCTTAGTTCTTTTAGAATTCTGGGATGAATCCATCAGGCCCCATTGCTTTGTCCACCTTCAGTTTTAAGAGTTCTTTCAGAACCCTTTCTTCTGTATCCAGAGTGTTTCTACTGTTTGTTTTAGGTACCTTCCCCTCTTCCTTTGTAAATACTGAGCAAAAATATTTGTTTAGTATCTCTGCCTTTTCACAGTCACCCTCTGCCCACCCTCCCCCCTTTATTAAGCCTCACTATCCCTCCCTTGGTCTTCCTTCACTCCCTGATGTGCCTTGTCCACGATTTGTCAGTCTTCAGCTGAGTCCCCGATTCCCCCTACTGCTTCAGCGCAAGATGTGAATGAGGCTGTAAGTCAAGGAACTATGCCAGATGCTGAGGATACAGCTGATGACAGCTTGCTTCTTGACCCCACTGCACAGCCTCAAATTTTGACAAATATCCAGA
The DNA here is from genome assembly GCA_016271365.2 of Neoceratodus forsteri. NCBI lineage: Eukaryota > Metazoa > Chordata > Ceratodontiformes > Ceratodontidae > Neoceratodus > Neoceratodus forsteri. The sequence goes on along the minus strand of JADMNL010000031.1, from coordinate 7,539,631 downwards.
ATTCAGATAGGTTGCCGAGGCAAACAGAACATGCAGAGATGCCAGAAGAATGTGCAGAAGGTAATAAGGATAAAAGGACAGCAGAACACACAGAGAAGGATTGGGGGAAACAATCCTACGCTGGGCTGTTAAAAAAACTGGCTAAGGCAGCAAAAAGAAGGTATTTAGTGCACTTGAGATATAAGGGTGTGGCACCGATACCTCTGGACAGGCTACGGGTGGGTAAATCCCTCATTATTGATTCTTTGGGGTTTTTCTCCTGCAGATGTATATGTGTTTATACAAGCACAAGGAGACAAAACTTAAGATGTCAGCTTTTGTACTATGAATGCACTGGACAAATGTTGGCTCTTATATTATGAATTAAAGAACACAGATATTTGGAAAGACATTATAGTTATTCCCATTACAAAGTCTACTAGTAAAACAGTCACCCTTTTGTTTAGGATTGAAGGGGTCAATATTAGCAGTATCTTGTTCTGGCTAGAAAAATGATTTACTGTGTTTGACAACCCCAAACCCATCATGGATGACAATGGATTTTGGACAGGGGGATGGACTATAAGGGTGCAACTTCCACAAAATAACATAGGGATGCAGCATTTACCTAGTTTTTTTTTTTTCTGGGGAGAGATAGAGGGATTTTATTTTATGCTGGTCAACCCAAAAGCTGTTTTAAATGTGGTTCATTAAAATATTTAAGTGATGAATGTGATCAAATCAAATGTTTCCATTGTGGGATGTTAGGTCACTCAGCAAATAGGTGTCAAGCTCCCCCAACCTGCAACTTATGTGGGGACAATGACCATGCTTTTTCAGAATGTCCATGGGCAGAACATAGCTTAGATGAAGTTTCTGATCATGAATTTTTTTTGTCACAAGCCAGGAAACCTTTTAACCCCACAGATCCCTTTCACTCTGGTAGAAGGAGGAGTAGAGGGAGGGGTGGAGGGGAAGTAGTGCAGAGGAGAGATTCCAGGCTTCAGCTACACTTAGGCAAGAGCTTACTATTATGACCCCAGTAATACCTAGAGAAAGTACACCTATAGAGGCTAGTAGGGGGGAAAGAGGATGCCCTCTTTACTACCCCCAGAGTTTACCATCAAGGAGATGAGTGACCCAGATGTTTATTGGGCAAAGAAAGGTGAAAATGACAGGAGACAGTCAGGATGAGATATTCCAAAAGGAGAGGCTAGGAAAGCCCATACAAGTTGGGAGTGTGCCTACTCTTCCTCAAGTAGTTCCCCTATCTCCACTTCCTTTAAGTAACAGATTCAGAATACTTTCTACGTGGGGAGACCAGGTAGAAATGGCTTAACCCATTGAAACTGAAAGTGTAGGCTCAGAGGATTCCTCAAGAAAGAAAGTGTATTCACATCTAGCAGATAATTCTAATTGCCCAGTGGCTTTACCAGCCTGGAAACCTCAAAAACGGGTGATGCGCTCGAGCGGAAAAATTTTGAATCCCCCTCCCTGAACCTTTTAATTTAAAAGTAGCCAGTCTGAATGTGAATAGCATAAAATCTAATAAAAAAAGGCTGGCGACTTATGAGGTATTACAGCATTTAAATTAAGATGTGTATTTTTTACAAGATACCAGATTGCATTCTCAGAGTGATACAGAGACAGCCACATTCATGATTGGAAATGGGGAATCTCCCAGTGGTCGATAGGGGCAGAAACCTGTTGTGGGGTAGGATTCTGTTTTTTGACTCCTAAAATTCAAATTTTAAGATTAGTAGATTTAGAGCCTGGTTGAGTTCTTATTTTAGATGTAATCCTTAATTCAGTATCTTGTAGACTGATTAACTTCTATGGACCCCAAACTAAAGCTTTATGAGTTACTTTATTAAAAAAATACAGCCCTATTTGCAGACGAGTAGGCAAGTAATATGGGGGAGAGGATTTTAATATAAACTTACAGGAAAAGAGCATTTCTGGAAAACAATATTGTGATAAAACAATGCTTAAAACAATTGTTAGAGTAGCAGGCCTTCAAGATGTTTATTTAGGTCCTAGAGGGAAGGCCCATCCGACCTTTTATAAAGGTCAATTATCCTCCTGGATTGATTTTTTTTCATTTAACATCAAGTTCCTTTAGTAAAAGTGGAAACAATTCCAATTGAAACTTCCAACCATTGTTTAATAGGTTTTCAGGTATCCATACCATTGCATAGAGAAGCAGGTCGAGATGTTTGGAGACAGGACAAAGAAGTGATCCAGCAGATAAAAATGATAGTTAATGATAAATTAACTACACTAGTTTTCTATGAGAATTATGGGCTCTGGTGGGAAGATTTAAAAAAGTGTATGATAGGGTTTTTTTAAATCCTAGGAAATACAAAAGTGCAATCTTCCTATAAAGAATGTTTAAGGTTAAGAACAGTTTTTGAGGATTTACTTTTCCGACAGTATGAAAAGAATGAAGATTTGTCATCTGAATTAGAGATGGTACTGGATAAAATGTGTTATTTTCAATACAATATATTGATTTCCTTGACAAATGAACAATCTTTTGGAATCCAAGGTACGGCAGCTCAAGTTAATCCATATCTTGATAGTCAAGAGTACAGAGACAAGAAAATGATTCCCTCTCTGTTGATTGCTGGAGGTACTGAAGTAAGGAGTAATGAGGAAATTATGGCCAAACTAGAAGATCATATTGAATCAACCTTTAGATCTTCAAATGAAAATCTGGAGAAAGTTAATTTAGTGCTAAAACTAGCAACACCTCCTAAACTCGGTGATGACCATGTAAGGGATATGTTAAAATCTTTTACATTACAAAAAGTGGAGAAAGTAATAGCCAGTTTGAAAGCAAGGGTTTCCCCTGGGTCAGATGGTTTGCCTGGTGAATTTTATCGGCTGTTGTGGTCTATTATGCCTACAGTATTATTACAGCTATTTAATTCCTTTCTGTTAGACCATATATCACCTACTCAAATGTATGAAGGTTTGCTGATTTTTTTTATTTAAATAAGGTACATGTACGGATATCAGTAATTGGCACCCAATTACATTGTTAAATGTAGATTTCAAACTATTTGAAAAACTTTTAGGGAAAGGCTTAGCTTCAATAATGCCAGATTTACTACTCCCCACACAATTTTGTTCAGTACCTGGGAGGCGTCTGATAGATGCTTTGGTCTTTTTTAAGTATTTAGTGGAAAAAGGGATGGGACAGGATGGTGTTCCATCTTTGGATGGCTATATAACTAGTTTAGATATATCTAAGGCATTTGATAAAGTCCCACACATTTGCCTCTTGAAATGTTTTAGATTTTATGGGATCTCTGAACAGTTCGTACAGTGGCTACGGCTATGTTGCGGTTTAACATATGTTAGACCATATGAAAATGGTAGATTAGGTAAAAAGATAGGGATTTAAAAGGGAGTAAGACAAGGTTGTCCTCTGAGACCCCTACTATATGCATTCTCCATAGATCCACTATTACGTGTTCTTCAGAAGTCTCCTAAGATTTTTGGTATATTAGCAAACAATTTACCTGTATCCAAAGTCATAGCATATGCGGATGAGTTATGTTTGATTTTAAAATACTTGGATGTAATACCTTGCATAGAGTCTACAGTAGATTACTTTACAACACAAATTTTGGAGTTACAAAATAAATTCTGTCCAATACTAACAAGGAGAGCAAGGGGAACAGTGAATAAATGGATTACTCTGGAGAAGTTTAAATTGATGAAACAAAGAGATCAAGCATGGAAAAATTTTGCTTGAGTAAAAATATTAGTGATTTTGAAAGCTATCGGAAATTAAGAAATGAATGAAAGATAAAATTAAGGTTATGTATATCTGATTATTATACAAAACAACAAAATCTAAATTTGTCAAATCCAAAAATTTCTGGTCTTTAATCAAATCTTTGGTGTCTCCTCCCATAGATGTACAATCAGGTGAGTTCCTTGTTGGAGGAGTTACAATAAAAGATCCACAAGAAATAAGTTCAGCCTTTTTACAACAATTTTTGGATATGGGTAAATATAGTGTAGATAATGATTATCAGGACTTAAAGAATACAGTTATAGCATCTCAAAATTATTTAATATTTCATTTTAAAGAAATAGAGCCCGATCAGGTACTGAAAATTTGAAGAAAATTCCTCTAAAAAATGTTGGAATTGATGATATTCAGTCAAGGTTTTTGAAGTTAATATCTTCATACATTTATACACCTTTGACAAAAATATTTAATTTGTCCTTAGAAATAGGAATCTTTCCACAACAATGGAAAAAACTGTAATAAGACTAATTTTTAAGGGGAGAAATAGTAAAGATAAGATTTGGGGAATTACTGCCCTATTTCTCTTCTCAATCCTTTAGGTAAAATTTTAGAAAAGATAACTGAGGTACAAATTAGTGATTACTTACAATTGACTGGGTTTCGGGCTCCTGAGCAGCATGGCTTTAGGAAATTTCATAGTACAGGAACTGCCTTGGCCAGGTTCACAAACCACATCAGTGAGGCAATAGAGAAGGGTGAGCTCACTGGTGCTGTTTTTGTGGACCTGTCCAAGGCATTTGACCTTGTTGACCATCACCTGCTGCTCAGGAGCCTAGCTGTCAAGAGATTATCCAGATTGCCATTAGAATGGGTGAAGAGTTATTTATCAGCTAGGGAACTACAAGTTCTTTATGAGGGTTCAGTGTCAAAGAGTAGAATTTTAGAAAAGGGTGTACCTCAAGGGTCAATCTTGGGACCCCTATTGTTTTCCATATTTGTGGATATTATACCAAGTAAAACTCTTAAGACTAAGACAATCTTATATGCTGATGATATAATATTATATAATGGCCCAGGTATTCAAAAGGGTTGTGCATGGCGCAACAGTGTTGCACCATGCGCAACCCACTGATGCACCCTGGCATGATATTCAAAAGGGAAAAGTGCACTGCACAAATCCTGATGCGCCAGAGTGCATCAGTAATGTGTGCAGGCACAGGTGGGGGGGCATTCCCATGCATAACCCACACAGCCCGATATTCAGCCCAGGATGTGTGGAGCCATGCATGTACAACCCCTACTTGTACCAGTACAAAGTTAAGCCCAAATAAAAGAAACAACTGATGGCCACCCACAGGTGAGCTGCCACATTGCAGGGTGCAACACAACAGCTGCCACCTGTGGGTGGCCACCCAAGTTCTGACTGCACCTGGTGGTGCCCCCCCATGCCCGATCGCAGGCATTCATAGAAAAAAAAAGTCCTATGTCCCTGGTGGTCCAGTGGACTGCATTCTGCCCAATCACAGGCATCTGTTGTAAGAAAAGACACCCCCTCCAAGATCCTGCTGTCTGCCCGATCACAGGTATCTGTTGTAAGAAAAGACACCCCCATCCAATATCCCTGGTGGTCTAGTGGTACCCTCCTCCCCATCCACCCACTGAGCCCCACCACCCTGGTCCCCCCGGTCAGCTGGCGGGTGGCAGTACCCCACCTGCCTGCCACTCCACCACCTGCCAACTGACAGCTCGGTAGGGCTGCACACCCAGTGGTTCACAGCATGAGCCAATGGGTGTGCAGCCCATACCATACTACACATTCAGGATATGTGAATGAATCACATATCTGGAATGTGTGTCTGTATGGCTGCATGCCCATTGGCTCACACTGTGAATCAATGGGTGTGCAGCCCTACTGAGCTGTCAGTCGGTGGGTGGGGCAGCAGGTGGGTGGGATGCTGCCACCCGCTGGCTGACTGGGGGAGCGGGGGGGTGGTGGGGCTCAGTGGGAAGGTCGGGAGGGGGTACCACTAGACCACCAGGAATATTGGCTGGGGGGTGTCTTTTCTTGCAACAGATGCCCGCAATCGGGCAGAAAGCAGTCCACTGGACCACCAGGGATATTGGATGGGTTTTCTTTATTATTAACACAGATGCCTGCAATTGGGCACGTAGTGGTCCACTGGACCACCAGAGATATAGGACGGTTTTCTGCTTTTACACAGATGCCAGCGATCAGGCTGCAGAAGGCATCAGTTCCCGATGGTTGCTGCCTGGCAGGGTGCCAGGCACAAGTAGTCGGGGATCAGTGCACCTGCATGCAAATGGGGTCATAATGACATGCTAATGGCCCCATGTGTGCCTTGCATACATTATGGCTCCATTTGCATGTCCCCTTTTGAATATTGCGGGTGCTGTGAATGGCGCAATGGCACTTGCGCTAGCGCATCTCCATGCTTCAATCTGGCCACTTGCGCTGGCACAATGCCACTGCGCCAAGCACAGTGCGGGTGGTCAGGGTATGATATTCAAAGCTGCTGAGCCATGGCGCAGCTCCTTTGAATATCGCCCAGGCCACTCCCCTGCGTAACCAAGTTGAGCTGCGCCCAGACTTGCACCACAGCCTGGCGCAGTTTGAATATCCGGGCCTATAGCTCTAATTCATTAGATGAAATTGCCCAACATTTGACTTTAGATTTTCAGAGTCTAGAAAATTGTTTGTTGGACTTAAAATTATCATTGAATATTTCAAAAACTAAGAGTATGATATTTGCCTCTAAACAAAAGTTGGTTAGATTAGGGAAACTGAATATTTTTGGTAAAAATGGAACTAATTTGGAGCAGGTGCAATGTTTTAGATATTTGGGAATGAATCTGGATTCAAATTTAACATTTTCAAAAAATATATTGACTTTAACAAAATCAGTAAATCAAAAATGAGGGGTTTTATTCAGACTACAGAATGTGTTAACTTCACAAGCCAGAAAACATATAGCCCAAAGTATACTACTTTCTCAACTGAATTATAATTCATTTTTGTTTACTAGTTTGTCTAAACATGTGGTAAATAACTTAACAATGACTTTTCATAGTATTTGTAGATTTGTTTATAGATTGCCTTATAGTACACATCATTGTACTTTATATCAAGTTTCAGGGTTTCTACTGCCTAACTTGAGTTCCATTTACTCTCTTTGTGGTAAAACAGATAATGTATTGAGACAAAAAAAGTCTCTCTCCCTTGTATTCACTGATATCTATAAGGGAAGCTCTGAGAAACTTGAGATCAAATTTTCTTTCTTGTTTAAATTTGAAAGTCACTAAAACTAAAATGGGTGCTCAAGCTTTTTCCATCCAAGCACCAAAATACTGGAATGATCTTCCAACTGAATTGAGAACTATGAGTAGTCATAATTTATTCAAAAATAAATTGAAGCATCATTTATTGAGTAGCTTGCAATGCCACTTCTATTTTAAATAAGTTGTATTATAGTGTGTGTCATATATGTCATGCATTTGTATTCCTGTATTAAATGAATGTAAAAGTTATCTTTTTGTATAGTATCTTGTGACTATTTTATAGTCTCGGGTTGCATATGAAAAAGGGCCTTGGCTCATATGTTTATCCGGTTAACAAAATAAATAAATAAAAAAAAAGATGAGAGTTCTTTGATCAGAGCATGTAATTTGATTCAGGAATTGGGGAAAGTAACAGGGGCCTGTCTTAATTTGGGGGAAACCAAATGTTTAAGATTAAAAGGGTTTCCTTCAGGTCATGAAACTTTTGGGGTTTTTCCAATAGCTAGATCACCATGCAAAATTTTGGGATTTTATTTTGGCAGTATAGACATGGCTAGGTATAATTGGGACTTAGCATTACAAATGGGTATTTCTAAAGTAGCACAATGGAATAAGTGGAACGTTTCTAAAAAGAAAAGGATTTACTATATATAAACATTCTTAATACCAATTTTTTTATGTATTAGTATGATTTTTCCTCTTCCCAGGGTTTAGAAGTTAAAATATTAGGTTGTTTTTTTAGTTGTTTTTGGAGTAGTATGTTGAGCCCAATCAAATGGAATGTGTTGTATATTGGTATTCATGAGAGGGGAATAGGAATGCCTAATCCAATTCTGTTTTTCTTTACAATTTTTTTATATACTAATATGTTGCCTCTTAGGGAAGGATGTACACAAATCTGGGGAGCTTGGGAAGCTCAGAAATTGAAGGGAATACTCCATGAATGGTGACAGAATGATTTTATCCATAAGAACAAACATCGCCCAAGGTTAGGAACCCAATGGGAGGAAGTTTTTGACAAGATTAAACTTTGGAGAATTTGTTATATTTCAGTGCTAAAACTTCATAAAAAGATTTTGTGTTTGGACGTTTTACAGTACTGTTTTAAAGGAAACCCTTTTAAGCAATGTACAGACCTAGCTAAAACTCAGATTATTAAATTTATTACAGATGATAGAATACCAGCCCAAATGTGGGATCAGGTTTGGCTGAGCATTCATGGGCCAATAAATGTCAAAGGAAATCATAAGCATAAATCTATGCTTGAAATAAATTGTTCCAGGATATTACGTGTACACATAGTAGAATCTGTGGATCATCTATATTTTCAGTGTCCAGATGTGTCACAGTTTTGGGACATAGCTAAGAACAGATGGAAAGATGCACCTTTTATTCCACCTAAGTTAGATCTTTTGTGTTATGGAATAATCCTTCCAGAATTGCAGTTGCTGTCCCACTGCGCACTAAGATTGATAATGGCTCATTTCTTATGTTGGCTCTGGATCTGTAGATGTAGATTCACATTACAACAGCAAATCATTTCAGTTTTAGAGCTATTCTTTTTGATATATTCTGGACTTATATGTATAAAATGGAAGGAGGGAAGCAATATGGATATAGGAATTTGGAATTTAAGATGGAAACATTTTTCTTTTATTTAAAGTATTAAGAATCATAGAGTATTGATGTGCTGGACTAAATTTTCAGGGTAAGGATGTATATGTTTCTAGGATTTTCTCTCTGTAAACTATACTCTTCTGCATAATGGTATTTTATTTGAAGAAGGTTATTTTTTACCGGTTTATGGTGTTTTACTGGTTTTCTCTCCCTCTTACTGAAATTTGATGATGGAATGGTTTTTGAATGTTTCTGATATTGCTTTATTTTTTCCCTACTATGATGGGGGGATAAGGGGGAGAGTTATGATAGATTTTCTTTATTTTAGGTATGATGTAATACCTTTTGATTTTTGTATCTTTTTCCTTGTTTTTTGTTTATTACTTTTTGTATGAAACATTGTGTTTAAATAAGTATTTTGTTTTGATCTTGATTCGATTTCACTAAAAATGTCCCCTACTCTTTTCAATAAGTGCCATGGGATCTTTAACATCCACCTGAACTACCCCCAATCCAGGCAGATGGGACCTCAGTTTAATGTCTCATCTGAAAGATGGCACCTCAGAAGTGCAGCACCCCTCTCATGCTGCACTACAGTGTCAGTACTGGGATATTAACCCAAGTGCCAGATGTGAGAACTGAACCCACAGCCCTCTGATCGCCCAGCCTCTGAGGTGAGTGTGTTACCTACTGAGCCCCTGACATGGACAGTTTGACAATTCAGTCAAAAAATAGACTTTTCAACTTTTTAAATCTTTGATTATGACTCTAATGAACTTTGATCCAGAGCCTGCAAATTCTTTGATTGTGAGATTCTTTGACCGCAATCTTTGATCATGAGGGCGCAACTAGGTGGCCACATTAAAAAATTTAATTTCTCAGCTCAGGGGTGACTTATTAAGCCAAATGAGGATGGGCTTTGCTCAGGGGCTTTGTTCTATTGAGTCATGGCTGTGGTTTCATGTATTTTTGTGTAAAACTTGACTTTTAATATTTTTTATTCTTTGATCGCAAGCCTGCAAATTCTTTGATTGTGATATTCTTTGACCACGATCTTTCATTGCAAGGGTGCGACTAGATGGCCAGATGAAAAAATCAAATTTCTCTGCCCAGGGGTGACTTATTAAGCCAAATGAGGATGGGTTTTTCACTCAAGGGGCTTTGTTCTATTGAGCCATGGCTGTGGTTTCATTTATTTGTGTGTAAAAATTGACTTTTACCATTTTTATGTTGGCTCACACATGGGCACCAGCCAACATCTTGCGGTAGTAGCAGATTTGGAGGTATGGTCACTGTGGGTGAATGCAGGGCAAGCATCAGTAGGTGTGTTCCTCATTCCCCAATAAGCCAGCAGCAGGCACTGACACCATGCATAGCTAATGTGGCTACCAGATCTAAAAAAAGGTCTGCTGCAGTGAGAGCGAAGCTGTCATGCAGCAGGACCACAGCACACCTCCTGACATGCAAGCAACATGGCAACAGTGACTGCCCCATCACCTATCACAATGCCAATGGGGGAGCCCACTCCCCATCAGCATAATGTCCCCCCTCCCATTTCCGCTGTGTGCTGAGGGGGTGCCCAATCCCCCTTAGCATCATGCACCCCCCCAAAAAGTCTTTCTTTGCTGATGGGGAGCCCAATAACCATCGACTTCAGTCCCCCTTCCCAGTTCACTCTGCAGATGGGGGAGCCCACTTCCTGTCAGCATAATGTCCTTCCCCCATTTGTTGTGTGCTGAGGGGTGCCAAATCCCCGTTGGCTCTCCTGCCCCCACTGGTATTAACTGATGGGGGTGCCCAATCCCCCATCAGCTACAGCCCCCCCAAAAAACTTAGGTGTCATGCTGGGATCCCACCCCAGCATGCCAAGTCCCTGTTAAAAATGTCATGCAATGTTTTCTTCTTTTAGTTTACCACCAAACGAAAACAGTCCCCTCCCCAACCTCGCCCACCCTCTCACACCCTGCTTCCTCACCCCCCACCACTTACCTCCAGAGACTGGTGTGACAATCTTCAGTGGACTGGGAACACGTCTGTACTCTTCAAAGCTGACCATGAACTGAAGTAATGCTGGTAAGCTGTATAATGGCATAAATAGTTTTTTTTCAACTATGGTACATATCTCAGGCATTTTTTGGAATTTTGACACCAAATTTTCAACATGGGGTTATTGGGACGCCTCCTCGTGAATTCAGTCACTGTCATGACATTATTCAGTTCCAAAAGGTGATTTTGCTGTGCAGAATCACCTTTCAGGACTGATTAATGAAACAACAGTGCCACTGTTCATGAGGGGGCTCTCAAAAAGCCTATGTTGCAAAATTTGTGGAAAAAAATCAAAAACATTTATTTTACAAGTGTGCATTGCGCAGTTTCCATGCATGCTTGTAACTTCATGAATTTGTAATATTTTCATACCAGATTTTCAAAATTGGCATTTTTCCACACTTCTTTATGAACAGTACAGCTGTCATTTTACATATCCTGTCCGAAATGTGGTTCCACATGTCTGGCACAGAATAGCATGGTCACTGTGTGAAATTAGTTTTCAGGACAGTTTGAGGAAATGATGGTGACACTGTTCATGAGCAGAGGTCCTAAAATGCCTGTGTTAAAAATGTGGTGATGAAATTCCATAAAATGACTGTGTTACAAGTGTGCATTGAGCAGTTTCCATGCACCCTTGTAACTTCGCAAATTTGCAATATTTTCATGCAAGATTTTCAACACTGGCATTTTTTCACATCTCCTTATGAACAGTACAGCTGTCATTTTTCACATCATGCCCTAAATGTGTTTTCATACCTGTGGTGCACAATGGTGAGGTTGCTGTGGGAAATCAATGTTTGGGACAAATTAACAAAATCACAGTGCCACTGTTCATGAGGGGAGGTCCCAAAATGCCTATATTAAAAATGTGGTTAAAAAATTCCCAAAATAATTTGGTTATGAATGGGTGTTGCTCAGTTTCTATGCATGCTCATGACTTCACCAATTTTCCATATTTTCACTCCAGATTTTCAACGTTGCCATTTTTTTACATCTCCTCATGTACAATACAGTTGTAATTTTCTACATACTGCCCAAAATGTGTTTTTGTCCCTGTGTCACCAAGTGGCATAGCTGCTGTGCAAAACCTTTCAGCTAACAAACTGATAGTGCCACTCTTCATGAGGTGGGCTCACAAAAAGCCTATGTTGAAAATTTGGAGTGAAAATGCCAACACATGCCTATGGTGCTAGGGTTTCCAACTGTAGCACCCCACCCTGTAGAGACTGACAGGTATCAGAAGTGTGATTTGGGACCATCGGCTATAATGCTCATGCCATTCCACCCTCACCTCCACCCTGCAGCCAGTGACAGGCATCATGGTGTGTCTTAGAATATTCAGCCACAAAGTTCACCCCATTCTCCTACACTGCACCCAGCTCAGCATATTTCCTTATGGAATGGGGTAAGTATAACATCCAACAACCCCAAAGAGCACCATGACACTTGTCAGTGTCTACAGGGTAGGGTGAGGTAAAATGGCCTGAATGTTATAGCTGATGACCCAAAGGCACACCCCAATGCTTGTCAGTCTCTGCAGGGTGGGGATGGGGTTGGCATCACTTCAATGCTTCACTGACATTCCTATTATGTGTCTCTAACTCCTGCACTACCAATGCCAGTGAGACAACATTGGCATTGACAAATGCTTGTTTATTCTTTAATCACGAGCCTGCAAATTATTTGATAGCAAGATTCTTTGATCGCTATCTTTGATCTCGAGGGAAGGACTAGATGACCAGATCTGAAGGGACCAGATAGCCCAATTTTAACAATTTTTAAAATTAAATATCTCAAAAATGGTTTGGGCTTTTAATTTGAAATTTGGAAGGTGTTGACAGGATTCTTCTTTACTGTGGCTAGTGAATATGATTACACATGGAATGGGGTGACATTTAGGCCTCACAGCCCCAATGACACATCCCATCATCTGTCAATCTCAAGAGGATGGGGGGGTCCATGGGGGGAAGGGGCAACCCTGAAGGTCTCATTTTCTGACTTTTTGTGTTTTAACCCTAAATGATGCATTAATGAAGTATGTTTTGCATAGAATAAATAAATATATATATATATATGGTATATATAATCTGTAAAGTGTGAACTGCTGTGCAAAGTGAAGTAAAGTGTCAAAGTGCTAAGTGCAAGGCTGTACCCACAGGTTCTCACAATGGGCCTTATGCACCACAGCTACGCGTCCCATGCAGCCACACATAGAAGCAGTGCACAGGTGCAATGACACAAATGCACGCACGCTGCCCAAATGAGGCATGCACAAAGGCACATAGTGTATGCACAACCAGAAGTGCATTCTTATACTCAAGCACTCTGCGTGTGCATTACGCAGGGGTGGGGATGTGTAGCGGCATGTGTAAGGAGGCCAGATACGCATGCATGATGGCACATACAACAGAATGCTGCCAGAGTGGGGTCACATATGATATGCTATGTACAGGGTGGCATAAGGTAGCACAAAGCACCCCGGAGGATGCCAGCACAGGCATGCAGGTGTCAGCAGACTGCCACCACAGGACTGACGTGCCCGCACACATGATGTGGTAGCACGCAGCCATCAGACAACAGCAGTCACAAGTGGCCAGGTGACACCGCACCGATGCAACATGGTGGGCATACAGCACAGTGGGCAGATGATGCAGCCACATGTGGCATGGAGTGGAAACGCACACATGCCATTGCAGGACAGGATGTGCAGGGGCAATGGCACACATACCAGTGGAACGTGCAGATGCTACACTACTCACACTGTATGGCCACACTAGTAGAACACTGCCTGGTGAATGGCTGCACATGGGTGCAGGTCCATGACATCCAGTGCAAGCAACCGGCAAGACTATACTGATAACTGGCATCCCCCTCCCCAGAGACAGTGACCACTCAAAGGTATACAACACAACATTTATTTCCAGAGGTGTACAGCACAATACAAGCTGGAATGACAACAATCACCCACACCCCAACACACCCACCCAGAGACACACAGCCCTCCAACAACCCCTCCAGCCACCCACACACCCTGCAACACTTATCGCACACACCCCTGCACACCCACCAGCTCCCCAACAGCAGACAGCTGAAAAACAGATACCAAATGCTGAACCACCCTCAGGTCCAGCAGTCCCCACACAACCTGCAATGCCAGCCTCAGGCTGCATAGTCCTGCCCCAGTAGAGGGCAATAAGGCATCTCATGGTGGATGTAGTTCCCAAAATAGTGTAGCAGATTCAAAGTCCAGTGGACACGGCAGCAACAAACACTGTCAGCTGGTCATAACACCAGGGATGGCCTGCTGGCACTACTCCTATACTGTGATCTTCAATGATGGCTCCTCCATCATGCCCTGCCATGGCCTAGACTGTGATGGGGTTGACCTCCCACTGCCAGTCTCCTTCTCATCCCCTGTGTCATCAGTCACCTCCATAGGTGGGCATTGTTCCCCTTTCCTGAGCACGATCCACCTCATGGGGCCCCTGGACTGCTGCAAGAGAAAGGGGTACAAATAAGTAACATTAGCAACAGACACATATGGGCCACTGTACTCACTGGTTAGGGGACATACAGTGAAGCCTGCCAGGATGAAGTGCAGTGTCACAGGTTTATTGCATGACAAAAGGGATTAACTCCTATTGAAATTGCACTGTTTGCTGCAGTAACTCTACTGCAAAATTCTGCAGTGCTGCGCTTCATCCTGGTGGGCTTCACTGTATATATATCCCCCATGCCCGATAGTCATTGTCCTCATAGAAGAGGTTCCCTCCTGCGCCCTTCAGGTATAGGTACCTGGGTATCCAGTCCTGGAACCTCATGCACCTTGCTGTCAATGAGGACACATACACCTTCACCCTGTCCTGCTCCAGGCAGCCTGGTATGCCACGATAGTCCAGTGGAGCACAAGGGATAGTAGTCTGTACACCATATGCCTGCACAGCTGCCAGAGACTCAGGACCCACTGCCTGGCCAACCCACATACCCATACTCACCCTCTCAAATGCCCTGATGGCTCACAGGTCATCATGGCCCCTATTGTCCATGTAGTCCTGCTTGGACACATGGAACAGTTGCCTGGGGAACTGCACCTTGCATGTCAGCATGATGCCTGCCATGATTCCTTGCCACACGTCTGAGCACTGCGCATGGCAGGTGCATGTGTGCAGCACTTCCACAGGGAACATGATGTCAGGGGAACAACTTCTTAAAGGGGCACAGACACGTGACCGGCAGTATATTGGGGACCACAGCTGCCATTGCACCAAAGCGCAGGAAGCAGTGATTGTGTGTCAGGATGTGTCTAGGTGTACTACTACACATCCACCTAATAGCTGACCTCACTGAGAGGTGATGCCACTGAGGCCCACAGCTGCATGTGTTCCTCACATGACTGGATGCCACTGCATTGTGGGACACCCACTGCATTGAGCAGTTCAGGCTTCCGCAGCTGGCCATAGCATGGCTGTGTGATAGCATCCACAATGATGTCGAGTCATGCACATGGTGGTCACATGCCATGTCTGTAGAGATGAAGATGCTATGCTCCCTATGACACTATGCCACTGGATCACTCCCGCATGTGATGGGTGATGCCGTCAGTGTGAGACAATTCTCTGTGTCCAGGGCTGTGACACTGGTGACTGATGCTCTTCTCATGCACCTTGGGGAGCATGCCATGTTCCTATCAATGCCAGTGGACCACAGGGTGATGAAGGAGGCATTCTACAGCATGCATGGCATACCTAATTTCTGTGGTGCCATTGACTGCACACACATTGCCATACTCATGCCCCAGAGCAATGAGGAGGCATACAGGAACCACAAAGGTTATCACAGCATAAATTGCCAGGTGGTATGTGATGCCAGAGGCATGGTTATGGATGTGTTTGTCAAGTACCCAGGCTCAACTCATGATTCCTACATCCTGGATGGTCCTGGTATGGGTGCAATGCTACATGCTGAACAGCTGGACAGGTGGCTGCTTGGTGAGTTGCAATGTCATGGCATGTTACTGGACATGTGTCACAGTTACACTGTCATGCACCGATGTATTCTTCCCCCTACTGCAGGTGACAGTGGGTAGCCACTGCAGACCAATCTCATGCCCCCTTTCCATGACCCTGCCACACCTGTGGAGGTTGTCTACAACACAGCACACAAGTGGACCAGGGCTGTCATTGAGAGGACTATTGGACAGCTGAAGATGCAGTTCTGTTGCCTGGACTACACTGGTGGCAGATTCATGTTGAGTCCCACAGAGGCCTGCAAGACATGTGCAGAGTGTGCAATGCTGCACAATGTCATGAAGAAGGAGAATGTGCCAGTGCCTGATGATGCCACTGATGAGCCTGTGGATGATGGGGATGATGACATGGCACTCTTCCATGTGCCATGGATGGCTGGGGGACACATGGCCTGGCAAGCTCTTGAGGAGAGCATGTTCAGGCGATGACACCACTGCATGTGTGTGCCCAGTGGGGAATGGCAAAGCCAGTGTGCCATGCCTTGGCACACAACCCTGCCCCAGCACCATGCAATTGTGTGCCCAGCACTGTGGCCCATACTCCACATGTCGATGGCATTGTGTGCCAGGGTGGGGAGGGCCTGGTGGTTCACAATGATGAGAGCTGCCTGAGGGCACTGCATATTGAGGGGGTGGGTGGGGATGCATGTGCATGTGTGTTGTGGGGGGATGCACCACTATCCTGTGCCCATTCAAGCACTGTCATGCACCCAGATGTGTGGTATGTGATGTGCGCTGGTGCTTGTGCCTATATCAGGCATGGTCTGCCATGTGGCACTGTGCCATGTGCTACCCTGTGCCCTCAGCATCCAGGCATGCCAGTAGCCTCATGGATACATGGCTGCCAAGTCTGCGTGCTGGTTGCTTGTCGCAGAGTGCACCCCTGCCTCTGCTTCCAACTGTGGCACCGTCCATTCCAGTGACCTCACTAATGGCACCATCTGATGGGGACCGATGGTACCACAGTGGCACAGTTCACTTGCATCAGCTGTGACTCCACTGGCCATGGGTCTACAGTGTCATGTGCGCTGGTCATGGTGTCAGCACAGTGTGGCAGGGTCTCATCATCCCCCTCCTCAGTTTGCAATGTGCGGGCCACTGGTGGCGTGTACTGCCTGCCCATATTGGTTGCCACTGACCGTGCATTCAGTCCCATCTGATCCCAAGTGGGGGTGTGCTGTACTAGCTTCTGGCTACCCTCCAAAGCCACCAAGCACCACAGGATGGCCATGTGTATTGTCCATTGGACCGTGGTCTGCTCCTCCACTGCTGCAGTGTGATGCCACTGTGTCTCCAGCCTGTCATGTTAAAGCTTCTGCAGCTGGCTGTACTGACCCTCCATGTATGTCTGTGTCATTCCAGCCCTGTTGCATGTGCGGGTGCAGTTTGAGGAGTCCTAGTTGCTGCTGTCAGTGTGCTGTACCATGGTGTGTGGCTGCTGTATTGGCCTAGGGGTACCCACCGGCACCCAGTGTTACAGTGTTTGCAGTGCCAGCTCATCTGTGGTGCACCATGCCATCTGTTTGCCCATGGGGGTCTGTGTGCCCATCCCTGCAGCTGAGTCACTGCTTGTCCCGGCCATGCCAATCACACCTTCCACCTCTCCATGAACAGCAAAGTCCATGAGCTTCTCTGCCACCAGTCACTCCAGCGGTGTCAGCTGGCTGTCTGTGCAGGGAGACCCACATCCCCATACCTCTGCATGCCCTTCTGCCAGCTGCGCGTTTCCACTTGACAGTGGCTCCCAGGTCCCGCCATTTACGCTTTATGGTCGCTATGGTAAGTGCCTCTGTCTAAACAGTGTTGACAGCAGCCTGCATGTCTAGCCACAGCTGGCCTTTACCTCAGCCAGTATGGCTGGTATGGCCTCTATACTGTACAGGTGGCTGTTGTGCTGCTGTATGTCAGCCACCATTATGGTGACCTGCCCATTGATGAAGTTGCTTGCTCTGGATCAGCGCACATCCCTTCTACATCCATGTCCTCACCCATGTCCACCTTGTCATGCACCCCCTCAGTCTCTGATGCTTGCTGCACCTCTTACTCTGCATCCTTTTCCTGGTCTGCTATTGCATTCTGTGTGTTTCTGTCATGTGATTTTCATGACCAGGCAATTGCAGGGGGTTGCTGCACTGCCTTATATGGTGGGGCCAAGGGACATTCCTGTGTAGTGCTCCTCCACCCGCTGTGCCTGAGCTTTCCACTGTGCAGTGCCTTCCACCACAACCCTGTGCATACCACGGCCTTTGTGCATGCTGAGTACACCATGCGCTATGTGTCGCGTAGCTGCATGCCTCACCTACACCAGTTTTGGTGTATTTTCCATGCTTTCATGCATAGGGCCCAATGTGTATTTCCCCTGTTTTTCAGTTCCAAATTTCTCAAGTATCCTTGTTCAAAGTACTATGAAATTGAAAAAAATGATGGATTATCATATTAAATAATTGCCGTCTAGCACCTATGAAGCAAAGTAGAAACAAATAAACATAACATAGGTGAATGGGTTGAGTGATATACCTCCCTACATTGGAAAATACCTGACTGCAATGCCAGTCATGGCTAAATAAGTCACACTGCTTTGGACAGTTTAAGAAAATGCTTGCAGGGTCTATGCAGCACAATAAACTATTTCCTATTTAAAGCTAAGGAGTCTATGTACTTTTCTGCTTGTAATACACTTGTTGAGAAGCTAATATACTAGCAATTAAGTGTAAATGGCTGTCACTTGCAAGAAGTAGTGGCTTGAGGGAACTAGCTCCCCACTGCTGCCTGGCTGGCACTGAAGTTGAGTCTAGTTGAAGGAACAGCCAAACTGGGTTCTGCCAGAAGTAGTCCTCCATATATAATGAATAAGGTTCAACATGAGCAGAAAATGTCCCATTATTTTGGAATCAAATGCAGCAATACTGGCAATGGTAGCTCTTCTGTGAATACCCATCTCTGTACTCCATAGAACTTGTGCAAGCCAGTGTCACTGACTGCAGGGAGATACATACCAATAATGGGGACTGTGATCTGAATAAGATGTGGCAAATGAAAAGAGGGATTCCTGTTCTGAAAAAGGATCTTTTTCATGACTCGTGATATAAAAAAATATTCTTTTATTGTATCACATGGTCATAAAAAAAGATTTATAATATACAAAAATAACATTTCAAGGGCATGTCTCCAACACTGAAGTGCAGATTACACCAAACAGCATCCCAATCAGCCAGATAGATGTGTTGTTCTCTCTCCAGGATGTCATATTTGTGACTTTTGAAATTATGTTAAAAAATGGGAACAAGATGGTGGCAAATGAAAAAGGATTATTTCAATAAGACAAAGGATTCCTTTTTGGTTTCATAGAGCTATCTTGAAGTGCTTACTGAGCATGCTTAGAACTGATTTTTTCAAATGTTTCAAAATGCAATAACTTACAGTTTATTATTTTTTCACCAGACTAACAAAAGGCACATCTGTGGTCTAGCTCCTTTCTGCCATAACAATTTCAGAACACACTTCCGTACCATCTGGGCTGTAGGCATGTTCAAAGAAAAATCCCAGCAAAGTCAATGAGTGAAAAAATGCTTTTATCACCGCTCTGGAATTCAGAAACCACACTTCCAACTGGAAGGTAACTTGACACATCCAGAGACCTACCCAAGGCAACGATGCATGTGAATATTCATGCAAATCCATTAAACAGTTGAGAAGTTATTAAAATGCAAAATTTGAGATTTAACACTGAAGTGCCTATGCAACCCATATATATATATATATATATATATATATATATATATATATGTATTTATTTAGTTTTTGTTGACCGGGTAAGTGCACTAGATAAACCCTGCCTATTTTCAGGCACAACTTGGGGGGGGGGATACAGATGAATGCCAACTGACTTTGAACCAGATTAAGCTGTTGGTGGTATTTTTAGTGAATGAGGGAAATTTGGCCAGGACAACGGGGAAATTCCACTATCTTTTCGATAAGTGCCATGGGATCTTTAACAACCACCTGAACTACCACCAATCCAGGCAGATGGGACCTCAGTTTAACATCTCATCCGAAAGATGGCACCTCAGAAGTGCAGCACCCCTCTCATGCTGCACTACAGTATCAGTACTAGGATATTAACCCAAGTGCCAGATGTGGGAACTGAACCCACAGCCCTCTGATCTCTTGGCCTCAGAGGTGAGTGTGCTACCTAATGAGCCACTGACACTGATATATTCATTGCAAAAAATGGTGTTAATGCACCATTTGGGTTGCAACATCAAAAGTAGGGAAATTCAACCTTAGGGTTGACAAGAGTAACATTGCCCCCCCCACACTGTGCATGCAGAAACAGGCATGATGGATGTGTTTTGGTGTTTTGAACTCCAGTGCTCACCCCATTGTCCTATACTATACCTATCTTAAGTTACTCATGGAATGGGGTGACCATTAGGGTTAAAAATGCCAAAATATATCTATCATGCCTGTTCCTGCATGCACAGTGAGAATAATGAGTGTTACCCTTGTCCAAGCCATGAGTAAATTTCACTGATGTTGCAACTAACTGATGCATTAATGCAGCTTTTTTGCAATGAATTTGCCTTCTTTTGGGATAATGTAAATGTTGTATGCCCTCCTGAGCTCTCTTCACACTGCCATGAATACGTAATGTTATCCATTTCTTAGACGGCCTTGCACTACCACATATCCATAAGTATAGAGTTATTGTGAGGAACCCTCATGTCCCTGTGGGAGTTCAAGGCCCTTTGGGCCCTGTGCTCCTAGCACTGCATAATGGCATGAACCCCCACTCCCATTTTAGCATAATGGTATGCATATGAGGGCGCTTAGGCCCTCTGGGTCCTGTGCTCCCAGTTCCACATAAGTTCAGAGACATACTGCAGGCCTAGTGCCATGTGATTGTAGGAACCCTTCACACTCACATGGATATGTAATGTTATCCACTTCTTGGAGGCTCTGCACTACCATATATCCATACATGTAGAGACATTGTAATGAGCCCTCATATCCTTATAAACTAATGGCACTTTTGAAAAAGTACAAGGTATTTTCTTGACAGTACCTGGTACTTTTGTGAAACTGTATGGTACTGCGAAACTCATTGGTACTTTGCAAAGTACGTAGAAATACTTCATAAAGTGCTGGGGACTTTGTAAAGTCCCCATGTTGTAGGAATAGGATGACATTTAGCCTCACAACCCCATGACACACCACAGCATCTGTTAATCTTGGGAGGAGGGGGGTACAGAAAGGGGGAGGGGCAACCCTAAAGGTCTCATTTTCTGACTTTTTGTGTTTTAACTCTAAATGATGCATTAATGCAGTTTTTTGCATAGAATTTCCTAACTTTTTCAGAAAGCATAGAAAAGTGCAAACTTGTAAGTTTCTGCCTAACATAACAGTATGATATCTGAATATTATATCTATTGGTGGGAGCATATATTGGTGGGCCCCACGCTCCCACCAGCTTGAAACAAAACAAAGCTTCATTCATTGGCATGGCATAATTCTGCACCTGTTTACATTTCAGACACCTAACCACTGAAAATTACCTCCATGGCAGTAAGGCTAGCTACCCTATATATGTTAAGCCACTACCACAATGCAAAATGATATAAGCAATATGTGAAGTGTGACACACAATAGCTCTGCTGCAAATTAATTTTTCAACACCTAAATGACATACTTCACATGTACAGGACATCCCCTCAACACCCTCCAAATTTCTTACTAAAAGACCAAACCGTTTTGGAGATATTACATTTTAAAGTTTGAGATTTTCATTCATCAGAGAGGCATAATTTCACACTTGATTACAATTTACACACCTAACCACTGAAAAGTATGTCCATGGCAGTAAGGCTAGCTACCCTATAAATTTCAAGCCAGTACCACAATGCAAAACGCTCTCTGCAAAAAGTAATCTGTACCACACAATATCTTCAAAACAAATGTATTTTCCGGCACCTAAACACCATAATTCACATCTACAGGACATCCCCTCAACATCCTCCAAATGTCAAGTTAAAAGACCAGACTGTGTCAGAAATATATAATTTTAAAAGTTGTGAAAATTGGTCATCTGTTTCCTCCAAATCTGGTCATCTAGTCCCTCCCTCGCGAACAAAGATCACGATCAATGAGTCTCACGATCAAAGAATTAAAAAAAGGTTAAAACTCAATTTTTTCAGAGAAATACATTAAACCACAGACATGACTCAATAGAATGAAGCCCCTTGAGCAAAACCCATCCTAGTTTAATGTAATAAATCACCCCTGGGCTGTGATATTTGATTTTTAAATCTGGCCATCTAGTCTCTCCCTCATGATCAAAGATCGTGGTCAAAGAATCTCGCGATCAAAGAATTTGCAGGCTCACAATCAAAGATTGTTAGTGAGCTGTGATCAAAGATTTTAAAACTTTAAAACTATATTTTTTGACAGAATTACAAGAAACCACAGGTATGGCTCAATAGAGGGAAGACCCCTGAGAAAAACCCATCATAGTTTTACTTCAGAAGTCACCCCTGAGCTGAGATATTAGTTTGTTTCCTACCGAAAATGAAAACAAGATGTCGGCCATTGCAATCAAAGAATTCCTCACAATCAAAGATTCTTTGATCGTTAGCCTGCAAATTCTTTGATTGTGAGGAGGGACCAGATGACCAAATATATGTGCAGTAGGGGTGGAGATAAGCAGAGTGTGATAAATCCATTTATCTGAGTAACTGTGAACATAAATTTCATTTATACAACAGGTGTGAACAATAAATGCATGCCATAAATAATGTGTATGGTAGCTACTGTGTAAATAAAACCATTTATGTGCATAGTAAGTATGCCATCACTCATGTATGTACATAGTTACTATGTCATCACTCATGTATATGTACAGTTGCTATGCCATTAGCCAATTTAGAATGTTCGGCCTCAGTAGCAGTACTAATCATATTCAAATGTAAATAACTTTAAAATGAAAAATGACAGAATGGCACTGTGAGCACAAAAGTTTTCCAGCACAAAAATATCTAAAAAATTAGTGGTGTTTCATTTATAGATACCTTTTAGTTTTTGTAGAATTAGCAAATAACAGCAAAATGTTAAGTTTTTTTGTGTGCAATTTTTCAACAAATAAATACAAATAACTTTAAAACAAAAACTGATAGCATTGTACATCGAGCACAAAAGTTATTCAGCACAAAATTATCTACAAAATGAGAGGTGTTTCATATATAGATGCCTTTTAGATATTTTTTCATAATCAGCAAGACATGGCAGAAAATTCAGTTTTTATTCACATTTTCTGATTAACATATTCCCCCCAAAAAGTGTAAAATCACAAGAATTGTGCATCAACTTTTTCATTATGTACTGTCCATAATGTAAAGTTGGAACATCCATAGCAACTGTTTAGCAGCCACTATGGTAAACTGAGCTACCCTGGCAAAACCACAAAAAGTCCACGGGCCAGATATTCAAAACTTTGCCACGGAGCTAAATTAGCACTGCCTGGTGGGCAAACTTAACCTGGAGCACAAAGCAAGCTATATTGAAAAGGAAATAGCTGGTGCTAATTCTGATGAGTATAGCAGTCTAAGGAAGCCAGGCAAACTGGTCTGGGAGTGCAGGGCAAAAATAGCCCAGGAATAAGACAGCACTGAATATAGCAATGGGGAAGTGCAATCTGCAACTGCAGCTCATTAGACTCTGTAGCAAGCCAGTGTTGCAGGTGGAGAACATTGTGTGTGACTGCACAGAGATGTCTCATATCTACTGCAAATACACCACTCTACTCCCTGCCTCATAAATCAGGGACAAGGCTCACAAAGGTTTACAATCAGGGACACGTCTTAACAATTGGTGATATCCATGCAGGAAGCTGGTAGAATAAGTGGTTTAGTGTAAAATGCATTGTCTAAGGAAGAACATATCTGTAACATTAATGTTTGACATTATTTTGTGCCTACAACCCCCATTGTTTAATCATGGAAACACA
Organism: Neoceratodus forsteri; assembly: GCA_016271365.2. Classification (NCBI taxonomy): domain Eukaryota; kingdom Metazoa; phylum Chordata; order Ceratodontiformes; family Ceratodontidae; genus Neoceratodus; species Neoceratodus forsteri. Next base: position 7,515,898 of record JADMNL010000031.1, on the reverse strand, counting down.
ATTTGTAGGACAGACAGAGTAAAAGTTTGAGATAAAATCAGGGACGTCTCTGAAATTCAGGGACAGTTGAGAGGTATGACTGCAAACAACAATGTAAGCCACACACTGCAGAACTGTGCTGTGCTGCAGTGAGGTTTGCCTGGGGCTAACCTGATTACATAGTACTAACACATTAGCCTGGTGCAAACTGGTTAGCCTGGGGCAAATGGGAGCTATATTCAAAACTCCCATGCAAATGAATCCACTTAGGTAATCCATGGGCAAACAGGTACATTTGCATTGCATTATCTGCTGCTTAGCATACATTACCATGCAGTTTGCCTGGTGCTACTGCATGGAGCACAAAGCTCCCCTTTAGGTCAGAATGGAAGTACAGGCTGGATGCTGCAGGCCAAGGCATGCCCACAGCATCCCCTGTTGGTTGGAACAGAAGTACAGGCAGGAAGCAGCAGGAACTGTGTGCTGCCAGGCACAGTCAGTTCCAAACCCATTCACAATACAATTAAACCTAATGTCCCTGGTAGTCTAGTGGTCCCCCCAACCCCCTGCATGAATCACATCCTATTTCAAATAAATGTAATTTTCCTGGTATTCTAGTGGTCCTTCCACCCCGCATGAATCCCATCCAGTTTCAAATAAAAATAAATGTAATATGCCTGGTAGTCTAGTGGTCCTCCCACCCCCTGCATGAATCCCATCCACTTTCCAATAAAAATAAATGTAATATCCCTGGTAGTCTAGTGATCCCCCATCCCCTGCATGAATCCCATCCAGTTTCAAATAAAATAAATGTAATATCCTGGTAGTCTAGTGGTCCCCCACCCCTGCATGAATCCTGACCCCTAATTTACATAAATATAATTTTGTTTCCATGGTAGTCAAGTGGCCCCCACTCAGCAGTGAAACCCCACTCAGTACAATCACATCACAGAATGGAGCTGGCGGCCGGCTCAACCCTCCTCTCACCACTATGGCGGCCGCCAGCTGAGGTAGGAAGGAGTGTAATGCCCTACCTCAGTTGGCAGCGGCCGTGTGTGGAGGAGGCTGACGCAGTCACCAACTCCATTCTGAGATGTGTTGACTGAGTGAGATTTCACTGCGAGTGGGGGACCACTGGACTACCAGGAAATGAAATTATATTTATGCAAATCGAGGATCAGGATACATGCAGGGAAGTGAAGAACCTAGACTACCAAGAAAACACATTTATTTTATTGAAATGGGACAAGGATTCATGCAGAGGGGTGGAGGACCACTGGACTACCAGGGAAACAAATTTATATTTATTCGAATCAGGAGTCAGGATACATGCTGGGGTTGCGGGGACCACTAGACTACCAGGAAAAATTATTTCATAAGGCATTACTGGGGATCTGGGATCATGCTTTGGGGGGCACTGCAGCTGCATTACTGCCAGCCTTTCTCGGCAGTATTCAGCGCCGAGCTACAGGTTGCACTAATGCCTGCAGCACAGTGCTATACTTTTGAATATGCCGGTGCACCAGCATTCAGGGCCCCTCCCCTTAGTCCCTGCCTTGCATACATTATACTTTAGCATTGGTGCTAACACCAACACCGGTGCTAATTGTTCTTTTGAATATTGCAGTCGGGTGCAAATACGGTGCTAGTCCAGCACAACGGATTTGAGCCCAGTGCTAACCTTTGAATATCTGGCCCCCAGAATGTTAACATGAAATATTAAATAAACAATTTAAAACAAAACTTCTTACACAATCCTAAATAATTCCTATTGCATAAATGAAATATGTATCAGGGACCTTGTGGAATACATGATTTATTTTCACTCAAGCTATTTGACCTTGGGCACAGCACTCATGGCTTACTCAACCCGTGATATTACACAAGGTTAAACAGCTCTTGTAAAAATAAATCATGTATTGCAAAGGTCCCTGTAAGATATCCCTTATTTATGTATACAATGCTTATGTCATTGAGCCATTTATCTGTACAGTGCTTATGTCACTTAGAATGTGCGGCCCCAGTAGTAATATTTATCATATTCAAATGTAAATAACTTTAAAATGAAAAATGATAGCATGGTACTTTGAGCAAGAAAGTTGCTCAGCACAGAAATATCTATAAAATGAGTGGTGTCTCATTTAGTGATGCCTTTTAGATTTCTTGATAATTAGCAAAAAAAAAACAGCAAATATATATATATTTTTTCATTTTGTCAGCAAACAAATGTAGATAACTTTAAAATGAAAAATGATAGCAAGGTACAGTGAGCACAAAGTTTATTCAGCACAGAAATATCTACAAAATGAGCAGTGTTTCATTTGTATATACTTTTTAGTTTTTTCAGAATTAGTGAAAAACAGTAGAAAATTAAATTTTTGTGCACTTTTTCATCAAACAAATACAAATAAGTTTAAAACAAAAAAAGCTACTATGAGCACAAAAGTTGTTCAGCATAAAAATGTCTACAAAACGAGAGGTGTTTTATTTCTAGATTCCTTTTAAATGCTCTATAATCAGCAAAAAATGCCAGAGAATTACATTTTTATTCACTTTTTTGACTAACACAAATGCCCCCTACAAAAGCAAAAACAAAAGAACTACATAAATGAAATATGCAATGGAAAACTCATGTAAGAAATGATTTATCTGCAATCGAACAGTTTGACCTCAGACAACTCACTTGTGGCTTATGCACTTATGAGGTTACCCAAGGTCAAACTGCTCTTGTACATATAAATCATTTATTACACTTGCTTCCATTGCATATCATATACATATATATATATATATATATATACACACACACACACACACACATATACATACATATATTATACTGGCGTGGTCGAGCCAGTATAGTCAGGGTGATAAGGCACTTCTATGTTAAAGTCACAAATGTGAGTGTTAACAACTTCTGAGCCCTTCAATGGCTTTGCATGAAACTTGGCTTGCATAAGCTCTAGGGGTAGGTCTCATGCTGTACCAAATTGCATGCGACTCCATTAAGTAGTTGTGGAGATATAAAGTGTTGAAAAAAAAAAAAGAAATATCTTGATTTTTCTTACATTTCTTTGCTCGCTTGTATCTCAGAAATGGCTTTATGTTGTGGGCTGAAATTTTCAGGGCAGAAAGCCTTTGGGTCACAGATGTGCATTTTGAATATTTGATGAAAAAACATTAATCTGTTCAAAAGTTATGAAAGTGTTTAATTTCCCATTATTTCCAATAGGAAAAGTTAAGTGTTTAGCCTGAAACATACTCTCTAGGTACAGGTCTCTTCACCTGCCAAGTTTGGTGGGAATCAGTTTAGTGGTTTCAGAGATATAACGTGTTGAAAAACAGAAACATCATTAGTATAGTTAGATGAAAGTGCTCATCTGTTTTACAGTTCACTTTGAAGGTTAATAATTTTGGAGTGGTTGAAAAGCATTACATGAAATTTAGTGTACGTATTCTCCAGGTATAGAGCTCTTGACCCACCACATTTGGTGGGAATCTGAGGAGTGGTTTGTGAGATATAAAGGGTTAAAAGACACAAAAATCATTAGTATAAGGTGAGATTTTTGTACCTATTGCTAATGTGTGAAAACCACGTTTGCATAAACGCTAGATTTTTACACACTTTTAGGGTTAATAACTTTGAAGCCATTCAATGGATTTGCATGGTAGTTGGCATGCATTCTTTTTCTGTAAAGGTCTCTTAACCTGCTGAATCTGGTGGGATTCAGTTTAGTGGTTTTGGTGAAAAACAGAAAAATCATCAGTATAGCTGGGTTGCATGTGCACACCTTTGTTACAGTTCACATTGAAGGGTTATAACTTTGGAGTGATTAAAAAGAATTACATGAAATTTAGCATGCATATTTTCTAGGTATAGCACTCTGGACCTGCCAATTTGGTGGGAAACTTTTCAGAATCTGTTCAGTGGTTTTGGAGATATGAAGTATTAAAAACACAAAAATCATCAGTATAAGGGTGAGATGCAAACTTTTCACAAATGTGGGTACTTGTACAAAAATGTTAATTTTGGAAGCATTTTGAATTTCCAAAAGAATACATATTTGTATTGATATTTGAGCATGGTGTGAAAATATTTACTTCGCAAGAGCCGTTTTTGATCAAAAGTAACATTTTACAGTGAAAGTATTTTTTTTTTCATTTTTCAGTCAAGGTATTTATGGTTATACCCCATTCCATGTATAAGTAAGATGGTAGGGAAGAGAAACCCTGAAGCCACCTATAGGCTGGGAGGGGAGTTGCTAGCAGTCACAAAGGAAGAAAGAGACTTGGGCATCATCATCACTGATGACCTAAAATCATCCAAGCAGACCTCTAAAGCAGTAGGTAAGGCTGGGAGAGTGTTGAGGTATTAGTAAGGGTATCACAATGTCGTAAGAGGAAGTAATAATCCCTCTGTACAAGACACTAGTTAGGCCCCATCTGAGTACTGCGTGCAGTATTGGAGCCACACCTTCACAAGCACATTAACCAAATTGAGGCAGTCCAGAGAAGGGCAACCAAAATGGTGCAGGGACTGCATCAGAAGACATATGAGGGCAGATTAATGGAGTTCAATATGTATACCCTTGAGCAAAGGAGGAGAGAGGTGATATGATCGAGGCATTCAAACACCTTAAGGGCATAAACAAGGTGAAAGAGTCTAACATGTTTAAATATAAGAAAATAGCAGGACAAGAAGACACAGCATGAGATTAGAGGAGGCCGATTAAGGGGAATGGTGAAATTATTTTTCACAGAAAGGGTGGTGGATGCATGGAATGGCTTACCACAAGAAGTGGTGGCTATGAATACAGTGCAGGGCTTCAGACAGGCATGGGATAGGCATAAGGGAGCAATACAGATGAATATGAATAGATAGGCTACTGACAGAGCAAAGGCTGATGGCACATTTATAAGGTAGAAAAAGAAATGGGCAGACTGGATGGGCCTTGCGGTCTTTATCTGCCATCAACTTCTATGTTTCTATGTTTCTATGTACAGTATAGGAGAATGGAGCGAGAGTTAGGCCCAACAACTCCAAGGCACACTCCGACACCTGTTGGCGTGTGGAGGGTGGTAGGGTTGGTAACCCTAACATTGAATTTCCCAGCTTTTTACACTTTAATAAAAACCTTAACTGATGCATTAATGTAGTGTTTTGCAATGAATGTCCCTTCTTTTTGAGAAAGTGTGATGTAACTAGCATATGGTTGTGGGATCACAGGCCCACTCGGCCCTGCACTCCACTCATGCTACCCATTGTTGCATAATGATATGCATAAGAGGAATCGATGGCCCTCTGGGCCCTGCACTATCACTTACACATAAGTACGGACATACCACATTCCTACAGTCATGAAAAGTAACCCTTGTGACACTAATTTTGCTATATCTCAGTAACTGTAACAACTATGGAAAAAAGTCCACTTCAGTTGCAATCATGACTTTGAAACTTCCACGGATGCCTAAAGATGTATTAATCTGCAGTGCATGAAAAATCTGTATCTCAAATCTGTTTCGAGATATGGGTGCTGAAAGGCACCATGGGGTGACACAATTCAATGGATACACATAACTCAGGCATTTTCAGGATATTTTTCACCCAATTTTCAACATGGCATTTTGGGGATCCCACCTCATGAACAATGTCGCTATCATTTTGTTAATCAGTCCTGAAAGTTGAGTTCGCACAGCGAACGTGCTATTCTGCACCATAGGTTTGAAATCATGTTTTGGGTAGGATGTGAAAAATGACAGCTGTATACTGTTCATGATGAGGTGTGGAAAAGGGTAATGTTGATAATCAGGAGTGAAAATATGAAAAATTGGCGAAGTTACGAGTGTGCATAGAAACTGCACTACACACACTTGTAACATGGCCATTTATGGGAATTTTTTAACCAAATTTTCAGCATGGGCTTTTTTTGCAAATCCTCTCATGAACACTGGCACTGTGGTTTAGTTTATCCACCCCAAAAGTTGATTTCATACAGCGATCATGCAATTCCGCGCCACAGATATGAAAATACATTTTAAGCAGGATGTGAGAAATGCCAGCTGCACTGTTCATGAAGACGTGTGACAAAATGGCAATGTTGAAAGTCTGTAGTGAAAATATTAAAAATTGGCAAAGTTACGAACATGCATGAAAACTGTGTGCACTCTTATAACGCAGCCATGTTTTTGATTTTTGGCACCAGATTTTCAACATGGGCTTGTTGGGACCTCCTCTCATGAACACTGGGACTGTCAATATGTTAACTGGTCCCAAAAGGTGATTCTGTGCATGACTGCAAAATCACTTTTTAGGACCAAGTAACGAGATGATAGTGACATTGTTCATGACATGGAGTCCCAAAAACACCATGTTGAAAATTTGGTGCTAAAATCTCAAAACATTGGCTGAGATATCAACATAAGTTGACCCCCTCCCCTCATTGACTGACATGGGTCTATGTGAAAAACGGCAATCACAGAAAGGCGATCGCTGTTATGGCATGTGTACATTGTCGAAAATCAATTTCAGCAATGTACACTAATGGTGCAGACCAAAAGGTCACTGAAAATATAGCTTTTTTGTTTATGTGGGGGGCTGTGCCCCCTGCAACCCCACTAAAGAATTCTCAACTCCACGGGGGTGCATGTCAGAGGTGAAAACAAACAAATAAATTAAATCTCAGACTGGTGCCCAGAATTGAACCCGACACCCTCTCAACCCTACCCTGCCATGATGCCACCATGCCACATGGCCAGCTCAGCATGCCACCGCCGAATTACATCTCACAGACCCGCCCTCCCCATTCCACCTGTTGCACGGCATGCTTACTCCCCCCCCGTGCATGTACACATAGCGAGAGGATGTTGCTATATTCATTTTCACACCCCCGTCCAGTAGCCCTGTGAACAGGCACTGCTATTGAGTCACCCTTCTTGTAAGTGCTCAGTAGTGGATGCCCTTATCACAGGATTCTGACTGGCTTTATATGGCTTACCTTTCATTCTTCAGTTTGTGGCTATGCTTGGAAAAGTGCAGACATGTCCCGGTCCAGAGAAGACTGCTCCTGACCTCTGGAGGTAAGTATGGCTAAGGGTGTGTGTGAGGAGGTAGGTACTCAGGGGATGGGAACTGGGGAGACGATGAGGGATCATTTTCTTTTTTGGCGATTTAAAAAAATTAAATATGTCAGGAGATTGTTTTCTTTATTTATAGGTATTTTTTTAAATAATACTTATTGGGGCACACTAAGGTGGGCTCCCAGTGTGCCATATTAGTGTGTGCAGGGGTTCATACATGCTGACATGGGGATTGGGCTCCCTGTTCTTGGACAGGAGGACCTGTTTTAAGATTTGTAGTGGCTACTGCTGACATGGGGATTGGGGACCCCATTGTCAGCCATGCTTTATTTTCATCGGTACTACTGCCGATGCAAGGATTTGCACTCATTGTCAGCCATGCTTTATATTTCATCGCAGTACTACTGCCGATGCAAGGATTAATGCACTCCATTGTCAGCCATGCTTTATATTTCATCGGTACTACTACCCGATGCAAAGTTATGCACTCCATTGTCAGCCATGCTTTATATTTCATCGGTACTACTGCCGTGCGAGGGTTGTGCACTCCATTGTCAGCCATGCTTTATATTTCATCGGTACTACTGCCGATGCAAAGGATTGCATGCTCCATTGTCAGACATGCTTTATATTTCGCCGGTACTACTGCCGATGCAAAGTTAATGCACTCCATTGTCAGACATGCTTTATATTTCGCCGGTACTACTGCGATGCAAGTTATGCACTCCATTGTCAGACATGCTTTATATTTCCTTGATTTTACTGCCGATGCAAGGATTCATGCACTCCATTGTCAGACATGCTTTATATTTCATCGGTACTACTGCCGATGCAAGAGTTGTGCACTCCATTGTCAGACATGCTTTATATTTCATCGGTACTACTGCCGATGCAAGAATTAATGCACTCCATTGTCAGACATGCTTTATATTTCATCGGTACTACTGCCGATGCAAGGATTGTGCACTCCATTGTCAGACATGCTTTATATTTCATCGGTACTACTGCCGATGCAAGGATTGTGCACTCCATTGTCAGACATGCTTTATATTTCATCGGTACTACTGCCGATGCAAGGATTGTGCACTCCATTGTCAGACATGCTTTATATTTCATCGGTACTACTGCCGATGCAAGGATTGTGCACTCCATTGTCAGACATGCTTTATATTTCATCGGTACTACTGCCGATGCAAGGATTGTGCACTCCATTGTCAGACATGCTTTATATTTCATCGGTACTACTGCCGATGCGAGGATTGTGCACTCCATTGTCAGACATGCTTTATATTTCATCGGTACTACTGCCGATGCGAGGATTGTGCACTCCATTGTCAGACATGCTTTATATTTCATCGGTACTACTGCCGATGCGAGGATTGTGCACTCCATTGTCAGACATGCTTTATATTTCATCGGTACTACTGCCGATGCAAGGATTGTGCACTCCATTGTCAGCCATGCTTTATATTTCATCGGTACTACTGCCGATGCAAGATTAATGCACTCCATTGTCAGACATGCTTTATATTTCATCGTACTGCCGATGCGAGTTAATGCACTCCATTGTCAGCCATGCTTTATATTTCATCGGCACTACCTGCCGATGCGAGGATTATGCACTCCATTGTCAGCCATGCTTTATATTTCATCGGTACTACTGCCGATGCAAGATTAATGCACTCCATTGTCAGCCATGCTTTATATTTCATCGGTACTACTGCCCGATGCAAGGTGATTATGCACTCCATTGTCAGACATGCTTTATATTTCATCAGTACTACTGCGATGCGAGATTGTACTCCATTGTCGAACATGCTTTATATTTCATCGGTACTACTGCGATACAGTAATACTCCATTGTCAGACATACTTTATATTTCGCCGGTACTACTGCGGTGCAAGGATTATGCACTCCATTGTCAGCCATGCTTTATATTTCATCGGTACTACTGCCGATAAGAGATTATGCACTCCATTGTCAGCCATACTTTATATTTCATCGGTACTACTGCCGATGCGGATTATGCACTCCATTGTCAGACATGCTTTATATTTCATCGGTACTACTGCGATGCGAGATTATGCACTCCATTGTCGACACGCTTTATATTTCATCGGTACTACTGCCGATGCAGATTATGCACTCCATTGTCAGACATGCTTTATATTTCATCGGGTACTACTGCCGATGCAAGAGTTATGCACTCCATTGTCAGACATGCTTTATATTTCGCCGGTACTACTGCGATGCAAGGATTATGCACTCCATTGTCAGCCATGCTTTATATTTCATCCGTACTACTGCCGATGCGAGATTATGCACTCCATTGTCAGCCATGCTTTATATTTCACCGGTACTACTGCCGATCACGAGATTGTGCACTCCATTGTCAGACATGCTTTATATTTCATCGGTACTACTGCCGGTACCAAGGATTGTGCACTCCATTGTCAGACATGCTTTATATTTCATCCGGTACTACTGCCGATGCAAAGTTAATACTCCATTGTCAGAACATGCTTTATATTTCACCGGTACTACTGCGATGCAAAGATTAATGCACTCCATTGTCAGACATGCTTTATATTTCGCCGGTACTACTGCGATGCACGAGATTATGCACTCCATTGTCAGCCACGCTTTATATTTCATCGGTACTACTGCCGATGCAAGGATTCATGCACTCCATTGTCAGACCATGCTTTATATTTCATCGGTACTACTGCCGATGCAAGGTTATTGCCTCCATTGTCAGACGATGCTTTATATTTCGCCGGTACTACTGCCGATGCAAAGGTTAATGCACTCCATTGTAGACATGCTTTATATTTCATCGGTACTACTGCGATCCAAGAGTTAATGCACTCCATTGTCAACGATGCTTTATATTTCATCGGTACTACTGCCGATGCGAGTTAATGCACTCCATTGTCAGACATGCTTTATATTTCATCGGTACTACTGCCGATGCGAGGATTAGTGCACTCCATTGTCAGCATGCTTTATATTTCACCGGTACTACTGCCGTGCAAGATTATTGCACTCCATTGTCAGCCATGCTTTATATTTCATCGGTACTACTGCCGATGCAGGATTAATGCTCCATTGTCAGCCATGCTTTATATTTCGCCGGTACCACTGCCGATGCAAGATAATGCACTCATTGTCAGCCATGCTTTATATTTCGCCGGTACTACTGCCGATGCAAAGAGATTATGCCTCCATTGTCAGCCATGCTTTATATTTCGGCCGGTACTACTGCCGATGCAAGGATTATGCACTCCATTGTCAGCCATGCTTTATATTTCATCGGTACTACTGCCGATGCAAAGATTAATACTCCATTGTCAGCCATGCTTTATATTTCATCGGTACTTGCCGATGCAAGGATTAATGCACTCCATTGTCAGCCATGCTTTATATTTCATCGGTACTACTGCGATGCAAAGTTAATGCACTCCATTGTCAGCCATGCTTTATATTTCATCGGTACTACTGCCGATGCAAGGATTAATGCACTCCATTGTCAGCCATGCTTTATATTTCATCGGTACTACTGCCGATGCGATTAATGCACTCCATTGTCAGCCATGCTTTATATTTCATCGGTACTACTGCCGATGAGATTATGCACTCCATTTGTCAGCCATGCTTTATATTTCATCCGGTACTACTGCCGATGCAAAGGTTATGCACTCCATTGTCAGCCATGCTTTATATTTCATGAGTACTACTGCCGATGCGAGTTATGCACTCCATTGTCAGCTCATGCTTTATATTTCGCCGGTACTACTGCGATGCGAAAGTTATGCACTCCATTGTCAGCCATGCTTTATATTTCATCGGTACTACTGCCGATGCAAGGATTGTGCACTCCATTGTCAGCCATGACTTTATATTTCATCGGTACTACTGCCGATGCAAGGATGTACACCTCCATTGTCAGCCATGCTTTATATTTCATCGGTACTACTGCCGATGCACAGGATTATGCACTCCATTGTCAGCCATGCTTTTATATTTCATCGGTACTACTGCCCGATGCAAAGTTAATGCACTCCATTGTCAGCCATGCTTTATATTTCATCGGTACTACTGCCGATGCAAGAGTTATGCACTCCATTGTCAGCCATGCTTTATATTTCATCGGTACTACTGCCGATGCAGGGTGTCATGCACTCCATTGTCAGACATGCTTTATATTTCACCGGTACTACTGCCGATGCAAGGATATACTCCATTGTCAGACATGCTTTATATTTCATCGGTACTACTGCCATGAAGAGATTAATGCACTCCATTGTCAGACGTACTTTTATATTTCGCCAGTACTACTGCCGATGCGAGGATCAACACTCAATTGTCGACACGTGCTTTATATTTCGCCGGTACTACTGCCGATGCGAGATTATGCCTCCATTGTCAGACATGCTTTATATTTCATCGGTACTACGCGATGCAAGGATTAATGCACTCCATTGTCAGACATGCTTTATATTTCATCGATACTCTGCCGATCGCGAGATTAATCACTCCATTGTCAGACATGCACTATATTTCATCGGTACTACTGCCCATGCGAGATTAATGCACTCCATTGTCAGCCATGCTTTATATTTCGCCGGTACTACTGCGATGCAAGGATAATGCACTCCATTGTCAGCCATGCTTTATATTTCGCCGATTTTCTACTGCCGATGCAAGGATTAACACTCCATTGTCAGCCATGCTTTATATTTCATCGGTACTACTGCCGATGCAAAGTTAATGCACTCCATTGTCAACCATGCTTTATATTTCGCCGGTACTACTGCGATGAAAGATAATGCACTCCATTGTCAGCCATGCTTTTTACATATTTCATCGGTACTACTGCGATGCAAAGATTGCACTCCATTGTCAGCCATGCTTTATATTTCATCCGTACTACTGCCGATGCAAGATTATGCACTCCATTGTCAGCCTACGCTATATTTGCATGAGTACTACTGCCGATGCAGGATTATGCACTCCATTATCAGCCATGCTTTATATTTCGCCGGTACCTGCCGATGCAAAGATTAATGCACTCCATTGTCACCATGCTTTATATTTCATCGGTACTACTGCGATCACGAATCATATTGTCAGCCATGCTTTATATTTCGCCAGTACTACTGCCGATGCGGTTAATACTCCATTGTCAGCAGCTATATTTCATCGGTACTGCCGATGCGGTTAATACCTCCATTGTCAGCCATACTATATTTCGCCGGTCCCACTGCCGATCGAGTTAATACACTCCATTGTCAGACATCTTTATATTTCATCGGTACTACTGCGATGCAAGGTGCACTCCATTGTCAGCCATGCTTTTATTCATGGCACTACTGCGATGCAAAGATATGCACTCCATTGTCAGCCATGCTTTATATTTCACCGGTACTACTGCGTGCAAAGATGCACTCCATTGCCAGCCATACTTTATATTTCGCCGGTACTACTGCGATGCAGTATGCACTCCATTGTCAGCCATACTTTATATTTCAACGTACTGCGATGCAAATTATGCCTCCATTGTCAGCCATACTTTACCGCCAATCTACCGCGATGCAGGTATGCACTCCATTGTCGACATACTTTATATTTCGCCGGTACTACTGCCATGCAGGGTATACTCATTGTCAGACATGCTTTATATTTCGCCGGCACTACTGCCGATCCAAAGTTCTACACTCCATTGTCGCCATGCTTTATATTTCGCCGGTACTGCGATGCAAGGATATGCACTCCACTGGCAGCCATACATATTTCGCCGGTTACTGCCGTGCAAGTTAAGCACCATTGTCAGCCATGCTTTTATTTCACGATACTACTGCCGATGCAAATTAAGACCCCATTGTCAGCCATGCTTTATAACCACCGGTACTACTGCCGATGCAAGTTATGCACTCCATTGTCAGCCATGCTTTATTTCGCCATACCACTGCCGTGCAAAATTCTACACTCCATTATCAGCCGCTTTATATTTCACCGGTACTACTGCGATGCAAGTTATACACTCATTGTCAACCATACTTTATATTTCATCCATTACTACTGCGATACAAAGATATACCTCCACTGTCAGCCATACTTTATATTTCGCCACTACTGCGTGCAAGGTATACACTCCATTATCGAACGCTGCATATTTCATCGGTACCACTGCGATGCAAGGATATGCACTCCATTATCAACATGCACATATTTCGCCGGTACTACTGCGATGCAGATTAGAACCCCATTGTCAACGTACCATATTTTCGCCACTACTGCCGATGCAAATTGAGACCCATTGTCGAACATGCTTTATATTTCACCGGTACTACTGCCGATGCAAGATATACACTCCATTGTCGAACCTTTTATATTTCACCGGTACTACTGCGATGCAAAGTTATGACTCCATTGTAGACATGCTTTATATTTCGCCGGTACTGCGTGCAAGGTAATGCACTCCATTGTCAGACACCTTTATATTTCACCGGTACTACTGCGATGCAAGAGATTCTCATTATCAGACATGCTTTATATTTCGCCAGTACTACTGCGATGCAAATTATGCACTCCAGTATCAGACATGTATTTCGCCGGTACTACTGCGATGCAAAGTTATGCACTCCATTGTCAACATGCTATATTTCGCCAGTACTACTGCCGATACAAAAGTTACACCATTGTCAACATACTTTATATTTCACCAGTACTACTGCCGATGCAGATGTACACTCCATTGTCAACCACGCTTTATATTTCATCGCACTACTGCCGAAAGAGATTACGCTCCATTGTCAGCACTTTATATTTCGCCGGTACTACCGACGCAAGATTATGCACTCATTGTCAAATGCTTTATATTTCACCGATACTCTGCGTGCAAGGATTATGCACTCCATTGTCAGCCATCTTTATATTTCGCCGGTACTACCGATGCAAAGTTATGCCTCATAGCCATACTTTATATTTCACCATTTTCTGCGTGAAAAGTTCACTCCATTGTCAGCCATACTTTTATTTCACCGGTACTACCGCGTAAAAGATTATGCACTCCATTGTCAGCCATGCTATATTTCACCAATACTACTGCCGTCAAGAGGACGCACTCATTGTCAGCCATACATATTTCGCCGGTACTACTGCCGATGCAAGTTAATACTCCATTGCCAGCATGCTTTATATTTCACCGGTACTACTGCCGATGCAAAAGTAATACACTCATTGTCAGACATACTTTATATTTCACCAGTACTACTGCCATGCAAAGTTAACGCACTCCATTGTCAGACATGCTTTATATTTCACCAGTACTACTGCGTGCAGATTAACCACTCATTGTCAGACATACTTTATATTTCGCCAGTACTACTGCCGATGCAAGTTGCACTCCATTGTCAGACATGCTTTATATTTCACCAGTACTACTGCCGATGCAAGGCACACTCAATTGTCAGACATACTTTATATTTCATCGGTACTACTGCCGATAAAGGATAACGCACTCATTGTCAGCCATGCATATTTCGCCGATCTACTGCGATAAAGGATTATGCACTCCATTGTCAGACATGCTTTATATTTCATCATCTACTGCCATGCAAGGAATGCACTCCATTGTCAGACACTTTATATTTCAGCCGGTACTACTGCCATCAAAGTTATGCACTCCATTGTCAGACACCTTTATATTTCGCCGGTACTACCGACGCAAGATTATACACTCCATTGTCAGACATGCTTTTATATTTCACCGGTACTACTACTGCGAGAGGAATGCACTCCATTGTCAGCCATACTTTATATTTCGCCGGTACTACTGCGATGCAAAGTTATACACACCATTGTCAGCCATGCTTTATATTTCGCCGGTACTACTGCGTGCAAGGTGTACACTCATTGTCAGCCACACTTTATATTTCGCCGGTACTGCGGTAAAAGGCAATGCACTCCATTGTAAGCCATATTTCACCGGTACTACCGCGCAAAGGAATGCACTCACGTAGCCATGCTTCATATTTCACCGGTACTACTGCCCATGCAAGATTATGCACTCCATTGTCAGCCATGCTTTATATTTCGCCAGTACTACTGCCCGATGCAAAGTTATCCACTCATTGTCGGCAAGCGTTATATTTCCCGGTACTACTGCGATGAGATTCTACTCCATTGTCATAATCTTCATATTTCATCGTTACTACCCGTCACGAGTTATGCACTCATTGTCAGCCACACTTTATATTTCATGGTACTACCGCGTCACGAATATGCACTCAGTATCAGCCATGCTTTATATTTCATCAGTACTACAGATACGAATTATACACTCCATTGTCAACCATGCTATATATATCGCAACTACCGATGCAAGTTGCACTCCATTGTCAGCCATGCTTTATATTTCACCGGTACCACTGCGATGCAGATTAATGCACTCCATTGTCAGCCATGCTTTATATTTCGCCAGTTGCGATGCAAGGACAATACTCCGTGTCAGCCATACTATATTTCCCGGTACTACTGCCGTAAAAGTTATACACCATTGTCAGCCATGCTATATTTCACGGTACTACTGCGATACGGATATGCACTCCATTGTCGAACGGCACATATTTCACCGGTACTACTGCCGATGCAAAGATTATACTCATTGTCAGACATACTTTATATTTCACCGGTACTACTGCCGATGAAAGTTAATACTCCATTGTCGAACGCTTTATATTTCGCCGGTACTGCCGATGCAAAGTTATAATCCATTGTCAGCCGATGTTCGCCGGTACTACTGCGTGCAAAGATTATGCACTCCATTGTCAGCATACTTCATATTTCACCGGTACTACTGCCGTCAAAATTAAGCACCCCATTGTCAGCCATACTTTATATTTCACCAGTACTACTGCCGACGAAATTAGGGACCCCATTATCCCATGCTTTATATTTCGCAAGTACACTGCAATGCAAAATTCCCCATTGTAACCGCCTTTATTTCGCCGGTACTACCGATGCAAGGATTATCCACTCCATTGTCAGCCATGCTTTATATTTCGCAAGTACTACTGCGTGCAAAGTTAATGCCCCATTATCACCAGGCTTTATATTTCACCGGTACCTGCCCGATGCAAAGTGTACCTCCATTGTCAGCCAGCTTTATATTTCGCCGGTACTACTGCCGATGCAGAGTCTGCATCATTGTCAGACATGCTATATTTCACCGGTACTACTGCGATACAAGTTAATGCACTCATTGTCAGACATGCTTTATATTCATCGGTACTGCAAATGCAAGATAGGCACCCCATTGTCAACATGCTTTATATTTCAGGTTACCGCGATGCAAGATTAACACCCATTGTCGACATACTTTATATTTCACCGGTACTACTGCGATGCAAGGGTACACTCCATTGAACATGCTATTTCGCCAGTACTACCCCGATGCAAGTTATCACTCCATTGTGAACATGCGCATATTTCATCGGTACTACTGCCGTGCAAGATCATGCCTCCATTGTCAACATACTTTACAACTCACGACGGTACTACCGATAAAGATGAACACTCCATTGTCAGCCATGCTTCATATTTGTAATACTGCGATACAAGATTATGCACTCAGTGTCAGCCGACGCCATATTTCACCGGTACTACTGCGATGCAAGGATTATACTCCATTGTCAGCATGCTTTATATTTCATCGGTACTACTACGTGCAAGTTAATGCACTCCATTGTCAGCCATACTTGCGCCAGCACTACTGCGTGCAAGTTATGCTCATTGTCAGCATGCTTTATATTTCGCAGTACTACTGCGATGCAAGATATCACGCCAGCCAGCCATGCACATATTTCACCAGTACACTGCGTGCAAGTTATGCCTCCATTGTCAGCCACGCTTTATATTCGCCATACCACTGCGATCAAAGACCACACTCATTGTCAGCCATGCATATTTCGCCGGTACTACTGCGATGCAAGTTATGCCTCCATTGTCGCCGCCTTTATATTTCGCCGGTACCTGCCGCCGAGATTATGCACTCCATTGTCAGCCACGCTTTATATTTCGCCGGTACTACTGCGATGCAGTTATGCACTCATTGTCAGCCTACTTTATATTTCACCGGTACTACTGCCGATGCAGGTGTGCACTCCATTGTCAGACATACTTTATATTTCACCGGTACTACTGCGATGCAAAGATGCACGCCAGTATCAACACTTTATATTTCGCCGGTACTGCCGTGCAAGTTACACTCATTGTCGAAACTTTATATTTCGCCGGTACCTGCCGATGCAGATTATCACTCCATGTCAGACATGCTTTATATTTCATCGGTACCACACCCGATGCAAAGTTGTACACTCCATTGTCGAACACTGCTTTATATTTCACCGGTACTACTGCGATGCAGATTAATACTCCATCAGACTACTGAGATGCAAGAACTAATGCACAAATTATCAGCCATGCTTTATATTTCATCGGTACTACTGCCGATGAGGATATGCATCCATTGTCAGACGCGCCATATTTCGCCAGTACTGCGATACAAGATTGCACTCAATTGTCGACGACTTTATATTTCGCCGGTACTACCGTGCAGATGTACCTCCATTGTCAGCATACTTTATATTCACCGGTACCTGCGTGCAAGTTATCACTCATTGTCAGACATGCTTTTACTTCCCAGTACTGCCGATGCAAGAATCGCACTCCATTGTCAACCAGCCTTTTTGTTATCGGTACTGCCGATGAAGTTATGCACTCCATTGTCAACCATGCTTTATATTTCACCGGTACTACTGCCGATGCAAGTTAATACTCCATTGTCCAACATGCTTTATATTTCGCCGGTACTACTGCGATGCAAGATATGCCTCCATTGTCCAACATACTTTGATATTTCGCCGGTACTACTGCCGATGCGGATCAACGCTCCATCAGACATACTTTATATTTCGCCAGTACTACTGCGATGCAAAGATATCCGCCATTGTCAGACGCCTTTATTTCGCCAGTACCTGCGATGAAAGAGATTAAACTCCATTGTCGGGCATACTTTATTTCGCCGGTACTACTGCCGATACGAGATTACGCGCCATTGTAGACATACTTTATATTTCGCCAGTTACTACGATCACGAGGATGCCGCCATTGTCAACATACTTTATATTTCACGGTACTACTGCCGATAAAAATAATGCCTCAGTGCAACGACTTTATATTTCATGGGTCTACTGCCCACGCAGTTATGCACTCCATTGTCAGACATGCTGTTTCGCCGGTACTACTGCGATGCAAGATTCTACACTCATTGTAAACAGCCATATTTCGCCGGTACTACTGCGTCAAGTTAATACACTCCATTGTAGACAGCCTATATTTCGCCAGTACTACTGCGATACGGATGTGCACTCCATTGTCAGCCATGCATATTTCACCAGTACTACTGCCCGATCAAAGTTAATGCACTCCATTGTCAGCCATGCTTTATATTTCGCCGGTACTACTGCGATCAAGTTATACACACCATGTCAGCCATGCTTTATATTTCACCGGTACTACTGCGATGCAAGTTATGCACTCCATTGTCAGCCATACTTTATTTTCACCAGTACTACTGCCGATGCAAAGTTAATACACTCCATTGTCAGCCATGCTTTATATTTCGCCGGTACTACCGCGTCAAGGATTAATACCTCCATTGTCCAACACCTTTATATTTCATCGGTACTACTGCCGATGCAAGATGTGCACTCCATTGTCAGACATACTATATTTCATGGTACTACCGCGATGCAGGTAATACGCACTCCATTGTCAGACATGCTTTATATTCACGGTACCACTGCGATGCAAGGATATACTCCATTGTCAGACACCTTTATATTTCGCCGGTACTACTGCGATGCAGAATGCACTCCATTGTCAGACATACTTTATATTTCATCGGTACTACTGCGATGCAAAGATTAATGCACTCCATTGTCAGACATGCTTTATATTTCATCGGTACTACTGCCGATGCAAGAGTTGTGCTACTCCATTGTCAGACATGCTTTATATTTCATCGGTACTACTGCCGATGCAAGGATTATGCACTCCATTGTCAGCCATGCTTTATATTTCGCCGGTACTACTGCCGATGCAAAGTTTGCACTCATTGTCAACATGCTTTATATTTCGCCGGTACTACTGCCGATGCGAGATTGTGCACTCCATTGTCAGACATGCTTTATATTTCGCCGGTACTACTGCCGATGCAAAGATATGCACTCCATTGTCAGACATACTTTATATTTCATCGGTACTACTGCCGATGTCAGAATTATGCACTCCATTGTCAGCCATGCTTTATATTTCATCGGTACTACCCCGATGCGAGATTATGCACTCCATTGTCAGCACATGCTTTATATTTCATCGGTACTACTGCCGATGCAAGGATTATGCACTCCATTGTCAGCCATGCTTTATATTTCGACGGTACTACTGCCGATGCAAGGATTATGCACTCCATTGTCAGCCATGCTTTATATTTCGCCGGTACTACTGCGATGCAAAGATTAATGCACTCCATTGTCAGCCATGCTTTATATTTCATCGGTACTACTGCCGAGTAAGGATTATGCACTCCATTGTCAGCCATGCTTTATATTTCGCCGGTACTACTGCCGATGCAAGGATTATGCACTCCATTGTCAGCCATGCTTTATATTTCGCCGGTACTACTGCCCGCTGCAAAGTTAATGCACTCCATTGTCAGCCATGCTTTATATTTCATCGGTACTACTGCCGTACGAGGTTATGCACTCCATTGTCAGCCATGCTTCATATTTCGCCGGTACTACTGCCGATGCGAGGTTATGCACTCCATTGTCAGCCATGCTTTATATTTCGCCGGTACTACTGCGATCGCGGTTAATGCACTCCATTGTCAGCATGCCTTATATTTCATCGGTACTACTGCCGATGCAGGATTATGCACTCCATTGTCAGCCATGCTTTATATTTCATCGGTACTACTGCCGATGCAAGATTAGTGCACTCCATTGTCAGCCATGCTTTATATTTCATCGGTACTACTGCCGATGCAAGATTATGCACTCCATTGTCAGCCATGCTTTATATTTCGCCGGTACTACTGCCGATGCAAGGATAGTGCACTCCATTGTCAGCCATGCTTTATATTTCGCCGGTACTACTGCGATGCAAGATTATGCACTCCATTGTCAGACATGCTTTATATTTCGCCGGTACTACTGCCGATGCAAGGATTAGTGCACTCCATTGTCAGACATGCTTTATATTTCACCGGTACTACTGCCGATGCAAGTTGTGACTCCATTGTCAGACATGCTTTATATTTCGCCGGTACTACTGCCGATGCAAGGATTATGCACTCCATTGTCAGCCATGCTTTATATTTCCCGGTACTACTGCCGATGCAAGGATTGTGCACTCCATTGTCGGACATGCTTTATATTTCATCGGTACTACTGCCGATGCAAGATTATGCACTCCATTGTCAGACATGCTTTATATTTCATCGGTACTACTGCCGATGCAAGGATGACACTCCATTGTCAGCCATGCTTTATATTTCATCGGTACTACTGCGATGCAAAGATTATGCACTCCATTGTCAGCCATGCTTTATATTTCATCGGTACTACTGCCGATGCAAGATTATGCACTCCATTGTCAGCCATGCTTTATATTTCGCCGGTACTTACTGCCGATGCAAGTTATGCACTCCATTGTCAGCCATGCTTTATATTTCCTCGGTACTACTGCCGATGCAAAGTTCATGCACTCCATTGTCAGCCATGCTTTATATTTCATCGGTACTACTGCGATGCAAATTATGCACTCCATTGTCAGCCATGCTTTATATTTCATCGGTACTACTGCCGTGCAAGAGATTAGTACTCCATTGTCAGACATGCTTTATATTTCCCGGTACTACTGCCGATGCAAGTTGTGCACTCCATTGTCAGACATGCTTTATATTTCATCGGTACTACTGCCGATGCAAGGATAGGGACCCATTGTCAGACATGCTTTATATTTCGCCGGTACTACTGCCGATGCAAGGATTATGCACTCCATTGTCAGACATGCTTTATATTTCATCGGTACTACTGCCGATGCAAGGATTATGCACTCCATTGTCAGACATGCTTTATATTTCACCGGTACTACTGCCGATGCAAGATTATGCACTCCATTGTCAGCCATGCTTTATATTTCGCCGGTACTACTGCCGATGCAAGATTATTGCACTCCATTGTCAGACATGCTTTATATTTCATCGGTACTACTGCCGATGCAAGTTAATGCACTCCATTGTCAGCCATGCTTTATATTTCATCGGTACTACTGCCGATGCAAGGATTGTGCACTCCATTGTCAGCCATGCTTTATATTTCATCGGTACTACTGCCGATGCAAGGATTGTGCACTCCATTGTCAGCCATGCTTTATATTTCATCGGTACTACTGCCGATGCAAGGATTGTGCACTCCATTGTCAGCCATGCTTTATATTTCATCGGTACTACTGCGATGCAAGATTATGCACTCCATTGTCAGCCATGCTTTATATTTCATCGGTACTACTGCCGATGCAAGTTATGCACTCCATTGTCAGCCATGCTTTATATTTCCCGGTACTACTGCCGATGCAAGTTTATGCACTCCATTGTCAGCCATGCTTTATATTTCATCGGTACTACTGCCGATGCAAGTTAATGCACTCCATTGTCAGCCATGCTTTATATTTCATCGGTACTACTGCCGATGCAGGATTTGCACTCCATTGTCAGCCATGCTTTATATTTCATCGGTACTACTGCCGATGCAGGATTATGCACTCCATTGTCAGCCATGCTTTATATTTCGCCGGTACTACTGCCGATGCGAGGATTAATGCACTCCATTGTCAGCCATGCTTTATATTTCATCGGTACTACTGCCGATGCAAGGATTATGCACTCCATTGTCAGACATGCTTTATATTTCGCCGGTACTACTGCCGATGCAAGATTATGCACTCCATTGTCAGACATGCTTTATATTTCCCGGTACTACTGCCGATGCAAGATATGCACTCCATTGTCAGACATGCTTTATATTTCCACGGTACTACTGCCGATGCAGGATTAATGCACTCCATTGTCAACCATGCTATATTTCGCCGGTACTACTGCCGATGCAAGTTATGCACTCCATTGTCAGCATGCTTTATATTTCATCGGTACTACTGCCGATGCAAAGTTAGTGCACTCCATTCTCAGCCATGCTTTATATTTCATCGGTACTACTGCCGATGCGAGGATTATGCACTCCATTGTCAGCCATGCTTTATATTTCATCGGTACTACTGCCGATGCAAGGATTAATGCACTCCATTGTCAGACATGCTTTATATTTCATCGGTACTACTGCGATGCGAGGTTATGCACTCCATTGTCAGACATGCTTTATATTTCGCCGGTACTACTGCCGATGCAAAGTTAATGCACTCCATTGTCAGACATGCTTTATATTTCATCGGTACTACTGCCGATGCAAGATTGTGCACTCCATTGTCAGCCATGCTTTATATTTCATCGGTACTACTGCCGATGCAAGTATTGACTCCATTGTCAGACATGCTTTATATTTCCATCGGTACTACTGCCGATGCAAGGATTATGCACTCCATTGTCAGCCATGCTTTATATTTCCATCGGTACTACTGCCGATGCAAGGATTGTGCACTCCATTGTCAGACATGCTTTATATTTCATCGGTACTACTGCCGATGCAAGATTGTGCACTCCATTGTCAGACATGCTTTATATTTCATCGGTACTACTGCCGATGCAAGGATTTGCACTCCATTGTCAGACATGCTTTATATTTCATCGGTACTACTGCCGATGCAAGGTTATGCACCCATTGTCAGACATGCTTTATATTTCATCGGTACTACTGCCGATGCAAGATTGTGCACTCCATTGTCAGACATGCTTTATATTTCATCGGTACTACTGCCGATGCAAGATTGCACTCCATTGTCAGACATGCTTTATATTTCATCGGTACTACTGCCGATGCAAGATTATGCACTCCATTGTCAGACATGCTTTATATTTCATCGGTTCTACTGCCGACGAAGATTATGCACTCCATTGTCAGCCATGCTTTATATTTCATCGGTACTACTGCCGATGCGAAGTTATGCACTCCATTGTCAGACATGCTTTATATTTCATCCGGTACTACTGCCGATGCAAGGATTGTGCACTCCATTGTCAGACATGCTTTATATTTCATCGGTACTACTGCCGATGCAAGGATTGTGCACTCCATTGTCAGACATGCTTTATATTTCATCGGTACTACTGCCGATGCAAGGATTGTGCACTCCATTGTCAGACATGCTTTATATTTCATCGGTACTACTGCCGATGCGAGGATTGTGCACTCCATTGTCAGACATGCTTTATATTTCATCGGTACTACTGCGATGCAAGGATTTGCACTCCATTGTCAGCCATGCTTTATATTTCATCGGTACTACTGCCGATGCAAGGATTGTGCACTCCATTGTCAGCCATGCTTTATATTTCATCGGTACTACTGCCGATGCAAGGATTGTGCACTCCATTGTCAGCCATGCTTTATATTTCATCGGTACTACTGCCGATGCAAGGATTGTGCACTCCATTGTCAGCCATGCTTTATATTTCATCGGTACTACTGCCGATGCAAAGGATTATGCACTCCATTGTCAGACATGCTTTATATTTCATCGGTACTACTGCCGATGCAAAGTTAATGCACTCCATTGTCAGACATGCTTTATATTTCATCGGTACTACTGCCGATGCAAGGATTGTGCACTCCATTGTCAGCCATGCTTTATATTTCATCGGTACTACTGCCGATGCAAGATTATGCACTCCATTGTCAGCCATGCTTTATATTTCGCCGGTACTACTGCCGATGCAAGTTAATAGCACTCCATTGTCAGACATGCTTTATATTTCATCGGTACTACTGCGATGAAAGGATTATGCACTCCATTGTCAGACATGCTTTATATTTCATCGGTACTACTGCCGATGCAAGGATTGTGCACTCCATTGTCAGCCATGGTTGTTTCTGTTGGGGACACTGGAAGTGGTTCCCCAGTGTCCTATACTGGCTGAGGTGGTCCTCTACTACTGACATAGGGATTGGGCACTCCATGTTGGCAAAAACTGTTTTTTAATCATTTTGTACCTATTTTTGCCTCATAACCTAGGATCCTAAGTCATATTTCATGCATGCAAACTAGGATCCTAGGTCATATTATGTGGATACAAAGTAGGATTTAAATAATTGAAATAAACACATTTTATGAGCATATTTCATCCCGTAAAGTGCAGAATGCACCAAAGGAGGTCCCAATAAGCAAGCTACATGTGTTGGTTCCTCCCAAGAATATCATTTTGGGAGGTTTAAAAACACATTTTCTTGGCAAAACTTAAAACAAGATGGTGGCAATATGAAGTAGGAATTTCTTCATATGGAGCAGGATTCCCACTTCATTTCATACAGCTGTATTGAAGTGCCCACTGAGCATGCTCAGAAATTATATATTTTTTATTTTTAAATTGCAATAACATAAAAACTGTTTATTATTTTTACACCAAACTAGCAAAAGGCACATCTATGGGTTAGTCCCTTTCTACCCTGAAAATGTCATGCCAAACAACCAACTCCTTTTGGCTGTAGGCAAGTTCAAAGAAAATTCCCAACAAAGTCAATGGGTAAAAACATGTTTTTTCACCTCTCCATTAACTCGCAGGAAGCTGCATACCAAATTTTGTGCAAAACTGTTCAGCAGTTGCAAAGTTATTAATGTGTACAATTTATTTATATATATATATATATATATATATATATACATACATATGTGTGTGTGCATATGTGATGTATATATGTAAATATGTATATATATGTGTATGTATATTGCAAAACACTCTGTTAATGCATTGGTTAGGGTTGACAGCACACCTACAAAAGTTTGGAAATTCTGTGTTAGGGTTGCCAACCCCTACCACTCCACCCCCGCCCTTCACACACCAACAGGTGTCAGGGTGTGTGTTGGGGTTCTCAGGCCTAACTCTTACCCCATTCTATGTGTAAACAAGCTGAGGTCTTGCAGAATAGGAGAATGGGGTGAGAGTTACGCCTACACACACCCAATACCTGGTGTGTGGATATTGAGGGTGATGAGGTGGTAGGGGTTGGCAACCCTAACACTGAATTTCCAAACTTTGTAGGTGTGCTATCAATGCTAACTGATGCATTAACAGAGTTTTTTGCAATAAATTTTACTTCTTTTTTGAGAAAGTGCAATGTAAATAGTAAGTGGCATGTCGTTGCTCCCTAACACTAAATTTTTCTTGCATAATGGTATGCATATGTGGGAGTGCAGGCCCTCTGGGCCCTGCACTACCATTATATATTAAGTTCAGGGACATAATGCAGGCCTAGAGACATGAACATGAACCCTTAGACCACTACACTTTCAATATCTCAGTAACAGTAGCAGCTAGGAAAAAACTTCAGCTTTGGTAGTATTTTTGACTTTCTAATCTCCACCCATGCCTAGTGGACTGAGCTGTGAGTAGCAAAAAAGCTGTATCTCTATCTGTTTTCTAGATATGGGTGTCAAAAGGCACAATAGGCATCACAATGTTATCCTATGGGGAATTTGCACAAAGAATACTCGTAATGCTGTGATTCTTTGGAATTTTTGAACCATGCTTTTAACATGTTCTTTTTGGGACACCCCTCCCAAGAGCACTGGCATTGTGATTTGGTTACTCTGTTCCGAAAGTTGATTTTGCACATCAACTGAATCATTCTGTGGCACAGGTACAAAAACGTGATTTGGGTAGGATGTGAAAAATGACAGCTGTACTGTTCATAAGGAGGTGTGAAAAATGTCAATGTTAAAAATTTGAAGTGAAAATATTACAAACTGGGAAAGTTAGGAATGTGCATAGGAACTGTGTAACATGCGTTCGTAACGTGGTCATTTTTTTTTACTTTTGTTACCAGATTTTCAACATGGGCTTTTTGAGACCTCTCTTAATGAACAGAGGCATTGTGATTTTGTTAATCCATTCTGAAAGTTGATTTTGTTCAGCAACTGCATCATTCTGTACACAGGTGTGAAAACTGCATTTCGGTCAGGATGTGAAAAATGAGAACTGTACTGTTCATAAGGAGGTGTTTAAAAAATGATAATGTTGAAAATCTGGAGTAAAAATATTAAAACTTGGTGAAGATATGAGCATGCATAGAAACTGCATAACACAGTCATTTGTTGTGCTTTTTTTGTACCAGATTTGCAACATGGGCTTTTTGGGACCCTGCCCCATGAACAGTGACACTGTTGTTTCATTAACCAGTCCTGAAACATGATTCCACACAGTGACTGCAAAATCACCTTTCGGGACTGAGTAACAAAATGACAGTGACTGTGCTCATGAGGTGGGGTCCCAAGAACTCCATGTTGATAGTTTGGGGCCAAAATTCCAAAAATAGGTTGCGATATCAACATAAGTTGCCTCCCTATTGACTCCCATTATACAACTAACCTTGATTCTGCAGATCGCAGTTTAGCTTTGAATAGTGAAAATGTGTCCCCAGCCCATCGAAGATTGCTTCTCCTGACCTCTGGAGGGTAAGTATGGGTGGGGGTGATATTGGGAGGCGGGTGCTCAGTGGGAGGGTGGGGATGGGGAGGAGGACTGAGGAGATGATGAGGGACTATTTTTTTTTACAGGGGAAAAAAAGGACCTCAGGGAATGGTGTCTTTTTTCCTCACAGGTTATGAGATACTGGCTACATTTGGCACACTGGGGTGGTCTCCCAGTGTGGCACTTAAATTTGATGAGAAGGGAGTCATACTGACATGGGGATTGGGTACCCTGATGTCAGTATCTTATGAAGAAATAATTGGGTGAGGACTGGGGCAGACTAGTTCAATGCAGGATCCTGCATTGAAAATTTAGATATGTCAGGGACAGTGTTTGAGTTTTTTTTTTTGACAGGTATGATAATGAACACATTTGGGCACACTGGGGTGGGATCCCAGCATGACATTTAAGTTTAAGGGGGGAGGAGACACACCGACATGGGGACTGGTCACCCCGATGTTGATAAGTTACAGTAAAAGAATTGGGTGGGGAAAGGGGCAGCCTAGTTCAATGCAGGATCCTGCATCAAAAATTTAGATGCCAGATTCTGCATCAAAAAGATGTTGGGGGAGGCATTTTTCATTATTTAAGGAAAAACTGGATATTTGGGCAAACTGGGGTGGGCTCCCACTGTGCCACATCAGTGGTGGTGGGGGAATTCCTGCCACTGACATGAGGATTGAACATCTCAATGTAGGCAAAAATGTTTCTATTCTTAAAGACTGCCTCAGCCCCACAAACACATGAAAAGGAGAAAAACTCTTTTTTTATGTAAACACCAACAGATGTTTACATAAAAGGGGGCAGAGGAACACAGTGGCAGCATTATTTTGCCCAAAAGTGGCCAGAAAACATTTTTATGTTTTCCTTTATTTCAGGGTAAAATTGGCAAGTGAATAATGCCAGCAGCTTCCGCAATTTGTGAAAGAAAGGGGTGCAACTCTTTTGCAAATAAGAAAGTGTCACATCCGTTTCTTTCACAAGTCTTGACTGTAAGGGAGGGCCAATTGTGAAAATGGCATTTTGGAGATCAGATCAAAGATCTGATGCCCCCAGTGTGTTCCTCAGCCCCCAATTAGGTAAACACAACCATCTGTGTTTACCTAGGGCCATTAATTTTTGAATTAGGAGCCTTTTTAGCCACCACTAACTGAAACAAGATGGCAACAGCACTTTCCCAAAATGGACATTCACAAAAGTGAAAATGCACTGACAGCAGCTTTCGAGAGACATATATTTTTTCCCCATTGACTATAATGGGAAACTTGTTTTTTTAATAACTTTTGCATAGTTTTACATTTGTTCACCAAATCTTTGAAAGGCAGATCAATGACCCAGACTGCATCTGCCCTGAAAATTTCAGACCAAATTGACAAAGTGTGCAGGCTGTAGCCATGAGCAAAGAAATGTGCAAAAACCCTGTTTGCTTGCATTTTGGGGCATTCAGCTGTTTTACAGCTGCTCATCCAATCATAAGGCAATTTGTCAGATCCGGAGAGCTATGGTAGCAGGCCATGCATGCAAAACTTCAGGCAAATTCATAGCATGGTGCCAAAGTTATTAAAGTGCAGAATATGGGGTTTAACATAGAAGTAGCCATATACTTACTATACAGGCACTACCGTGTCGAGTATAATATAAATATATATATATATATATATATATATATGTATTTATGCAATACAGGTGTAGATAAATACAGTGTGATAAAACAAGTTATCTGATGAACTGTATACATAAATTTCATTTATAAATGGCTCAGTGCATGAAAATGGGCTACCAAAGTGTGACATTGCTGTCAAATTTTAAAATTGATAATATACTGCAAATTATAAGCAATTTTTTATGTTGTCACTCACCTTATAAAAATATGGTATGCCACAGGATAAAGCCCATTTCAGATATTAAGATAAAGCCCCCACAAAGTTGCACATGTAATGGGGGACATCAAAATTAGGGCTGCACGTGTAATGAGGGACATGAAAAGTAGCACTGCACGTGTAATGGGAGACAAGAAAAGCAGAGCTGCACATGTAAAAGGGGACATAAAAAGTCAGGATGCATGTGTAACAGGGGACATAAAAATAGGACTGCCCATGTAACAGGGGAGATAAACATATGACAGCATGTAATAAGAGAGGAAATAGCTTTTAAAGGTTCAAAGACTTTATCATTGAAGATAAAAAAGGTAACATGTTATACAATCATACCTGGAAAATATAATTATTCAATATTTACAGCAAAAATCAATGCTATGTAATGCACCAGCTAACTATGCTGCCTGAAACTACAGACTACAGCACTACCAGACTAAATAAATCACATGAAACTACAGACTACACTACCACCAGAATAAATCATTTACATATCTATTTATATATGAACAACACTGAGAAATCATTGTTTACAGATCAAATACAGGCTAATCTAGCAATACAGACTAATCTAGGACAACAGATGAATCGCTATGGGCTAATTTATCACTGTGGGCTAATCTATGTAAAAATGCATGAAGTTGTATGAAAACTGAAAGTATTTGTTAGAGTTCAACACAGTGCACTAAAAGCACATCAAGTCCATTTAACCCCATTTTTCCTGTATCTTGCTGAACTTTGCAGAAATTGTCTTTATTTTATCATTGTGGATTTCAAATGTGCCACCTCCATTCCGGTATTGCATCAGCCCATGAAAAATGTGCTTTCTTCGCACACGGTCATTGTCCTGACACCTTGGCCATGTAAAACCATTGCCACGCTGCTTCATGAACTTGAAGGAATACCATTGTGCCACAGGATCCACAGTGGTTAGTAGCCCAACATAAAATTCCTTAGAGTAGTACACGGCATAGTACTGAATGATCTGTATCATGTCTTGGGTGACAAATGTTCTCATCTTTTTGGGAACTGGATTGTTTGCAGATACTGAAGCAGAAATGTCAGTGGGGCATGCAGTGCACCCCACTGAAGAGGCATGAACTTCAGTGTCATGTGACATACTGTCACATGCACGATCACTGTCTGCATTTGCTACTGGTGCGGCCTCAGCTGGAACACGACTGGCGGGTGTGTGGTGATCCCCAGCATGATCAGCATTTTCATCCACCAAGTCAGCAGGATCAGAGCCAACTTGGGAGGCTGAAGTGTGGGATGCTGTTTTGTTTGCTCGACCAGAGTGGCCACTGGGCATGGTACTGTTTGTTTCTTTTGAAGCCATCTGATTTGTGGCTGAAACATAGAAACATAGACTTTGATGGCAGATAAGGACCACTTGGCCCACCTAGTATGCCCATTTCCCTCCCTAACGAATAAGCTGCAGATCCTAGTTAACCAACAGCCTACTTCCTCCTAAACCCCCTCTAGAATGGTCTTATGTCTGTCCCATGCATTCTTGAATTCCCCCACTGTTTTTGACTCTACGACCTCCTCAGGAAGGCTGTTCCATGTATCCACAACCCTCTATGTGAAGAAATACTTCCTCACATTACCTCTGAGCTGTCCCCCCTCTATCTTCAAATTGTGCCCCCTTGTTTTTGCACATCTCTTTTTCTGAAAGATGCTACCCTCTTGGACTTTGTTGATTCCCTTGAGGTATTTGAAAGTTTCTATCATGTCCCCCCTCTCCCTCCTTTCCTCGAGGCTATACATCTTCAATTTCTTTAGTCTTTCTTCATATGTCTTCTGAAGTAGACCCTGCATCACTTTGGTTGCCCTCCTCTGGAAAGCCTCCACCCTGTCTATGTCTTTGCAGAGATGGGATCTCCAGAACTGTACACAGTACTCCAGATGTGGTCTTACCAACTGTCTGTACAGAGGACCAACAACTTCCTGTTTTCTACTGGTGATGCCTCTCCCTATGCATCCCAGTATCCCCCAGCCCTCCTTACTACCTTCTCACATTGCTGGCCCACCTTTAGGTCATCTGATACGACTACCCCCAGGTCCCTTTCCATTTTTGTTGTTGTCAGTATTGCACCCCCCCATCGTGTATACTTCCCCTAGAATCTAAGCTACCATACATTTGACCATTCCTCCAACCTTGCCAAGTCCCTTTTCATCCTTTCCACCCCACCTTCTGTATCAACCCTGTTGCAGATCTTTGTGTCATCTGCAAAGAGACATACTTTCCCTTCCAGTTCCTCTGCAATGTCACTTATAAAGACATTAAAAAAGACCAGCCCCAGTACTGAAACCTGAGGTACCCCCCTAGTAACCCTCCTTTCTTCACTGTGGACTCCATTTACTATTACCCACTGTGTCCTGTCATCCAACCAGTGTTTTACTAAAGGCTACCATCCTGGGACCCACTCCCATGCTGGCTAATTTGTTTATTAATCTTTTGTGTGGGACCGTGTCAAATGTCTTGCTAAAGTCTAGGTAGGCCATGTTCTCAGCCCCTCCCTGGTCTACTGCTTTGATCACCCAGTCAAATCAAATAGATTTGTCTAACATGACCTTCCCACTGTGAATCCATGCTGCCTTGGGTCCTGTGCCCCACTGGCCTCTAGGTACTCAACAGTTCTTTCCTTCAGAAGTGATTCCATCATTTTCCCTACTACTGAGGTCAAACTGACAGGTCTGTAGTTTCCTGCCTCTGTCTTGCTCCCACTTTTGTGAAGGGGAATCACATCCACCTTCCTCCAGTCCTCAGGTACCACACCATCCTCCCATAATTTATTGAAAAGGGTAGTACGTGGTGTTACTAATTCTTCCCTTAGTTCTTTTAGAATTCTGGGGTGAATCTCATCAGGCCCCATTGCTTTATCCACCTTCAGTTTTAAGAGTTCTTTCAGAACCCTTTCTTCTGTGAAAGGACTAATATTAACCTCTTATCCAGAGTGTTTCTATTGACCAGATTAGGTATTTCCCCTTGCTTTTCCATTGTGAATACTGAGCAGAAGTATTCGTTCAGTATCCCTGATTTTTCACTGTCGCTATCTGCCCAACCACCTTCCTCTTTGTTCAGCCTCAGTATCCCTGCCTTAGTCTTTCTTTGCTCTCTAATGTACTTACAAAAGATTTTATCCCCCTTCTTAACCGAGTTGGCTGTCTTTTCCTCGGTTTGGGCCTTTGCTATTCTGACTGTCTTACCTGCTTCCTTCTGCTTTAATTGGTACAGAAGTTGTTAGTTTTTTAATGTTCCATGCTTTAACATGGCTCACATTGTCACAGAGCCCATCTTCAGTAATGCAGTGTGTGCAAAAACAAACTAGGTTTCTTGTTGCCACCGCACCATCTTCTGAACACTTCACACTGTGCAACTTGCATGTTCCAGGTACTATTTTTAAATTTGATCTGGCATGTCTTATTATTTGGCTTTCACCAACCCAGAAGAATGTCCTCCAGAAATGATCATTGCACCCTTCTGTGGATGGCTCAATGGTCAGTTCAGTCCTGCAAAATTTGTACAGCTCCTTTGCTTTTCTGATTATGGCCTGCATGATTGCACTGCTCTGCTTGCTACCGATTATACAACACCACTCTCACCATCTGAAAGACCCTTTCCATGTCATGATCTGAAAAAAGCCCTCTCAATGGGGAATCCATATTGAGTAGATGACATTGAAATGTCAAAGAAGGCCCATTTTGATTTATACTGGCTACTGCAGCAGTCTGTGAAATGTACTTCTTTGCAGATATTTAAGGAGCATTCTTTTTTTAGGTGTGCATTCTGATCTCCACAAACTGATGCATGGCATGGTGATGTGTTTTAAATCACGAGATAAATACCAACTCCTTCACTGTGGAGTCACAGTGGTCACATGGGTAGTGAGGTCACTACGGGTGAACCATGGCTTGTTCGTAACACCAGTGAGCTGGCCTTGCATGTCATCCTGCAATTTATAGGTGTAGTTCTCGGCAAAGTCCAGGGTAGGAATTTTTGATATGAGTAAACCGATGGTGCTGCCACACTGCAACATGTGAGTGCTGACCTAAAACAAAAGTTCCTCTTCTATGACTTCTGCCAGCTGTCTCAATGTTGCTTTTTTATTTTTCAAAACTTTTCTCGCCTGCTGCACCTATATGCCATTGACATCTCTCTTGACCGTTATATTCTCCCTCTGCTGCCATGTTAGACTGTCTTGACCATGGCCCTTAATTAGATCTTCCTTGGCTCTTCCAAAATTTGCCGTGCTGCTTTGCTCACATATTTTCTCAACACAGTCCAACCTGTAAAATCTTTGCAAAGGAACTCGTTGACACACTGTTAGCTCTACTGCACAACAGATATTCAAGACTTTGCATGATGTCAGGTGGTAAAGATCGGCAGTGTGGTTCAGCGCCTTCAGTTTAAGTGCAGTATTTATGCAGTATTCACAGAGGCATTGGTCCAGTTTCTGTTCTTTTGTAAATTAATGTACTTGGGCCGTAGACTTCCAAATTTCCTTGCTCCCCACTGGAGTGTTCAGGTTCGGTTGGATGAATTCTGAATAAAGAGTCTTAATGGGTTTATCAAGATATGAATGGAATGTTCCACTTCTTTACAAAAAAAGCTTGTTTGTGAGGCAGTTTGGGTTGTAGAGTCTTCAAAAAAGATTGCCACTTTCTGTGTTGTTGACTCTGGCAGTGCGGACTTATGCCATGTGGTGCATGTCTTTTCCCCTCAGAATGCCTTCATAAGCCTTTTCCAGCTTATGCCCAGTGTTGTACTTGCTGTTCTGAGCAGCCTGTATTTTTTTAGCACTAAAAAAGTGCTTATGAATTCTCTGTTCAGGCGTTGGTCACTTGTTTTGTTACTTTTTAGGTGAGACATCTTATCCATGACAGCAGAAACCAATTTGTCCTGCAGGTTGCTTGGAGTGGGAAGCACTTTGTGCTGAACCATGTAGTTTGTTTGGCTGGTGAACAAGCAGACAGGATCTTCTGCATTACGTAGGCGAATCGATTGGGAGATTTTGGTAAACCTTTTCTGGTTTTCTGCACAGCCTTTCTTAGGGCACCATCATATCTTCAGTTTTCTGGTGTCACACACTGCTCCCTCTCTGGAACGAGTGCTGGTTCTGGTACGGGTAGGGTGGAGGTGGTGGTGATGGTGATAGCAGCAGTGACTTGTGTTTGCTTTTCTAGCTCCTTTCTTTCAGTGTATTTCTGGTGTTGCTTTTTATTGATTCGTCTCCATTTCTGACCTGTCATTCTAGCATGCTGTTGCTGTTTTTTCTCCCTTCATATTTCTCTTTTTGCTTCTTTCTTTTGCTCATCGGCCCTTGTTTCTCTTTTAGTGGGTGCAGTAATTGTGTCAACTTAAACTCGTTTCTTCTCCTTCTGAGCATCTCTCTATCTCTGCATCCTTTCTTTATCCATCTGGTTGTAGTGTTCACACTGATCAGCATTCATGTTGGTGGAGTATGCAGGTGAGCGTGCTGCACATTTCTCCAAATAATGCTGGTAATGTTCTGCATCGTCCTTGACATTTACTCCGTAACGCTTGCTTTTTTTCTTTAGCAGATTGAGGGGTGGCCAAATTCCGCTAAGCTTCACCAAGAATGGCTGCTGCAGACACACATGGCCATATTCTGGATTCCATTATTCCAAACGTAAACCGTCGAAACACAAGTTGGTTTAAAAAAATTACGATTTATTACCTTTTCCAGTAACTCTAGTTTGGTCAATGCAAAATGATTAAGGCAAGAGCATGCTGCCAAATAAGAGTAAAGTGACAGCTGATATGATGAAACACGTCATTATAAGAAAATGGCAATACTGTCATTCAGCTTGTGGTAACTCACATGGGAGAAGACTGATGCAAGAAGAGATTCATCAAACATTTGTTGCAATAAGAGGTGCTTCACAAAACTGGTGAGGTGCAAGAACAGATTATTCAATAGTCACAGAAAGAAGTTAAACATTAGTCACAATAAGAGAAACCTCACAAAACCGGTGAGGTGCAAGAACAGATTATTCAATAGTCACTGAAAGAGATTAGTCACAAAACACATTTGACGCAAGATGAGATGATTCACATAACAAATTAAAAGCAAGAACCGATTATTCAATAGTCACCACAAGAGATGTCATAAAAAACATATGACGCAAGAAAAGAGGATTCCCAAAATGAGATGAAGACACCTATCCACCCACCTGTAAACAAAATGGAGACAAGCATCCACCCATCTGCAAACAAGATGGAGACACACATCCACCAGCCTGCAAACAAGATGGAGACACGCATCCTCCCACCTGCAAACAAGATGGAGACATGCATCCAGCTGCCTGCAAACAAGATGGAGACATGCATCCACCTGCCTGCAAACAAGATGGAGACACACATCCACCCACCTGCAAATAAGATGGAGACAAGCATCCACCCACCTGCAAATGAAATGGAGGCACGCATCCACCCACCTGCAAACCAGATGGAGACACGCTTCCACCTGACTGCAAACAAGATAGAGCCATGCATCCACCCACCTGCTACATGTAGGTATGCAAATAAGATGGAGTGACTACACATATATATACCATTAAAGCATGCATTATTAGTGGAATACGAAGTTTACAAAATACAAATGGAGAATTACAGGCACTATAAAATGTTGCAAAGAGCAAATTACAAATCCAAGTAATACACTCATGGTGCACAAAAAAACATGCCTTGTACCAAGATAAAGTAGTCAGCATCCCCACCCCCCACAAAACAGATGCACAGGCACACACACTATGGTCTATAGGTGGATTTTCTTTTGGTGTAGAAGCATACTCTGCAATTGTTACACAGTTTACATGCATTTAAATTAAATCAAGATTTTAACATTTTTACTGTAGTAAATATTTGAACCCCCTTCCACCCCACACACAAACACACACACACACACACACACACAAAGAAGCCACATGATCCCAAGATGGTGGATGCACAGCACCAACCAAAGTGAGTACTCCACATCCACCATCTTAACATCCACCAAACAATGGGCCACTAGAGTGCACAGATGTTACATGGACCAAATTTACAGTTCACATGCATTTAAATTAAATCAACATTTGAACAATATTTGAGCCTGCCACACACACCAGCACACACTCACACACACACAAACTGCATGGTCCCAAGATGATAGCTTCCCCCACACATACACACATGCACACACACGCACCCACCCCCAGCCACACAAACCACGTGATCCAAAGATGCTTTTCTGGTGCAAAACACTACAGGGCAATAATATTTTAAATCTGAGCCCATATCACTGACATCTTCAAGAAAGCACACCAATTGATATAAAATCTCTCACTAATGCACTCCAATGCCAAGAGCTGATGACTGATCACACTGCTCCCCATAATAATCTCATTCTTACCTTTTAAAATGTTGAAATGCAGGGCCTAATATGCCCCTGGTGCCATCTTGGCCTTGGACAAACAGAGACATTACAGCTTTTTGTGTCCCTCACACAAAGTTCACTGTATTCCCCAAAACTGTGCAGATCATGCATGAATACACCACACCACCTATGGCAGATCAAACAGTGCAAACAAATAAACCGAACAGGTGCGCAACACCATGCTCTCAATATACACATTTCATTGTTGTTTGCCCTCACACATAATGAGAGGCTTTACCTGGCTGCACACGTAATGCCTCTGAGGAATGAGGGACACGATGACATCTTCCTTTGCTAGCAAGTAAAGGAAGGGGACAAATGGATTGGGATCACAGCTTTTAAATGCCCCAAAGACCTCCCAGTGCTCACTGTATGTCACTGGTCCCGTTCGGGGGGAGCAGAGGTCACGTGAGGGCTCGGTGTGAACATCCAGGGAACTGGACATGAAAGTTCATGCAAGGGTTCAAGGTCTTGCATGAGCTACTGAAGCAGTGCTATGAAATCGGAAACTGCCCTATAACTTTCTTTTTAAAGGGGCAAAGCACAGGAGATCAAAAGAACCACCACCAAAAACATAAATTTCGAGTCAGAGCCATAAATGAAGTGCACAGTGTTGGGGACATGCACAGTTACTTCAGGGGCTGTTTTTTATAACTCTTGCAAAGTGCAGATTTGAATTTCAGAGGCATGCTAAAGGCTGTCACAAATAAAGACACAGACACAGACTGTATTAACAATTACTTTTTTGTTTGAATACCAGTTAGAAAAATGATCTTTTTGGGCCATTAGTAAGACATGGACAGCCATGTCAAAATCGGCCCTCCTTTTTTCATGCACTTTCCATATTAAAACTTTTATTTTGCAACACATTGCAGGATTCAATTAATTTTAATTTATCTATCTGCACACACAGACTGCTATATAATCCTATATAAAATAATTAATGGCATTTTTTTTTATTTTGTGGTTGGTGAAACATTGTCACCACTGTTGGTACCCTATTTTTATGCACTGAGCCATATACAGTGCTTATGTCATCAGCCGTTTATTCACACAGTACTTATGTCTTCAGTCATTTATCTATACAGTGATGTGGTCATTTAGAATGTTCAGCCTCAGTAGCAGTAATAACCATATTTGAATATGAATAACTCTATAACGAACAAGCATTTGTCAATGCCAAATGTTTGCTTTCAGGTATTTGCAGTGGTGTTTGGCATGTATGGTGCTTTACCCTAATGCCCTGTTCAGTTGCTGGTATTTGCACAATAAATTGTGAGCATGACCTTGTTGTTACCCCATTGTGCGCTACATAGGTGGAAACATGTTTTGGGCAGGATGTGGAAAATGACAGCTGTACTGCTCATAAGGAAGTGTGGTAAAATGGCAATGTTGAAAATGTGGAGTGGAAATATTGAAAATTCACAAACCTATGAGTGTGCATGGGAACTGTGCAATGCATGCTCGTAAAACAGTAATTTGTAGGATTTGTTTCACCAAATTTTCAACATTGCCATTATAAAACTTCTGCTAATGAACAGTGTCACTGTGATTTTCTTACTGTGTCCCATACATTGATTTCGCACACCGACTGAGCCATTGTGCACTACATAGGCAGAAAGACATTTTGGGCAGGACGTGAAAAATGGCAGCTGTACTACTCATAAGGAGGTGTGGTAAAATGGCAATGTTGAAAATCTGGAGTGAAAATATTGAAAATTTGCAAACTTCAGAGCGGCGTGAGGAACTGCGCAACACAGAAGTCATAAAACAGTCATTTTAAGAATTTTCACCAAATTTTCAGCACAGCCATTTTAAGACCTCTGCTCATGATCAGTGTCACTGTGATTTTCTTAATGTGTCCCATACATTGAGTTCGCACACCGACTGCGCCATTGTGCGCTACATGGGCAGAAACACATTTTGGGCAGGATGTGAAAATGACAGCTGTACTGCTCATGAGGAGGTGTGGTAAAATGGCAATGTTGAAAATCTGGAGTGCAAATATTGAAAATTCGCAAACATACGAGCGTGCGTAGGAACTGCGCAATGCACGCTCGTAAAACAGTCATTTTTAGGAATTTTTTCACCAAATTTTCAACATAGCCATTTTAAGACCTCTGCTCATGAACAGTGTCACTGTGATTTTCTTAATGTGTCCCATATATTGAGTTTGCACACCGACTGCGCCATTGTGAGCTACATGGGCTGAAACACATTTTGGGTAAGATATGAAAAATGACAGCCATACAGTTCATAAGAAGGTGTGATAAAATGGCAATGTTGAAAATCTGGAGTGAAAATCTTGAAAATTCGCAAACTTACGAGCCTGCGTAGGAACTGCGCAACGCACACTCGTAAAACAGTCATTTATTGGAATTTTTGCACCAAATTTTCAACATGGGGTTTTTGGGACCACTTCACATGAATGATGTCACCGTCATGGAGTTATTCAAGGCCAAAGGGTGATTTCCAGCAGTGATTGTGCAGTGCCTGCGAAATCACCCTTCAGGCCTGAATAACGCCATGACAGTGACATCATTCAAGAGAAGGGGTCCCAAAAACCCCATGTTGAAAATTTGGTGCAAAAATTCCAAAAAATGACTGATACATGCAATAAAGTTGAAACCCCCCTATGTAGCCCATTATACAGCTTACCGCCTTTCCTCAGTTCGTGGTCAGCCTTGAAGAGTGTAGGCGTGTTCCTGGTCCACGAAGATCATCACGCCCGGAGTCCAGAGGTAAGTATGGGGTGAGGGGGTGGGAGGCTAGTGCGAGTGGTGGGTGCGGGTGGGGGCTGGAGAGCTGCCCGCGGGACCGTTTTTGTTTACAGGTTAAAAAATAAAAAGATGATGTGGGACATTTGCCACACTGTGGTGGGCTCCCAGCATGGCAGAAGATGGCTTGGGGGGCTGAGGAGCCAATGGGGATTGGAGGCACCCCTGTTGGCAAACTACACAAGGGGGCGAGGAGCCCGACAGTGGATTGGGCACCCCGTCGGCCGAACTAAACTACTGTTTGTCATGCTGGGGTGGGCTCCAGCATATTTAAGCTTTGGGGGGTGTGATGCACACGGGGAGAGCAGCGCATGATGCAAGAGGGGCGGCGCTCAGTATGGCAGTGGTGCTTTCCTTTGAAGCAGAGAAACACTGCTGTCATACTGAGCTCCTGCACCCATTGGTGCAGGACCACCACGCCTGCTCAAGGGAGCAGTGCATTGGGTGGAAGAGGCACACCTCCAAGTGTGCTACTCTCACAAAACGTTCCTTGAGCATGCACGCAAGCGAACGTAAAAATGATAGAATGGTACTGTGAGAATGAACGTAGTTCAGCACAGAAATATCTACAAAATGAGTGGTGTTTCATTTGTTGATACCTTTTAGATTTTCTGATAATTAGCACAAATACAACAGAAAATTATTTTTTTTACATTGTGTCAGCAAACAAATGTAAATAACTTTAAAATGAAAAATGATAGCATAGTACTTTGAGCACAAAGTTTATTCAGTACAGAAATATCTACAAAATGAGTGGTGTTTCATTTATAGATACTTTTTAGTTTTTTCATAATTGGCAAAAAAAAACTGCTAACAAAATTAAATTTTTGTGCACTTTTTCATCAAACAAATTATTATTATTATTGAATCTTGTTGACTTGTAGGCCCACTGGGCCTAGATGCAAATAACTTTAAAACAAAAAATGATTGCATGGTACTTTGAGCACAAAAGTTGTTCAGCATACAAATATCTACAAAATGAGAGGTGTTTCATTTTAGATTTTCTATAATTAGCAAAAAATGGCAGAAAATTAAATTTTTATTTATATTTTGACTAACAAATTCCCCCTCCAAAAGCAAAAAGAAAAGAATTGCATGAATGGAATATGCAATGGAAAACTTGTGTAATAAATTATCTGTACTCGAGCAGTTTGACATAGGGCACCTCAGTCATGGCTTACACCACTCATGAGGTTACCCAAGGTTTTATATATATATGTATATTCATTGCAAAAAAAGACTTTATTAATGCATCAGTTAGGGCTGCAACAAAAAAGTAGGGAAATATGGTTTAGGTTTTCAAACTATAACATCCCACCCCCAACCCGCACACACCAACATGTGCCAGGGGTATTCCTTGTGTTGTCAGCTGTAACACTCACCTCATTCTCCTATACTGTACCCATCTTAAATTATTTACTTATGGAATGGAGTCAGTATTAGGGCTGATGACTTCAAGGCACACACCCCAACACCTGTTGGTGTGTGCAGGGTGGAGTGTTAGAGTTTGAAAGCCTAACACCGCATTTCCCTACTGTTTTTTGTTGCAGCCCTAACTGATGCATTAATGAAGATTTTTGCAATTAATTTCCTGACTTTTTCAGATAGTTTACTTGTATCCATATTTGCCTATGGGAACACAGGGTCCTTATGGCCCTGCACTCTCACCATCCATAACTGTCCTTATTTTGCCTGTGAGAGTGCAAGACCCTTTGGGCCCTGT
Source organism: Neoceratodus forsteri (assembly GCA_016271365.2). Lineage (NCBI taxonomy): Eukaryota > Metazoa > Chordata > Ceratodontiformes > Ceratodontidae > Neoceratodus > Neoceratodus forsteri. The sequence continues at coordinate 7,475,257 of JADMNL010000031.1, read as the reverse complement.
GCTGCCACCCTCCATAACATTCCTTATTTCACTGTGGGGGAGCAGGGCCCATTGCTCCATGATTGTCCTTATGAGCATATCTACATAGCTATGGATGCACAAGACCCTCCAGGGTTCTGCGCTTCCACTTATAGGATAACAGTGAACAAACTGTCAGTACATTTGTCTTATTGCCCGAACTCATGTACCCCTTAAAGAAAATTAAGTGACCGGGAAATCACCTTTCAGGCTGGAGTTGTGGAATGACAGTCATGTTTTTCATGAGGTGGGGTCCCTAAAAGGTCTTGTTGAAAATGTAGGGTCAAAATGTGAAATAAATGGCTGAGTTATGCACCAAAGTTGAAACCCCCATTGAAAAAAATTGAATTACATTTACCTTAGCAGTTGCCTGTTTGAGCAGCAAGACGTGTCTTCTATCACAGAGTGGTTCTCAAGCCTGGGACCTGTTCAAGTGAGTGAGGGTGTGTGGGGGTGTACTGGAGCTGTGGGGTGATGGCTGCCGAATAGGAGGTGAGTGTGAGGGGGCTGACTGGTGAAGGACATTATTTTTCTTTCACAGTTTTTTTTAAGTCACTGTGGGAACGTTTTCTTCATTTCAGGATTCTCCCTGAAATGAAAGGGTGGGGGGTGCCACTAGACACCAGGGCACAAAAAAACAAATAATGGGGATGGATAACAGAAGGTAGGGGGTGTCAGTGGACACCAGGACATAAAATAAAATAAGGAGACGGTGATCTGCGGGTGGGGGGTGCCACTAGACAACAGGGAACTGACAACATAAATGGGATGGTGAGTGAAAGGTGGAGGTGCCATGAGATACCAGAAAATAAAACACAAGTGGGGGGCCACTTCCTTGATTCTGGCCATTGGGAGCAGGTTGTGGCTCTATGGTCAGCTATCAGCTTCAGGTATGGTGCAAGAGAGGGTCTCAGCAGTTCACCTGGTCACCAGTCAGGAGCACCAAATCCACAGCTGTAACTGGCAGTCCTATCTCACCCCCCATCAATCACCACATCAAGAGTTGGTGCTGTTCACTTGGCCATCTGGAGCTGTCACTGAAAGCCCTAGCATCATCTTCCCCCATCAATCACTGCATTGAGAGTCAGTGCTGTTCACTGGGTCCCCAGTCAGGAGTGCCAAATCTGGAGCTGCAGCTGAGAGTCCTAGTGCTCCCCCCATGAATTGCCGCATCAACAATCAATGCTATTCACCCAGTCCCCAGTCAGAAGCACCAGATCCGGAGCTGTGACTCAGAGTCCTAGCACTCTTCCATCAATCATTAGTCAATGCCATTCACCAGGTTCCTAGTCAGCCATGGACAGACAGCTAATCAGCTGAGGACAGCGGAGCTACCATGGCTTTATTTTATTTTTTTAAGATACAGTGTAGTACCTTATTGAATCAAAGGAAAAACTCCTATAATACCAGGTAAAACAATATCTACCAAACTATAAGTGGTGGGGACTGCAATGGAAACAGTGATTGGAGAGTGGGGGGGTGCAATGAGACACCAGTGAATAAAATAAAGGGGGTGGCGATGCCAATATGGGGGGGTGCCACTAGACACCAGGGAATATATGTTTATACTTCAGTTAGGGGGACAGTGATCGGCAGGTGAGGGGCACTACTATAAATCAGGGCAAGGGCGGCTCACAGCTCATCTTGTAGAGGACAGCATGAGTTTCATCTGCAGCAGCAGAAGTAAAGAAAATCCCACTGTTCTCATACAGAGAACACGGGGGAAGCGCTCCTCTCACTAAGCTGGGCACCTGGGATTTTGGGTGCATAGAAAAGGTGTTTCTTGCCATAATTTTTAAAAACAAACATCAGAATGTAGTTAAACAGGTTCTGTTTAGCTAGATTCTGATTTTTTTTGTTTAAATCCATTCATTTTTATGTGTTTTCTTTGTTTTCTTTCTCCTGCTAACAGAAAAAAACAAAATGGTGGACCACAAAAAGCATTTCCCACCTGCAACATTTGCACTTCTTCAGATTTTTTTCATATAAAGGAATCTTTTTCATATGAACAGCACAATCTGATGGAAAAAGATCCCTTCATATGAAAAATAAATTTTCACTTATTTTTTTTTCCACATTTTAAGTTTAACAAGCCATAACTCTGTCAATATATGCAGTTATGGGACAATCTGTATATCAACATAAAGGTCTTAATCAAGGCCACTGATTTACAGTGATTAAAATAATGAAATTCCAGAATATGGAAAATAATTGGTAGATAAAATCAGTATACATTTTATTACATCTTGCAATAACCACAGACAAAACCTTATTAAAACTTGTAACAAGTATATATACATGACAGCCTATTACAACTTGTAGCTAGAAAATAATGTGTTTATTCTTATAATAATTACTGGCCATCAATTTTTCTGTATTAACTGACCAAGTTGATATTTGTTGTAATAACCCACTAGCTATTACTGCATTCATGCACCCTGTCACTCATACTGTGCTGCTCCCTCATTGGCTTTCGTTCCCTGTGTGGGTGGGCTGAAGACTCTCACTTACCGAGCAGCTGCCACAGAAAGTTTCAACTCTCCTTATTTTTTTTACAGTACGGTTCAGCCTACCATCTACAGTTAAAAAAAAGTTCCACAGCATCTGGTTGATCCTGCTCCTCCGCTTTCCAAATGGGACCATGGCCTCTCTTGCAGCACCAGCGCAATTGGGACAACAAACTATTAATATAAGTAAAACAAATGAAAAGTAAAACAAATGACCAAAAAAGAAACAAAGAACAAAAGAGAGAGGGACAGGGAGACAGAGACTGTGTGTGTGTGTGTGTGTGTGTGTGTGTGTGTGTGTGTGTGTGTGTGTGAGAGAGTGTGTCTGTGATACATGGTCACACAAGTCGGGCTGGAGAAATATTGCTGACTAGCAATTAAATTAAATAAAAGATGGGAAAGTGTGCACATGACAATTTAATGCACACACTTGCTGTGGGATGCTGTAATAATCCCCTTGGGCTTTGCCCTTGGGGTTTATGTAGCATCCCACACTTCAGATGTGCATTAAATTCTCATATCACACACTTCTCCGTCATTTATTCTATATCATATGTACAAACAGAGAGGGAGAGAGATATATAGATAGATATAGATACACATATTGGCACAGCCGTCATGCTACTGGGTGAGGGGAATAACTGGTGTTAGCATTATGCGCCCAAGGCATGTGCCAGAGGCTGATCCCTGTGGCTGGCACAGTCCAGTATGCAACCACTAATATCTGAACAGGTGAGTTGCATTAGACTGTGATACACAGCTGCTTCAAGGGATTGTTCACTCCTTCAAGCAACAACATCTTTTATTATATGGCAGTTTAGGTGTGTACAAGTACAAGGATCCCAGTGGCCTCTAGAGTAGCACCCCCAGACAGGCAAGGAATGGTGTCTGTCTGTCTGTCCAACATCAATGCCACAACATCTGAGCTAAACAATGCCCAGGTTTGGGGAATCCAGAGGTCTCTGACTTGGGGGTTAAACCATGGGGCACAGAAGTGGCATGATGTAAGCCCCAATGATGATGGGTAACAGGGCTGTGGGAACAACAGATGATGAGTGCAGACCAAGTCAAAGGGAAGTACAAAGTACAGTAAATGAAAAAAGCAAAGAACTTCAGTGCAAAATCAGTGAAGCAACATTAATCATGAAAAGGTCCTGGCAAGCAAGCCAAGCTTCAAAGAAATACAAATTACACATACCTCACTAATACAAAGTGTTAATGGTAGTATACACATGGTGGGTTACATACACTTCCCTGGATAATTTGCAGTATTTGGGTATGTATAATTTGGTATATTCCATACAAGTTCTGATATCCAATCTCTGTGGGGATATCCTTGAACAGGCAGAATAAGGTAATGGCACACAAATATATGATCCATAATGGAAGGGTAAATCTGTGACCACTTTAGAAACAAACATAGACAGTGATGACAGAAAAAGACCAATGGTCCATCCAGTCTACCTGTGGTTCCCTATCTAACTCCAGGACTTTGCAGTAGATCTCTAATTCCCACACATCTGAACAACAGATTTGCTTTATATTCTGGCTCATCATACATCTGGAGAATGGCTATACATTATATGCTGCCTGGGGCTACATTACGGCCCAGCTTCTTGTGTATCATGCTCCCATGTCAGTCACCCAGATTTGGGAGCAAACTCAGGGGCTAGGCTTGGTGGTTGTGGTGGTGCTGATAGCTTCACATGGGTGAGGGATGGCACATAGAAACATAGACTTTGGTGGCAGATAAGGACCACTTGGCTGACCCAGTCTGCCTCATTTTCCTACCTACCTACTGGATAAGCTGCAGATCCTAGTTAACCAATAGCCTACTTCTTCTTACCCTTCACCAGAATTGCCTTATGTCTGTCCCCTTCATTCTTGAATTCCCCCACTGTTTTTAACCCATGACCTCCTCAGGAAGGCTGTTCCATGCATTCACCATCCTCTCTGGGAAAAAATACTTCCTCACATTGCCCCTGAGCCATCCTCCCTCGATCTTCAGATTGCGTCCCCTTGTTCTTGCACATCTCTTTTTCTGAAAGATGCTACCTTCTTGGACTTTATTGATTCCCTTGAGGTACTTGAATGTTTATATCGTGTCCTCCCTCTACCTCCTTTCCTCAAGGGTACACATATTAAGCTCCTTTAGTCTTTCTTCGTATGGCTTCTGTTGCAGACCCTGCACCATTTTAGTTGCCCTCCCCTGGACTGCCTCTATCCTGTCTATATCCTTGCAGAGATGGGGGTCTTCAGAACTACATGCTGTACTCCAGATGGGGTCTCACCAACTGTCTGCACAGAGGAGTAAAAACTTCTTGTTTTCTAGTAGTGATGCCTCTTCCTATACATCCCAGTATTCTCTCTGGCCATCCTTTCTGCCTTTTCACATTGCTTGCTTACCTTGAGGTCATCTGATATGACTACCCCAAGTCCCTTTCCATTTTTTTATTGTTAATACCTCCTCACCCACCTGCTGTGAGTCCATGCTGCCTTGGGTCCTGTGCCCCACTGGCCTTTAAATCCTCAAAAATGATTTCTTTCAGAAGTAATTCCATAATTTTCCCTACCACTGAGGTCAAGCTAACAATTCTATAGTTTCCTGCCTCTGCTTTGCTCCCACTTTTGGGAAATGGAATCACATCCACCCTCCTCCAGTTCTTAGGTACCACACCATCCTCCTACGATTTGTTAAAAAGGGTAGTCAGTGGTGTCACTAGTTCTCCCCTTAGTTCTTTTAGAATTCTAGGGTGAATCTTGTCAGGCCCCATAGCTTTGTACACCTTCAGTTTTAGGAGTTCTTTCAGAACACTTTCTTCTGTGAAAGGACTGGTATAGACTCCTCCCCATCTAGGGTGCTTCTGTTGATTGGATTAGGAACCTCCCCCTCCTCCTCTTTTGTGAATACTGAGCAGAAGTATTCGTTCAGTATCCCTGCTTTTTCACTGTCCCTCTCTGCCCATCCACCCTCCCCTTTATTAAGCCTCACTATCCCTCCTTTGGTCTTTCTTTGCTCCCTAATGTACCTATAAAAGGTTTTATCTTCCTTCTTTACTGAGTTGGCTATCTTTTCCTCGGTTTTGGTCTTTGCTATTCTGATTGCTTTCCTCGCTTTCTTCTGCTTTAACTGGTACAGTTCTCTTTCCTGCCCCTCCTGTATTTCCTTATGCTTCCTGAATGTTGTCTTGTTCTCCCTAACCTTCCCCACCACCTCTTTTGAGAATTGTAGTGTTTATTTCTTTCATTTCAATTTTTGTTTGCTTCACACAAAGGCTCGTTCACTCTGTGATGGCAGTTTTTATGTTTCCCCATTGTTCCTCCACCCCTCCTTCTTGCCTGTTTGCTAGTGCTTTTCTGAGGCACTCTCCCTTTTTGACAAAGTCAGCCTTCCTAAAGTCCAGTGCCCTCACTTTTGTGGCTTGACTTTGCAGCTGTGTTTATCATGAACCACACTGTTTTGTGGTCACTTGTTCCCAGATGGCTACCCACTTCTAGATCTGAGATCCCTCCTCTGTACCTAGTTCAGAATACCAGATCTAAGATTGCTCCCTCCAAAGTGGGTTCCAACACTAGCTGCTTGAGGTATGCCTCCTGTAGGGCATTAAGATAGACCCTGCTCTTGGATGTAGCTGCAGCAAAGGTGCTCCAGTTAATATCTGGTATATTCAGGTCCCCCATCAACAATATCTCCCCTTTTTAGGCCATCCTAAGTATGTCTTCTATCATTTCCTTGAACATTTACTCCCCCTGAGATGGGGGTCTGTATGCAACCCCTGTGTGGATTGTGGTGCCATTTCCTGTCTCTAGGGTGACCCATAGTGCCTCCTCTCCTCCCTATTTACCCTTTAGTTCCATTGTTTTGATCCCTTCCCTTACATAGAGAGCAAGTCCTCCTCCTCTTCTAGCCTCCCTGTCCCTCCAGTAGATTATGTACCCTGGTATGTTGACCCTGGTATGTTGACATCCCAGTCATGGTTCTCTGTGTACCATGTTTCTGTGACTGCCACGATATCCAGGCATCCCTCTTCCATCAAGGCCACCAGTTCAGGGAGCTTGTTACCTAGACTACAGGCATTGGTACTCATTACCCTCCATTTTTTGATGGCTTTACCCCTTTTTCCCCTATCCCTGTCCTTACTGCTTTTGCCTTTTTCTCCATTTACCCCTGCCCTTCTCCTTATTGACTTCTTTATCTTTGTGTTTGCCTCACTAACGACCCAGATTTTGTTTGGGGGGGCTAGGATTTCTCTTCTCCTTTTCAGTGCCTCCTCCCTTGGCCAGTTTAAATTTATAGTTCCAGTAGAGTAGTAAAATTCTAACAGCACATCCTTCCTCTTGCTGTTCTCTGTCAAAAGCTGATTTAAATGCAAACACCTGACTTCCTTCTGCCTAAGCCACTCCTCCTAATTCACAGTTCCCTTCTTCACCTAGCTAACTGCACAGATAACTATTCACTTCACCCAACTCAGGCAAACACACTGACTCTTGTTTTTGTTTGTTTGTTTTTACCCCAAATTGAAGGTGCCAGTAGTAGAGTTCTAGTTCTTAAGTCCCGGAAGAGTAGTAAAGTTCTTAGAGCACCTCCTTCCTCTTGCTGTTCCCTGCCACTGTGGTTCTGCCACTACAGTGGCCCTTATGGTGGGCAAAGAAATCTCATTCCTCTGCAGGGATTTTACTATATCCTCATGAGGTCTGATGCTGCACTCCTATCCATAGGAAGAGGAGGAGACTAGAACAACATGGGAAAAAAGCAGCAGTTGCCCTAGACTAGCTGTGTAACATTCACTGGTAGTTTCAGGGTCTGCCCCAGTAGGGTTCCCACCAGCTCTAATAGTGGGGAGGAAGCATTAAATGAGGCTGAGAGGTCACCAACAGAAGGGACAGATAGAAATTGGCAATACCAGTTAATATGATACATGTCTGCCATAGGACTGAGTAGATAATTTTCATGTGTTTCTTTTGGGCTGGCAGTATAGTCTAGAGGTTAGAGGAATGAGGTGTGAACAAGCTTGATACATCAAGCAGACCAGACCTGAGTTTGATTCTCACAACCTCCACTTGCATGCTGCGTGACTCTGAGCAAGTCACTAAACCACCCAGTGCACCCAGGTCACCCCAGAAAACAGGCACTTGTGCCTAGTGGGCCTTACCCAGTTACCAAAGACTAAAATAAAATAAATAATGTGCACCATCAACTTCTGCAGCTGTGGATGAGGCTTCTGTTCTTGTAGCCTAAGAAGAGAAAGAAACCTGGCTCATGATCTTGTTACACAAGGTCCCTGCACCCTGATTGGTACCCCCAGAGGTGCACTGCAGACAGCTATCATTTAGGTATATGTTATACTAACATATAGAGCTAAGTGCATATACCATATAAGAGTAGATGTCAGGATATGTATGCATATTATTGTTGTACACTTTATTTTCCAATATAAGCATGTATTTCTAGCTTACAAGATGTTAGGACACCTGTGTCCTTGTAATGATTATGATATATAAGTCGGCATTGCCATCTTCTGATGATTTGTGTTACTACATGGTTATGTACAAACTGTACCTCTTTGTTTCTACTAAGTGATGACTATAACACAATTGTATAATGTTATCTTGGACTGGGGAGCCACCGCTAATTCAACCAATAAGGCTCATCTCTGTAACTAGAAATGTTTCTGTCTTACAGTAACCATGGTAATTATCTTAGGTATATAATGTAAGACATTACGTCTTCTACCTCAGACACCCCAGGAGACATGGAAATCCTCGAGGTATGGGGAATGCTTAGCATTGGCTCCCAGTTCCTAATGGTTAAGAACTGCTTAGGGCAACTGTGATTTTCCTTTTGGTAGTAATAAACAAGCTTTATTACTCTTATATAATGTGTCTGTGATTTCTTGCATGCCCATTATTGCCAAGAACCTAAGAGTGAGGCTTAGACCTCCTGACAATTGGTGACCATGTGCAGGCAATATTTGGAGTTCACAAAGTTTCTCTTGTTGCTACAATTTTTCCTTCCCAACAGGGACAGCAGATGTGCATTCCCACATCACCTCTCCTGTTTTCCACCCACTTTGCCATCACTTGCAATGTCTAGCTGCTTACTGGGTGTGGTCGATGCCGACTTCCCTCACCCCGTGGCAGTTTTGAATTACAAGCTTACAAGTGCACAGTAGCCCACCTGTGAACTAGTGCACCTGTTGTGGATCGATACACAGCATGACACCCTTTCACAGTTTGATTTTTCATTCCCTCCCACACAATGGCCACCGTATCAAACATCTGTGCATATCTGATACTCAATGTCTCAAACTTCCTTGCCTCCCATGGAGGATTGTCTGAATTCGTGAGGGACGCAAGTCAATCCAAAAACCCCGTACTGGGGATTTCAACCCAATACTCAGAGATGAAACAAACAGCCAGAAAGCGAGAAGCTAAAGGACTGTTGGTTGCGGCTCTCTATGCTGTTTTGGAAGCCTCTGAAGCATGGTTTAGAACCCTTGAACTGCATATCTCATCTCTTTAGCAGGAGATGGGATTGCAGGAAACTGAATGTGTGAGACATGAGCAGGATTTGGAGTCTGAGCTCCAAACTCTGTGGAATGAAAAGGATTCCCTTTTGCATCATTCTGCTCAGGCAAGTGAGCAGGAACTTTGCATGTTGAAGCAGGACTGTGAAAGTTTGAGACAGGATAAGGGGCAGGCTTTGAAAATGAATGACTTGTTAAGTAGAATGAATGATCAGATGCATGAGGAGTTAGGAGAGTTACAGGATGAGATAAACCAGGTACGTAATGAGTTAGGAGTAGCTGCTAGGGAAAACTGCGAATTGAGTGCTGCATATAGAGTGTTACAGAAGCAGATGTAGGATGATATGGATCAGAATGTTACAAAAGTGAGTCATGAGGATTGTGAATATAAAAGGAAGAAAATGCGCCATCAGCGAGAGGTGCTGGCGGGTCACATCAAGGCAATGGGAGGTGTAGCCCCTGCTTTCTTGACATCATCTGAAGAGGAGGAATCAGATTATGACATTTCCCAGTACAACTCCCAGTCACACCCCTACTATGCCCCAGACACCCCTCACCACCATCCACAACATGGTGGACCCCATCACATGCCACCACATCCCTACATCATCGATGACATGATGCTCATCATGGGTGACGCCAACATGGTGACCCCCATGATAGGAGGGGAGCAGACCCAGACCTGGTCCCAACAGCACCACCAATAGTTGTTATTAATGTTGAAGACAGGCAGGAGCTAGAGACAATGATTCAGAATGCCTTAGGCAATGTGTCCATCCCCAAGAAAAACAAACAGGTCCTCAAGACCAAGATTAAGCAGCTTCTACAAGAGGCTTGTACAAAGGAGGGAATGGTCCACACTGTGGCTGAAGCCACAGCTCCGGCATCCCTGCAGGGTGCCTGAGGTAATCTAACTCCACCTAATTATCCCAGTAATCCCCTACAAATGGCCCACTCTGCTCAGCAAATAACTGACAGCATTGGTCGGATGAGCCCATCCGACAACCTCAGTTGCCTCTTGGAGTAGGTGTGTACTAAATGTGAAATGCTTAGTCTCACCGCAGACTACCAGGTCCAGATCCTACGCTAGACCATCAATCCTGGACTGTGGGTGAAACTCCCTGATGTTGTCCACCAGGACAGCCACACCACCTTCGATGAAGTAGCATCTGAACTCATCACTGCACACAACCTAGGTGTGGTAGTAGTGATGCTCACACACCCTGTGAAACAGAAAGCAAAGGAAAGTCTAGTGACTTTCCACCAGATACTCTGGATGGCCTACTGAGCAGGGAAGCAACTTGCAGGAGAAGCTGCAGACATGGATCTCATTGAATACAAGACCCTGTTCCTTAGGAACATGATCCCTGCAGTAAAAGAAAAGGTAGAACCAACCACCTATCCCAACATGGAGAGATTTACCGATATTCTTCAGAAAACAGAGAGAGTTTATCAACTCTACATCCTTGATTCAGGCTCCAGGTCCAAGGAAGCAGCTGCTGTGGAGGCCATCTCGGAGGCCACAACACAATACACAGTGGAGGGACAGGCTATGCATATTTGTTGTATATGTAATTTTGTATGCAGTGTATTTATTTGTTTGGTTCTTTAGAAACTGGGTAAGCCCATGGGCACTGTTTATAGAGATGAGTCAGGAGCACAAGGAGGTTGTGACTGCAATCACTCTGGGGATATACTTGGGCAGACAGTGTTAGGCAGAGGCATACACAAATATAAACAGTTTACTTAATAATTTTCCTGCTTCCTTATTGTAGACCTTCTGTAGTGTGGCTACAAGAAGTCTGCTGTCTATGTCAAGTCACCTTAAAATCAGTGGTGGCTAAATTCAGAAAATTGATAAAATACAAACTGAAATGTGTTTTAAAGTGGCAATTTTTTTCTTGTGTGTTGTGTTAAGATGTTAGGGGTTCTAGAGTAAATCGAGCCTAACCTAATATGTTACAAAAGTGGTCTGTTCCAATGCTGAATGCTTTGGGCAGGCAGATTTCCATAATACTGATGCTGGAACCTCCGATTCAGCCTCACTTTCCTGTAGGGAGTTAAATAAAATTCTTATTTTTGGGGAGAGGTCTGTTCCAATAATAGATGTCTTCCAATAATAGCTCCAAGGGATCCATAGGTCAACTATGCAAAGGGACAGACCAGCAGAAGCTGCACATGCACAGGCCAACCAGTCCACCCTGAGGAAAATGTGAACCAAAACCCTGAAACATTGGTGGACCACAGGTGCAGTAATCTGAGATAGCCACTGATTTTTAATATAAAAAGATAAACATTTAGCAACATTTGGTGAGGGTTTCTTTTTGTTCCAGTACCATATAGATGTGTTTCCTCCATGTAAAGATACATTTGTTGATGCTATTTAGTTAACACATACAATAACCTGGATTTTCAAAGTCTGGATGCAGTCATTGTGTTCTTTTTTCTGATGAAGTTGCATCACAATACATGTGTCAGAATGTTTCTGTTTTCCAACATTCTGACACATTTATGACACCTAACCATCTTTTGTGCACAAAAAAGATGCATGCATCAGACTTCTGAGAGCTGCATAATTTTCAGAGCTCATCTTGCAGTAACTGTTTTCAAAGGTTAGGCCACTTTTTCGTGGTTTACATTTCTGCAACTGCATTGCAATTGTTATGTGATTCTTTGAAAATCCAGCTTCATGTGCTTCGCATAGCAGACTGATGTGATATATTTAGAGTAAATGTCCTGAACGGTCTGGCGAAGTTACTATTTACATTGCCTTCAGAGCAATGACTTACACTGACAAAACTTTGTGTGTGTTTGTGTTTTACAGGTTCTGGTTCCTGCTTACTGATTTTGTTTATTGTCCACAAAATGTAAGTTCCATGCTTAAGACTGTTTCCCACTATTAAACCACATAATGTATTAAATATTAGTCTTAAGTCCATGAAATCAGGAAGAAGCACTACATAGGTAACGGGCATGACTCCAGGGGATGGTAAATCTCAGCATCATCATAAGTAAGCCTCCTACTGTTGTGTCTAGGTGGAGGGACATCCCCACACAAACTGCAGGGTAGAACAATATCTGCTCAGAGCCACAACAGCTGCTAATGCATTACTGTGATAAGAAATGTGTTTATTTCAAAGGATTTATGAGGAAATACATAATGAGCTAGTAACAGCTCATTTTCAGATATGTTATGGGTGAAGAGGAAAGGGGAAAAGGTAATAGACACAAAATATAAAGTTTATAGAAATGGAATAAATGTAAAAAAAGATAAAGAGGACAATCATATCTAAGAATAAATTGACAAAAAAAAGTTACCAAGCAATAAATCGTGGAACTGACCAAAGAACAAAAAAAGTTAGCAAGTCTTTAAAATAAAAACTAGAGGAATGACTGATGTGGGAGAAGAGCTCCAGAATAAATGTGTGATTCAGTTGTATTAATGTGATGTAAAATATTTCACTGGTCAGGCTACCTTCTCTGCTCACTTTCCTAAATTTTAGAACTTTCTCCCCCTAAATATTTATTCTGCCTCTTTCAAACACTCTAGCTCTCCTCTCTACTCCATGACCACACCGCTACCTCCTGTGCCTGTCCTTGAGTCATAGCCTTTCCCCACTCCTCAGTTTGCCTTTTTCCTTCTTGCTGCATGACCACACTGCTGCCTCCAGTGCCTGTCCTTGAGTCATAGCCCTTCTCCACTCCTCAGTTTGCCTTTTTCCTTCTTTCTCCATGACCACACCACTACCTCCTGTGCCTGTTCTTGAGTCATAGCCCTTCTCCACTCCTCAGTTTACCTTTTTCCTTCTTTCTCCATGACCACACTGTTTCCTTCTGTGGCTGCCCTTAAGTCAAAACCCTTCCATGCTCCTCAATTTACCATCTTCCCCTCTTTTTCCTCCTCTTTGCCCCTCCATCCACTCCCTCTCTTCTTCCTTCCTCACTTGTCTGCACTTTGCCTTCTCCCCCCACCTGTGCTCTTTTATTCAGTGTTCTATCCTCTGGTGTCCTCAACTTTGAAAAGTACTATTGCTTCTACCCATGGGACAGATTCCCCACTGTGTCCTTGTAAAATGTTTGCTTAAAATTTGACCTGTCTGATGAACCTTGTTCATGTTTGTTTTGCACTGTTTATTTTATATCTCTGTATGATGTTTTATTGTGTAAAGTACTCTTCTATGTTGTTCTTGCACCTCTCATCTCCCTTCCCCCTAGGATGCATCTGTAAATTAGCTATTTTTCAGCTTAGTATATCTTTCCAGGTGAACCTTTTGAAATAAATTGATAAATAAATACATAAATAATGTAAAAGTCCAACATTTACACCACAATAGGAGAAAAAAAAACATAAACATCAAGGTAATGCAGTGAAAAGTGTTTTTGTTTCTGGATATACACACCCTCTTTAAAATGCACACAACACACACGCACACACACATGTATACACGTAGCTGTTACAACAGTTGTGCACACACATAGTGTGTGTGTGTCATTAGTGAGATAGAGCAGCTACAATACTTCATTTTCAGTGGGGTCCTGCTTTTACACATTTTACAATATAATTACCAAGGACAGGTCAGTTCACATGCAGTATTTCATTTTCAGTGTAGTTCTGATTGTATCTATTGTAAAACTAACAGGTTTGGGATGCCCTAAATGAGATGGCTCAGTCACAGCCTGTATGTTTTCAATGACCAGATACTGTATCTCTCTTTAGCCAGCAAGGGGATGTGAATTGTGCTGAATGCACATTTTAGTGCCTCATTTTTGTATTGGAGGGCTATATTCAAACATGCTTGGGGCACTAGCACTTTGATCCAACTATGTTTGAGTATAGCAAATTTAGTGAACTGTGTTAATTTGAACTAAGAAAAGGGACTTTGCAAGGGGAAGCCTGATACCTTTTAATACAATATGGGGTCATTACTCTGTGTAGTTCTGGTTTCCAGTTCTAGGTTTGTATACATATTTCTGTTTCAAGTTTTTAACCACTGATTGAATTGCTTTTAGCCAGTGACTGCCACACCATCAACCTGGGTATAAGAAAAGACCTGCATTGCTTAGGGTGTGACCTGAGAGGGAGCATGCACATCTGTAGGACTGGAAGAGCAATCTAGATTACAGCACCATGGAACAGCATAGAAAGGGACCCCACATCTGGATGCATGAGCTGTCTACATGAAGGCTGAGTACACAAACATGTCTGGGCCCAATAAGGGAGAAAATAGGAGGAAAAGCCCTCCAGTTGAAGAACAGTGATGGCCTGCCCTGTAGTAGGCCCCACATTGATGACTAGACACCTCTGATCCAAGGTCCTATCAAAGGACCACCAGAAAGGTAAAGCCCAAAGAAGGTGGGTGATGGGGCTGGGAAGACTGTCCCAGATAGGGGCAAGTTAAGGTGCTGAAGGAGATAAACATCTTTGTCCCATGGACACAGTGAAGTGGCATGCCACTCATCATGGTTGTGTACTGCATGTTGGTGAATGTTATGAGACTGCCTGCATGGAGGAGCAATGCTGAGAAGAAATGCATGAATGTGGTGTGTGACATGGTACCCAGCAAGGTGGTGTACTGTGTGCTGGTGAAATGTGACGTAAAGCCTGCACTATGGAGTGATGCTCAGAAGCACTGTATGAACACAGTGGGGTGATATTATACCCATTACAGTGGTGTACTGTGTGCTGGTGAAATGTAAAATACTTCTTGCACTGTGCAGTGATACTCAGAAGCACTGTATGACCAAAGTAAGGGACTGCTTACATGGTGGAGCTATGCTGATAAGCAATGAATTAACCCAGTGGGCTGATGTGGCTTCCATCATGGAGGTGTAATGCACACTGGTGAATGATTAGGGTCCCCCTGCACTATGGAACAATGCTCAGAAGGACTGTATGAACACAGTGGGGTGACATGGCACCAATTATGGTTGCATTCTACATGCTTGTGAATAGTGAGGGCTTTCTTGCACTATGTAAGCATGCTCAGAAGCACTGAATGAACACTCTGGTGTGACATGGCACACATTACAGTGGTGCAATGCTTGTTGAGGAAAGATGAGGGAATGACTGCACAAAGGAGTAATGTCAGAAGTACTGCATTGCCATAATGGGATGACATGGCACCCATCTAGGTGGTGTACTGTGCACTGGTGAAAGGTCAGAGACTGCCTATGCTGGGAAACAATGCTTAGAAGCAATGTGTGAACACAGAGGGTGATGTACCACTCGTAAGAGCTGCATACTGCATGCTGGGAAAGGTGAGGGACCACTGCATAGGGGAGTGGTGCTCAGAAGTACAGCTTGAACACAGCGGGGTGACTTGACATCAGTCATGATGGTGTTCCATGTGCGAGTGAAACATGAGGGAGCTCCTGCACTGGGGAGTGATGCCCAGAAGCACTGCATGGACACAGTGTTACAAAATGGCACCCAGCATGATTATGTACTGTGTGCTGGTGAAAGGTCAGGGACTGCCTGCACTGAGGAGCAATGCCCAGAAGCACTGCATGAAGACAGTGGGGCAACATGGCACCCATCCCTGTTGTGTACTGTGTGCTGTTGAAATGTAAGTGACTGCCTGCACTGAGGAGCAATGCCCAGAAGCACTGCATCGACACAGTGGGGCAACATGGCACCCATCCCTGTTGTGTACTACGTGCTGTTGAAATGTAAGGGACTGCCTGCTCTGGGGAGCGATGCTCAGAAACACTGCTTTAACACAGTTGGATGATATGGCATCCAGTCAAAGATGGAGTGATCAGCCTGAAAGAAATGCTGTTCCACTGTTTTTTTAGTCTTCTTCAATTTAATATCATGTTTGTGCTCCTGCTTCCTTTTTATTTCAGGTACAAACATGGATGGATATCTGTCTTACATATTTTTAATATGCTTATATATAAGATGGTTCCATTTAATTTATTGAACTATGTGTGTTAGAGGATTTATTTTAACTGGTGGGTGATGAGTTCATAGACTTTAGTTTCATACAACAGACCTGCTGTTTCTAGTATACACACACACACACACACACACACACACACACACTTACTTTCTATGTCAGATAATTTACTACATGAACATTCCATTCTGTTTCATTTGACCCACTCCCTCCTACAGTTTTCAGGGATGTTTCCTTATCTCGTTAGTTGCATTTCTTAACTAATTGCTCCTCTAATCTATCACACTGATGTGTTAAATGTTGTTTTTCTGTCTAATATTGCTCTGGGTTCTTAAAAGGCAGTTCTTGTAAGCAAACTGTCATTCCTTTTGTTGGTCCAATAAAAGGTATCAAATCACCTAGGTTATGGCTGGGAAAACTACATTGATATGTCTATGAGCTATGACACTTTCTGGAAAGAGAATAGCACCCACATTCAAGCTAGTAACCATAATATTGTTCAGTGCAACACTGGTCAGCTGAATGAACACAGCAGCAAAGTGATCACACAAAATTCCCAATTTTATCTAGTCCATTAGGAATCTGGAAAGCTCCTTTTTTTCTACTGTAATAGCAAAATGTCTGCAGGGTTCTGCCCACTGCAGCTGTAAAAAAAAACCTATGCAAGGGACATGATAGGGATAAAACAAAGTGAGTTAAAATTGACCAGTAATGTGGCAGGATGTTAAACTCTAACCCTGCCCATGGACCTGGACACCTACATTGCCCTGCTGGATTATGCAAGCTGGAGATGGAGCCCTGCTGAAGGGGTAGGGAGCATCAGCAGGAACAGTGAGAGGTGGCATTTTGTGGGCAAGTGAAGTGAAACATCAGAGGCCAGGGATGAAAAAGGAATTAAAAAAAATACTAATTGAAACACTGCACAAATATCCAAACTTGACAAATATAATTCTGAAAGTTTATATTTATTTATTTTGCATGTTCAGCTTTTTATGTGTCCCTTCTTCTTCACTGCAGTATTTGGATTCACTATGGCTACACTTATCTTCCAGTTGGAGTGCTGGTATGCATTATAGTGATACCACCATAGTGTATTGCTTTTATGAGATAGTAACTGGACCAGTGGGCATATAAACACTGAGGCCAAAGGCTGAGGTGTTTATTAACTCCTGGTAAGGATATTACCAAGGAAACCCAACACACTGTGGTGTGATTGCTATTATACTGGAAAAGTGACTCATCGTAAGCAAGAAAAGACAAGCAGATTTAGAGGTCGCTGTTAAAAATTCAGTTTACTGTACCACATGTGAAGAACAGTTGAAAGCAGACCTCAACATTTCTCAACAGTGAAAGCCTTTTTAAAACAATTATTCACAACATTCGTAGAACAGTTGACAGCAGAGAATATAACAGTGGATTCAAAATGTTAAACATTTTCAGCAGTTTCCATTTCTGTACTTACACTTTGTTTCAGTACTTGTAGTAAACGGAGCTAAACAGCACTTACTCAGTGAGAACGAGTGAAACAAGTGAAAGAACTCTTGCAGATCTACAACATCAATGTTAAATAGCAAGTTAAAACATTTAAATAGATGTTTAAATAACAGGTCTAGCAGTTAAAAACAATTTTAAATAACAGTTCTAGGAGTAAAATCCTGGACAAACAGCTAACTTCCTTAAGTAGACAGAGCCATGTTTACTACTGCTCCATTATTCAGTCTAGCTGAAGAGAATACAGAGTCATGATCCCATCATTCAGTCTACTCTAGTTTATTACAGAATAATGGGGCAGCATTTCTCCATTCTGGTTAGCTAAGAGTGATCTTTTCCAAATTGACACCAATGGTATCATGATTGAACAGCAATGGGAAAACAGCAAAGACCATCACAGCAACAAAATTGGCAGTTCACTGTGATGGTCCATTGGTTTCCCAGAGCTGCTGTCTCTGGAGAGTATGCCCCTTCCCCAAAACCAACTTCAACTCAGAGTTGATAATCTATAGTACAGTGGGTAACCTCCAAAAAAAAAAAAACATTCATACAGTAATGGCACAATGCCAATTGTCAGCATTGTGCCATCACTGTATGGATGGTCAGCAAAGTTCCTGTCACTGCAGTGACATGGAACTGACACCAATAGCATGCCATTTCTTGCTCATGCAGAAGGGCATATATACTAAATGGTCCAGGCTACTACCAGCCCCAAACTTTTTATAGCCAAAAGCTTGCTAGGTTGTAATTCCCTGTAGTCTTTATTACCTTGGATAGTACACCTCTTGAAGTTGCTCCTAGGCGAATGGCTTGATAGACAACTGTACTGTCAATCCACATTGATGCCATCCACATAAAACACTGCCACAGGTTTGTCACCCTTTATCACAACAAATCTTGCTTACCTCTCCCAGTCAGCTGAGGAATCCTCAATAAAATGATTTTTCTGGTTTTTGACTGTGTGGATGTGGTCACTACTGCTGCCCCCAATTCTCATCTTGCCAGACTGGACACACTTTTCTATGCCTTCTGTTATTTCATCTGAAACACCCATCTCTTCACCCATCACTGATCCCTTTACATTAACCTCTCCATCTGCTTGCTTCCTGCTGCATCTCACATTGTGCCTCCTGTCTCTAAATTATGGTTCCCATCCCTCCCTCCATATTTCTTCTCCACTCACCTGCTTCTTTCTTCACTTACTTGTTCTACTCTGCTGACTCCTGTACCTTTACAAAAGTCTTAATTCTTGCACAATTTCATGGCCATTGAAATTGCTGTGGAACTTAATATTAACTACAGAATAGTTTTTCGTAGTTTAAGAAACTGAAATATTATTACATAGTTTACATGAACTGAGGGAAAGTTTTCTGACGTTTACATTGAGGAGTCAGTATAAACCATGAAAAGAACAACTCTCCAGCTTACATGGATTCTTCCATGTAAACTTTGGAAAATGACTCAATGGATTGTATAAATCACATAAAATGATTCTGTGGTTTATATTGGAAATCCACAGAATCTGAAAACATTCTGAAAAGTATTTTAGAACAGCCCAAGCCCATTAGTTTGCTGATTGTTCTTTAACTATAAAAACTAAATATATAAAACCTACCCCACCCAGCTCATCCCAGCCACTCCCACCACCCCTCCCTGAGAGCCTTCCCGAGTCACCTTACTTGAAGTAGTAATATTTTGGTTAGGCCCCATTCAGTGCAGCAATCCTCATACTTCTAATCTCCCCACCAAGCCTGAATTCTAATTTCTTGTCCCAGAAGTTCTTTGTGTTCAGCTGCACAAAGCACGTCTTAAGTGAAAAGCTGGCATTTTGGATCAATGATGAAAGTAGAAGGATAAGGATCACTGTGCAGTATGGGATCTAACAAAAATATTACTTCTTTAAATAAGGAGACCTGGGGAGCTCTCCCAATGGGGTGGGGAGTGTAATGAGGCAGAGATGAATGGGTTTTTTTTTAGCTTGTGGGTCCCAATTTTTTTTTCCTACCTGGGTGCTGGGAGGGCCCTATCTGCTGCCAAAGTCCCCATCTGCCACCACAGAACATCTGCAAAAATAACAAACTAATGCTGCAGACATTCTGTGACAACAGAGGAACTTGCCACCAAATATAAACCCAAATTGCCAAAGATAAATTGGGGTCCTGACCTTTACTATCCTCATTGCAAAAATTCCACCAGGCAAAATGATGTCTCCTTCCCTATCCTCTCCCTCTGGTTCAACCCATCTCCCCAGCTTGATACATCCCTGCTCTTATTTCTGCCTTAGGCATCCTTCCATGGGTTATATCCTGGTGGAGGGCTAAATTTGCTACAGTTGCCTGTGTTGTAGTGACCTGGAGTTTTGTCAGCTTTTACCAGTCCTGTTTCATTCACTGGCTCCCTGAAGAGTGCTGCTAACTCAAGATCCCCCTCCCACCCCCTTGGATTATCATTGATGGGGAGTGGTGGTTGATGTGGACAGTGACTTTTCATCTGCAAAACAGGACTTGCTTTTTGGACCCCCATGGCTGGTAAGAGTGGCTGAGAAGGTGGTTGTCCAAATTGCTCTCACTCTAGTTTTAAACTTATTTTCCTACCTATATCATCTGCCATAGGGTGGAGGTCAGTGAGAGGGATTTCCATCCCTACTTATTCCGGGCAGTGAAGGAACTGCTTGTTACAAAATTATATGTGACATTGACGATAATTTGATCTTCTTTTTGCCTGAGATTGCTATATTGGGTTCGTTGGTCTCTGCTCTTGTGAATTGAATTATATACCCCTCTGCTGTTTCTTGTTTTTATTTGGGTGGTTGGGAGGGTTGGTTAGGGGCCTTAAATTTGTAAGTGTATGGATGGCGATGTGAATGATTAGAGTTTGCTCTGCATAGTTATGTGGCAGACCAATGTGATTGGTATTTTGTTAGTAGTATAAAGGGGCTATCTGGGGTAAAATAAGTGTCTGGGAAGGTCTGTGGGTCTGGGGTGGTCTAGAATTGTGTATGGGGCATCCCAGCTTCTTGACCTGTGGCCCTTTACCAACCTCCCTGTTTCCAACTTTACAGATTGTTGCTGTCGGGTGATTGGGATCAAGAGCGCCCTGGTGATTAGGTATTGCAGGGCACCCCATGCCAAGTGAATGGGGGTAGGACTAAGGTTATCAGGAGCAGAAGGCACCCTGGGTGTCAAAGGAACTTAGAGAGAGGTGAGACATGTTTGGTTTTCATCCTCAGGGTTTCCACCAGACTGAGTGGGCTAGCAGCCAGTAGGGTGGCACTCTCCACTAATCCCATGAGGGCAGTGCTTTGCAATGCCAGATCGATCAGGAACAAGACCGCAATTATAGCGGATTTGATTTCCTTGGTCAAGCTGGCATGCATCACTGAGACCTGGGTGGGCAACAATGCTGCCCTGGTTTTAGAGGCTGCCATCCCTCCTGGGTACTTGATAGTGCAGTGCCCCAGAGTGGAGTGCAGGGGTGGGAGGGTGGCCATCTGTTTTAAATCTGAGCTAGGCCTCACCATGCACCCAGTGAGAAGGCTAGGATCCTTTGAATGTGTGGCCGTCTGTGGGGGTCCAGGTGTAGGCTGCAGGATTCTCCTGATTTACTACCCCCTAGGGAGGCAGGAGAATTCCTGTAGGTGATAGTTGATTTCATCATCGGTGAAACATTGGAGTCCTCCAGATGCTTAATCCTGGGGGACTTCAATGTTTGGGTGGATAACAATATTTTGAGGCTAAATTATAATCTCCTCCAGATGATGTAATCTCTGAGCCTGTCACAGGAAGTTTCCTTTGTGACCCACCAGGGTGGCCACATATTGGACCTGGTTTTCTCACTGCTGCTTGAGGTTAATAACCTGAAGAGTGACCAGGTCATTTGGTCTGATCATTGCATGGTGGAGTTCTCATTCAGGGCCCCCTCATGAGAGCCCTCCCCCCTGCAGAGATATTAAGCTACTTCCTTTTGAGGGATTTGACCCCAGAGAGTTTTCTGGTGGTAGCCGATCTATCTATCTATTGTTGGCAGTGCATGCATAGGGTGTGGGTGAGGCTGTCCTTGCCTATCATAAGGTACTGATGGCAGCACTCAACTCTCTTGCATCAGTCCATGTATGACCCAGCTCTTCTCACTTGAGGTCCCCGTGGTTTGATGGGGAGCTCAAGGTGATGAAGATCTTGGGTCAGAGGTTGGGGTGCTGCTGGCAGAAGTCCAGGTTGGAGGTGGACAGACTGATCCTACGCTTCCACTATGGTGAGTCCCAGGTGACAATCACCCATAAGAAGGCAGAGTTCCTGTCCAGGGAGATTGCTGCTGGGAAGAATTGACCAACTGTGTGATCTTTCAGACTGTGGACAGGCTGCTAAACCAAGCCTGTCTACAGCTGAAAAAAGCCTATTCAAATGCTTTATGTGAAGAGTTTGCTCAGTTCTTCTCAGATAGGGTGTCCATCATCTGGCAGGGCATACCGCCAGTGTGCCATAATATGGCTGACAGCTGTCACATTGGGCATCTGGAGAGCACTCCATCTAGTTGGGGGGAGTTTAAACAGGTGGAGGCAGCAGATGTCTTTGGGGTCACTCGCAGACTGAAGCACAAATACTGTGAACTGGACCCCAGTGCCAACACGTTTCTTAATGAGATGTGTTGACACTGTTGGCCCGGTGTTTGTCTTGATTGTCTGGTGTTCTCTCTCAGAGGGAGTCTTCCCAGACACCTTGAAGGAGGCTCTGGTCAGGCCCCTTCTGAAGAAACCATTGTTAGACCCTGACGTCAAGTCAAATTACCGTCCTATCTCTAACCTCCAATTCTTAGGGAAGGTTGTTGAGAAGGTTGTGGTGCTTCAGCTTGGCCTTTGATTTGTATGAACCTTTCCATTCAGAGTTTTGTGTAAGCACAGGAACCGCATTAGTTAATGTGCATAAAGGCCTCCTCAGGGCTAGAGATTGAGGGGGTAGGGACAATTCTGATGCACCTCAATCTCTCCTCAGCTTTTGACATGGTAGACCATTGTGTGTTGCTCAACTGCCTGAAGGAATTCTGTGGGCTCACTGGCACTGTCATCTGTTGGTTTGAGTCCTATATCATGTGCAGGAGGCAATGGGTAGTGATGGGGAATTCCTTTTCCTCCCCTAACCTCCTGTCGTGTGGAGTACCTCAGTGTTTGGTCCTGTCACCAGTGTCGTTTGCCATGTACATGCTGCCCCTGGGAGTGCTCATTAAGAAGTACAGCTGGGGCTTTCATTTCTATGCAGATGATACCCAGCTGTACCTTTCTTTTGCATCAGAGACATCCAGTGCAGTGGAAGTGCTAAATAAATGCCTTGCTGAGATCAACATCTGGATGGCCTCCAGTTGGTTGTGACTGGATCCCGATAAGATGGCGGTACTGATTGTGGCATCAAACAGAGGGCATGATAGGATGACCTCTGGCACAGAGATAGGTTTGTTCCTGGGGTCTGTGACATTGAAGGCCTCCACTAGGGTACATGATCTTGGTGTGACCTTTGACAGTGGTTTAACATTTGAGGCCCAGGTGTCATCCGTTGTCCCATCCTGCTTTTATCATCTGAGGAATATTGCCAGGATCAAGTCCCTAGTTCTGTCCCTAGACATCCCCACCCTAGTACACACCTTCATGACATCAAGGTTAGACTACTGTAATGCACTCTACCTTGGGGTCTCAGGAGGTACCCTCTGCAGATTGCAGCTAATGCAGAATTTGACTGCCAGGCTGCTGTCTGGTCAGTCAAAATACTGTCAAGTCACCACAGTGTTATGCAAACTGCACTGACTGCTGGTCAGGTGGAGAGCCCTCTTTAAGGTAGGTTTACTCACCTTTAAGGCCCTACATGGGCTGGCCCCTGGCTACTTGTCTGACTTTCTGACTCCTGTTATCTTGGTCCATTCCCTCTGCTCCTCTGGTAGGGTCCTGCTTACAATTCCCAGGACAAGTTTGAAAACTGACGGTGACAGAGCATTTAGTGTCACCAGCCCAGTACTATGGTATTCGCTTCCACCATCTGTATTGGAGGCCCTTTCAGTTGAGGCATTCAAAACCCACCTAAAGACCCACTTGTTTAGTCAGGCCTTCCCAAACTTTCTGTATTAGATCTTGCCCTGGGTTGGCCTAGTCTTCCTTTTCTAGTTATAGTTCTTTTAACTACAGTTTTTGTATCTTATTTCTTTTTTTACATTATTGCTGTAATTTCATTGTTTTCCAAATAGTGTTTCTGATTGTACAGTGCCCAGAGCCTCTGGGATTGGGCACCTGGAAAAATAAAACTTGCCTTGCCTTGCCTATTGAAGCTTCACTTTGCTCCTTGCTTTTTGTACAGGGTTCCCCCACTGCTTCTGCTTTTTCATCACGTTTGACTTCTGCCTGGACTTGATTTTTAAACTTTTGTTGCTGCAATTTTGTCACCTATAACTCCTGGCATTGTATGCAGTTTACATTGTACCATTATGGTGCTCATTGTACCACCCTGAAGATCATACTATTCTCACCATCCTTTTACCTTCTGTAGTTTTACAACATGTATGCTTACAATTTACTTTGTACCTTTACTTTGACATTGTCCCCTGTGTATGCCTGTACTATTTGTCCCCTCTCCAGTTTCTGCAGGTTGCTTGTAGAAAAGAGCCTCAGCTTAGTGTGCCTTATCAATTTTCAAATAAATAAAAATAAATACTCTTCATGGTTCCATGTAATAACGGCAACTGCAGAAAGGCTATCACCATTAGGGTGAGTGTACATCATCGGAAATCAATTTTGGTGATATACACTCCTGGATCACAGCAAAAGGGAGCTGGGGACTTAGATTTTACATTTTTATGCATGGATGCTGTTCCCCCTGCATCCCCCGACAGGTGGCTTCACCTCATGCACAACCCTACCTAAAGGATTCTCAGCTCCAGGGGGGTGCATGTCAGGGGGTCCACATTCTTAAAAAATAAAAATATCAGGCCTGGCACACAAAAATGTAGGCATGCCCAGACCCAAACCTGGTACCCTCACAGCTCTGGGCAGCCACCCACCCACCACGCCATGAGGCCAGCTCAGCAGCCCAATGTCAACAATGCCACACAATCCCACCCTCTCTTCCATCATGCATGCTCCCACCCATGCGCGTATACATAGAGTGATATCCTGTTGTTATACTGTATGTGTGAACCTCCTCCATCTGATTGCCCTTCCTCATCAGTAGCCCCATCGTCATGGGCCACAATTGAGTTGCCCTTTTAAGAAATCCCCAATCAATGTTGCCAATGTCATGGGCTACCCTCTGTATCAGGTTAGACCTTTTGTGCTGCTCCCTTAGCTGAGGTATACCTATTTTGCATCTCCTAGGGCATGTCCTACCTTACTTGCAATCTTAGTCAATGTTTTTTTTTTTAACATCCCTTCCAATCCAATTATATAGTTTCCATTTCGTATATATCCCCATGATTACTCAAATGTTACAATTGTACTATATGTATATTTTTGTTTTAAATCTTGTACTGTTTACCTGCACTATATCATACTTAATTGCAGTATTTTCTGTCTGCACTAGCTGCTGCTGTCTGTATTTTAAATCCTGTATGCTTTTCCTGGGTTATACCCAGAAATTAGCCTTGTGTAGGAAAAATTAGGCTAAGATGCAAACTACTGAATTAATCTTATGCATTAATTAAGATGACACACTAAGTTTATTTTTTTTTATCTTATTACTTACAATGTCTCAGAAAAAGTATTCAGAATAAAGAAGACTGGTGCAAATATGCCTAAAGTCTTGGACTACCTATTTCTGCAAGATGGTTATTCTGACAGAGGCTACAAGAAAAAATAACTTTTTAAGACATGTACAAGTATGCCAGTGTGAGGAGGAAAGAGTCAACTACCTTATCAAAATAAATTTCATAGAAGAAAAAAACTATTCTTCGATGAAGGACAGAGGCTGGTAATTGCCCATACCCTGCTAGATCATACTACATTTGTGCTGCAAATTGAAGGGTGCATTGACATTTGAAATGTTTCCTCCAACTTACAGACTGCCCACTGACTGGAACAAAGTTATGTTAATTTTTTGGCAAAAGGGCAAAGCTTCAAGATCTTTTAGTGATTTGTAAAGGAATGCCAAGTGCCACACATATCTAACTCATAGGGCTGGATATTCAAAAGAGTTGCACCATGCGTAATAGGGTTGCATCTGTGCAAGTCCGAAATTGCGCCATTCTGCCATATTCAGCAGGAGGCAGCTGCGCCCCCCAAGTCAAGCTGAGCAACAGCGCAATGCTAATGAAGGCATGCTGAACTGGAGGGGGAGGAACCATGCATAAACTGCACAGCCCGATATTCAGTGGGCTGTGCAGAGTTGTTCAGGCGCAACCCCCAACCTGCACCTGCACAACTTTGAGCCAAAAAAAAAGAGTAAGTTGAGGGCCACCCACAGGTGAGCTGCCACATTGCAGGGCACAACACAGCAGCTGCCACCTGTGGGTGGCCTTCAACCTACTCCCTGTGCCCCCCGCAGCCCAATCATGGGCATATGGTAACCCCCCCACTGGCCCGATCACGGGCACAAGTGTAACCCTCCCCTGACTGGCCCGTTCATGGGCATCAGTGTAAAACTCCCCACCCTGACTGGCCCGATTATGGGCACAAAGTGTAACCCTCCCTGACTGGCCCGATCGCAGGCATCAGTGTAAACTCCCCCTCCCCTGACTGGCCCGATCACGGGCAAAGTGTAACCCTCCCCGACTGGCCCGATTGCTGGCATAAGTGCTAAACCTCCCCTCCCCGACTGGCCCGATCACGGGCATAAGTGTAAAACAACCCCCACTAGCCTGATCGTGGGCATAAGTTTTAAAAACCCTCCACTAGCCCGATCACGGGCATAAGTTTAAAAAACCCAACCCCACTAGCCCAATCGTGGGCATCAAAGAGATCAAACACCCCCAAGGACCACCTACCCTGGTGTTGTGGTGCCCCCCACCTCACCCACCACAGAGCCCCACCACCCCTCCCCATCAACGGCAGGTGGCAGCATCCACCTGCCTGCCCCGCCACCACTGACTGACTGCCCATTGGGGCTGCATGCCCATTGGTTTAGAGCAAGAGCCAATGGGCATGCAGCCTATACCAGACATATAGTCCAGATATGTGAATGAATTATTCATTCACATATCTGACTGCCTTAGTAGGGCATTGCACACCCATTGGCTCTTGCTCTGAACCAATGGGCATGCAACCCAATGGGCAGTTAGTCATGGGTGGTGGGGAGGCAGGTGAGTGGGATGCTGCCACCCGCCAGCTGATGGGGAGCAGGGTGGTGGGGCTCCTGGTGGGTGAGGGGGGCCACCACATCACCAGGGTAGGTGGTCCTTGGGGGTAGTTTGACCTCTTTGATGCCCACAATCAGCTTCGTGGTCCACTGGACCACCAGGGATATGTTCTTGGGGGTTTGACCTCTTGCTGCCCACAATCGGCTAGTGATTTTTAAACTTATGCCCGCAATCGGGCCAGTTGGGGATGGGGGAGATTTATTACACGTCGCCTATGATTGGGCCAGTCGGGGCAGCGGGAGATTTACACATATGCTCAGCGAATCAGGCCTGTCGGGGAGGGGGAGATTTACACATATGCCCATGATCAGGCCAGTCGGGGGGAGGTTTACACTTACGCCCGTGATCGGGCTGCAGGGGGCATCGGTCCCTGACAGTTGCTGCCTGGCAGGGTGCCAGGTGGAAGTCCTCGGGGATCAGCGCATCTGCATGCTAATGGCAAGTAAATGGGGCCATAAATAGATGCAAATGGCCCCCCCTGTGCCTTGAATGAATTATGGCCCCATTTGCATGTCACCTTTTGAATATCAGAACTTTGCACATGATGCAATGGTACCTGTGCCACCGCATCTTGAATGCTGCACTCTGACCACTTGTGGTGGTGCAAGTTCCACTGCGCCATGCACAGTGGCTGTGGCTGGGGGGTGATATTCAAAGGAGTTGCTCAATAGTGCAACTCCATTGAATATCACCCCGGCCACACCCCTGCGCAACTATCTTGTGCAGTGCAAGGGCTTGCGCCACAGAAGAGTGCAGTTTGAATATCCAGCCCCTAATATTTAAGAGGTAATGAGGCTGTTATTAAAATATGCTTAAAGGTCCTGTGAAGAGATTTGAACTTTCATGAAAAGGATTTAAATCTCCATCACTGAAAGAAAGTAATCTATTGCATGCATAAGTCATAAGTGGGCTTGGCTTAGCACTTGAAAAGTTGGGCAAATATTCACTCTATGCACCATTTTGTTTGGAAATAAATAAATGGACTAGTAACTCACAAAACTGTCCTTTGAGACTTTTCTCTTATGATGGTGCTACAGGCAAGGGACACAGGAGTGGTTTAATGTACATAAAAGAAGTAAATATGCCACCATGTCAGACATAGCTGGAGGGAGTCAAAATGTCACAGTGGAATGTACATGGCATGGCAGACACAGCATTGTTGACCCAGACAGTGGAGGAATGTATATATAGTGAGTGTGTGATGCTGCACTGGGCATAACCGAGATGTACAAGAGACACACGTCAATTGCAGCCATGCCAGATGTGTAAATGCAGCACAAGTGACACATGCCAAGCCAGAGACTGATAGGCATTGTGATGGCCAACATGGTTTGGAGCCACATACACACAACCAGCACCGTGCAGACAAGCCATCCAGCACACAGACCAACACAGATGTGAAGGTCAACAGATATCCATGAGTCACCCTTGTCTGCTGCTGCAGCAGACAAAGTCACAAATGTGGCTCACAGAACACAGCTGTATAAGTATGCAGCTGTCATGTAGTACTGTGTGCAGCAAGGGTAATGTGTGTGCAGCATTGTTGTATGTGGATGTGTACATTACACACTGTTCTAAGATCAGAAAACAATGGCTGTGTAGCATGTAGAGCCACCTGGAGGCCTCCTGTCCCAGTAGCTGCCAGCCACAACCTAGTTACAGGGATCCCACACATACACAGCCAGTGCAGGACAATGGACCTTGCAAAGACAGTTAGATTCAAATATATGCATGACCCAGCCCATGTACTTTACAGTGGAATAATTATACTCTAGTCATCACTGTGCTGGTCAGACACTACTCACTATGCATCACAATGTTGGTTACATATGGTAAAGTACATTCAATGACTCCAGTGCACACCATGCCACTGACTTCATGCTGCTTATGTCTATCTTTGTTGAGATGCAATGGCATGACACTCAGTGCATATGGCACTGGCAATGGAACCACTACAGGCAGACCACCATGGGTGCTGTATGAGGCAAACAGTACGGCACAGTGATGTACTGGTACTGCATTAGCCCATTCCTACCTCTGGATGACAGATATGCATACATAGAACTGAGCATGTGGCACAACAGAATTGACTGACAGTGATGTGTGTAACAACCGGGGCTGTGAGCATTACCACCAGCTCCCTGATTCATCAGGTCAGCAACACAGAAGACATGTGACTGCACAGTGTAAGGCATGTTATGGATGGCACAGTATACACACACAGCACAGAATGTCTGCCATAAGTAGGTGCACAACACTACACAATGACACACCAGTGACTGTGAAAAGGCAGAGTTACTAAACAAATATTTTTGCTCAGTATTTACAAAGGAAGAGGGGGAGGTACCTAAAACAAACAGTAGAAACACTCTGGATACAGAAGTTGATACCAGCCCATTTACAGAAGAAAGGGTTCTGAAAGAACTCTTAAAACTGAAGGTGGACAAAGCAATGGGGCCTGATGGGATTCATCCCAGAATTCTAAAAGAACTAAGGGTAGAACTAGTGACACCACTGACTACCCTCTTTAACAAATCATGGGAGGATGGGGTGGTACCTGAGAACTGAGGAGGGCAGATGTGATTCCCCTTCACAAAAGTGGGAGCAAGGCAGAAGCAGGAAACTACAGACCTGTTAGTTTAACCTCAGTGATAGGGAAAATTATGAAATCACTTCTAACGGAAAGAATTGTCGAGTATCTAGAGGCCAGAGGGGCACAGGACCCAAGGCAGCATGGATTCACAGCGGGAAGGTCATGCCAGACAAATCTGATAGATTTCTTTGACTGGGTGACCAAAGTAGTAGATCAGGGTGGGGCTGTGGACATGGCCTACCAAGACTTTAGCAAGGCAGTTGACACAGTCCCACACAAAAGATTAATATACAAGTTAGCCAGCCTGGGAGTGGGTCCCAAGATGACAGCCTGGGTAAAGAATTGGCTGGAGAATAGGACACAGAGAGTAATAGTAAATGGAGTCCACTCAGAAGAAAGGAGGGTTACTAGCAGGGTACCGAAGAGTTCAGTATTAGGATCAGTCCTCTTCAATGTCTTTATAAGTGACATTGCAGAAGGACTGGAAGGAAAAGTATGTCTCTTTGCAGATGGCACTAAGATCTGCAACAGAGTTGATGCACAGGGTGGGGTGGAAAGGATGAGAAGGGACTTGGCAAGGTTAGAGGAATGGTCAAATGTATGGCAGCTTAGATTCAATGCTAAGAAGTGCAAGGTAATGCACCTGGGAAACAAAAACCCAGGGGAAGAGTACACAATGGGGAGTGAGATACTAATAACAACAAAAATGGAAAGGGACCTGGGGGTAGTCATATCAGATGACCTAAAGGTGGGCAAGCAATGTGAGAAGGCAGCAAGGAGGGCTGGGGGGATATTGGGATGCATAGGGAGAGGCATCACCAGTAGAAAACAAGAAGTTATTATCCCTCTGTACAGACAGCTGGTGAGACCCCATCTGGAGTACTGTGTGCAGTTCTGGAGACCCAATCTCTGCAAAGACATAGACAGGATGGAAGCTGTCCAGAGGAGGGCAACTAAAATGGTGCAGGGTCTGCACCGGAGGACATATG
Organism: Neoceratodus forsteri; assembly: GCA_016271365.2. Classification (NCBI taxonomy): domain Eukaryota; kingdom Metazoa; phylum Chordata; order Ceratodontiformes; family Ceratodontidae; genus Neoceratodus; species Neoceratodus forsteri. Next base: position 7,444,909 of record JADMNL010000031.1, on the reverse strand, counting down.
AAGAGAGACTTAAGGAGCTTAATATGTATAACCTCGAGGAAAGAAGGGAGAGGGGGGACATGATAGAAACTTTCAAGTACCTCAAGGGAATCAACAAAGTCCAAGAGGGTAACATCTTTCAAAAAAAGAGGTGTGCAAGAACAAGAGGGCACAATTTGAAGATAGAGGGAGGGCAGCTCAGAGGTAATTTAAGGAAGTATTTTTTCACAGAGAGGGTTGTGGATGCATGGAATGGCCTTCTGGAGGAGGTTGTGGAGTCAAAATCAGTGGTGGAATTCAAGCATGCATGGGATAGTCATAAGGCAATTCTGGGGGGTGGGGGTAGGAAGAAGAAGGCTGCTGGTTAACTAGGATCTGCAGCTTATCCAGTAGGTAGGGAAATGGGCAGACTGGGTGGGCCAAGCGGTCCTTATCTGCCATCAAATTCTGTGTTTCTATGTTATTGTGAACTGCTTTGGCACTGCACACATGCAGGTGTGCCATGGCACAGATAAAACCGGAATGTTACATCCCACTGTTGCAAATATGGCCTAGCACAGTGTATGACAGACCATGTAGTGCTCCTATCCAGCTGTCCACCCCACCCCTGCCCAACATACCCATACATGGCAGCTGCAGGCCATGTACACCTTGCAGAATGCTATATGATGCATGGAGCACCAGGTACCATACAGCTGTGACACAAGAAGCATACTTGTGCAACAGGGTATACAGTGATGATAGTGATAATAAATGAGCGACTGTAAAAACAGCAACTCATTTATAGCACTATCATCATCAGCTACCCTGCAAAGGTAGCAATGGCATAGCAAGGACAGTGACCAGAAGGGGGGTACAGAGGCAGAGGGGAAGGGAGGGACTGGAAGAAGGGTTGAGATAGGAAGGAGAGCCTGTTGTAGCTAAGCCAACCCTGTGGTGTGGTGTGATGGTGTCTGGCTATGGTGTAGTAGGCACTGGGTTCGGGACAGATGATGGAAGAGTCTTTTGCCACTGCCTGAGGCTGCCTTTTTTTCCCCCTGGCTGAGTTTTGCTCCCTCCTCGACATGCACCCCCCCAGAGTTGAGAATATAAAAAAACACTAAGTATTGCCTGAAGCGGGGTCACTGAGAATTGATTTTGGGCAATATACACACGCCATAATAGCGATCGCTGTTTTGCTATTAAGACATGGGACTGTGCAACAGTAGGTGGAGGACATGGTACTGTAAATGCATGTTAACACAAAGGTCCAGTAGAAGAGTGGCACACCTTGTGAAATATAAGAGTGCTGTTGCCTGGCATATACTTACCAGCACCCATGCTGCATAACACAGTGTACACAAAACAGATGGTGGCCACATCCAAGTGGTTTTGATTACACCTACTACTACAGCCACATGTAAAACACATGTTATGGACTCCATGGTCATAACTAACAATAGGAATTTACCTGTCTAGTATACAGTACCCTTTAGTAAAACCTAAATAAAGTACACACATTAAACAGCCATATACCCTGACACAGCAGTCATGTCAATGTTGTAGCACATAACCATGCTGCTATAGCAGCTGCACACCTCAGGGATCTACAGTGGGTCCTGTAATGTACAGGGCACCAGGGACATCATTTGGGACAGTGGACCCATACACCTGCATCCATAAGCTCAGGCTGTGCAGTGGAGCATGTCCCATCAGATAGAGCAGACACATCGGGGTCACAATGGTACAGTGCACATTCCCTCAGGGTCAGTACCCCAGAGGTATATTATCACAGAAACAGTACTGCACACAGGACACTACCCAAACCATACATAGATCCATCTGAACTTCTCTGGTCTTGGCACTGTGCCAGTCTCCATCATCACGCACAGCTTCTGCAGGTGGCATGACTCCTACTGTTGGGGTTACAGAATATGTGGCAACATTGGTCACCTATGTAGCTGATCCCAGTGCATCTGGCGATGTAACAGCCCACAGAGGCCCATACCTCACACCTTGGCCTTTCAGAACCAGCTCCATCACTCAGTAGCTGGACCTCTCTGGCCACCACCAGGTCAACAAGGTTAGCCAGCTCTGGTATGGACTACCTCTCCTCCTGCCGCAGCACAGCTTTGATCCTTCTGCCTGACATATTTGCTAACTCTTTGCCCTCTGTTAATACTACATGTAACCCCTCACCCCTGCCTTTTTGCCAAATTGACAGGTGGCATGCTGTTGAACCTGACAGCAGTAGCTGGTGGGGACCTGGGTTCGGGGAGGATGAGGTTACTCAGCACAAGGGGACCTAGGTTTGGCTACTCTGAACAGGAGCACCCAAGTAAATCCGAATACAGGAAGCAATAACTGTAATGTCCAGAACCAGGAATGGGATTCTTCAGTGTGGCTTTTATTCACATCCAAGCTGAACAAACAAAGCATAGACGGACCCCCATGGGGCTACATTTCCTGGTAATGCAGATTAGAGACAACAGAACACTTTATCACTATTTCCAGCCCTCAGGCTCTAAACCCACCAAGCACACAGCCTGGACTTGCATGCAGCTTTGGGTACACAGCCCGACTTGTACACACTTGGGTTTTGCCCACTGGCCTGGCTCCTCCGCTGGCCACTTGATCCACAGTCCATTTGAAGAATGAACCAATTATCCAATTCACGGTCCATTTGAGGAATGAGCCAATTATCCTGTTGTGACTCCCCAAACTACACTAGAGTCTGTGACTCCTAGAGAGAATTTTCCTTACAATCCCGCGTCTGGGTACTTCCCCAATCACTGGCCAAGTGCCTGAGGCAAAGTAGAAATCCACAGAAGAAATTCGTAGAGGTGGACCTGGTCATTAAAGATGAGGGGCCACCCACCTCCAGCTCCCACAGCCCATACCCACCATTTCTCTGGAAACTGAACAATTCCTGTACTGAATTTTTAAATGTAGATTAAGGGTAGACGTCTGTCACATCACCTCTATATATTATTTGCATTCCAACAAACTCTGGAACTTGAAACTACTTTTACTTGCTTAGCCCATTTCTCTAGACTTCCCAATATTTAGTAGTTTAATTCCCACATTATCACACATGTCCCAAGGTGAAAAACATATGCACTTTTAGCCAGAGCAGACACTCACCCTTATGTTGCAGGTGCCCCACAGGTGACTCACAAATCTTCTTTTCTCCCAAATAAATACTGAAATGAATAGGCAGCTTTTCCTCCATTAGCAGAACTGGGAGTTGCCCCAGGAATCTGCAGGGAAACCTTCTCCATCCTCACCCCCAGAGGAAGGGGGCACTGAGACCCGAAAACAGCGATCTCCACCACTTCAGTACTCTTCTGTGTCTCTCTTTAAGGTGGAGGCACACACCCTATTACTTAAAAGTAGCCCTCTGTCAGGGCTGAGGCTCCTAGAGCCTTTACTGAGCTGCTTTAACAGCAAGCTCCCAGCTTCACACTCCCTCACTGAACACCAACTGAACACACTGACTTGAAAACTCCCAACATTCTATCTAACTCCCTTTGCTGCAGATTCCAATGTGGCTCATGCAGCTGCGATAGTTCTCTTGGTGATGACATCCCTCAGTCTCGGCTGAGACTGAGAACAGAGTGAGACAGTGTGAAACCCATTTAACTGGAGTTTCACAAGCTGCCTTCCCTGCCTACCACTAGGTCATACTGGGATTCTAGTAACCCCGGGTAACAAGGGGATTACACTCGCCCTTGACCCAGAAAATGACTGTCCGCAGTCATTATTTACCTGGCCTTAGGCCATCCCACCCTTTGTGCTACCTGCAGAGGGGGGTGATCAGGCTTCTTCCTACCATGTGCAAGCACAGACAGGCAACACTAAGGGCCTAGAGGCCTTTAGCTGACATATCAGCCTCTAAACTATCCACTTACTATGGACATCTAGTGGTTCTGGTAGGACCATCCAGAGCATAGCCCTGATAAATCAGCACTGTGGTCCCTACTGCAGGTCAGGGCCACAGCCTGTCTATCCCCCCCTAACTCTCTAGGAAAACCTAGCTGTCTTCTAACCTAATACCCAAAACAAACCAGGGACCTCCTGACCTTGGGCAACCTGCAACCATACACCATTAAAATACCACATTTTATACCATGTTACTGTCTCCTCCCTACCCCACAACCACACCTGTGGAAGGAAAGGGTTAATACAGTAGTAACAACCATAACAACACAGTACTTTAAATTTCTAAACACACTAAAGCACTGATGAGGAACTCCGATGAGACCCTCCTCCTCTTCTTGTCTTCTCTTCTGTCTTCCCAGGAACACCTGTAAGAAAAAGAAAGACAACACACGCTCCTAATCTGCGTACACAGTCTACCTAAACCCTATCATCAAAACACTAAAGAATCCCCAAAAGATTTTTTTTTTATAAAAGAAGGTAGAAAAACAGTATTTACATTAGAAAACAACAACATTATTTACAATACACATTTGGGGGGATGGAATGCCCTAAAAATCCCAACTAGTGACCACAATGCCCGAAGGCTAGTCCAATAAAGAGTCTCTCCTGGGCCGGAGCTCAGTGAAGCACAGTTCTAACAGGCCAAAGTCCTGAAGGGGAGAGTCTCTGCAGATAGTTCACACATTTTGAAGTCTGCTAGTGTAGGGGTGTGTACTGCAATGTCATAAAGATAGAAAAGTTTGGACTTACCAGCCACTTGTAGAACGAAATTCGGCACTGACCTGCACCTCTGACAAAGACTCTCCCTGGCAGCATTTCTTCCGATACAGCTGGGTGGACATCTTCCGGGAACCACAGGGGGGCACATCTGGGAACAGCTGAGATGATGTCATCTCTGGAGATAGAACCTTAGAACAGGAACAAAAAGAAAACAGCTGGTCCGACGTCATCCGATTACCAGGCGATGAACAGGATACTGCTGGGCTGGTGTCCTCTCTGGATCTGAAGTCATCTGGTGGGCCAGTCAATGGTTTGCTGGAAAGGCCGGTACACTGTAGATTGATGAATGTGGGGCACCTGAGTCCTGGATGTCCATATTGGCAAATCAGTAAGACACTTCACAGTCTGGTGTGGCAGTATTGACTACCACTGCTCGGCTCTCCATTTTGTAGGCACGAGCACATTTGCTGACAGGTTCTTGCACTGAGACCAATAGTACCGGGGGTCAGGAGCTTGAATTATTACCTCGTCTTGGCACACATAATTCACACAGTGGGAGATTTCACGTCCCTCTCCGTCCACTATTCTCACTCTGTCTATAAACAGTGTCCTGCCTCTCTTCCACTGGGTATACTTTTCATGAAACAGTCTGTTCTTTACATGCTTGTTGGCCCCAGGATGCACATTTTTCATTGCTTCATCCCAGATCCAGGATTTCCTGCAGTTCTCAGTCTCCTCCCAGACTTTTCGAGGAAAGGTAGGAAAGGTCATACCGTAGCTCTCATTTGCCTTCCTACAAACCAGTCTCTCCTCTTTACTTGCTTTGGTCAATCTGAGACTGCTGGCCTGGCTTAGGGGTGGCCAGTCCTGGTTCTGTCAGCTTCGAATCCTTAAAGAAATTAGGAATGGATCCCTGACTTCTTCCTCCTGTAAAGCCAGGGCAGTGGCATCACTACTTTCTTCCCTACATTCCTCCGAGGCAAGATCTTGAGGCTGTGTTCCTGTTCCTTTTTCACAAGGCCACATAGGTTCCCCTTCATCTTCCTCTTCACTGAGGATCTGAGTCCAGGAGTGAGTAGTCATTCTCTCCCGAGACTATCCACTCATCACTAGGTGTGGAGGTCGACACCTCCCACTCAAAGGCCTCCCACATCTCATCTTCATCTAAGAGACTTGGGCTAGGCCCCCCTCCTGGGGTCTATTGATGCTTTATCCGAACTTTCCTTCTGGGATCCAGCATCTGAAACTTCAACTTCTGGTTCTGTCTCTAACTCTGCACCCTCTAGCTTTGTGCCACACTCCCCTGAGAGGCCTTCCTCCACGCTCCACCTGGTGCTGTGTGCTGCCAACTGCAGATTCCTGAACCTTTGTCCATGTGGGAGCCAATCGAATTTGAGGCGCTTTATACAAGACATATTTTTCTAGGCATCCAGCACAGTGAGGAATCATGATGTCCCTTCCAGCTCTCAAGCATATTTGACATACATGCACTGGAAAACCAGGAACCGCCACATGAGGAGGTAGTTGCCCTCCATAGCACCATTTTTTAATACTCCTCAGTCTATTCACTGCTGCTGTTACTGCAATCCGGGCATGATCCAGGTAATGAGCTGGTCCTGAGGCCATAACTGTAGAAAAACAAACAAAAGTTCACTGTAACTGAAAGTCCCACTTTACTGAACACATCTCTTTTGTTGCAAAATGGCTCCTCTGCTGCTGTGTTTACTTTACTACCCCACCCTGTAATGGCAGCGGCAGCACTCCTGTGCATCAACATTTACAATCTGGGTCAAGCCACTGCGCACCCGATTTACACAAACTACTGATAACTTTGCTCAATTTGCACAACTTGCACTGTTCTTGCTTTAAACACATTTACAGGATTTTCCACGGACTTTTTACATGCTGGTATCATTTCTTTTATTTACTGTCCCTTACTGCTTCAGGTTTTTAGCACAGGATTGCCTGTATAACTAGTGCTGCACATTGGCTACAACCCACAGTCTCTCTCTGGCTTCAAACTTTAAACTGAGGCTAAATTCATTACTATGCACACAGTCAATGGTTTAACAGACTTGCACTTGCTGGCAGGACTTTACACAGTCGTTACTTGCAAAGTGACTACATTGCTGCACACACATTTATATGACATAGGGTTGAAAATCACTGTTTGAGCAGTTTTAAGGTGGTTACTTACTGTTATCAGTAGCAGTTTGCTGCGATGGGGAAAAACAGCCTGCAGCCAGTTCTTGGAAACCTCAGAACAGAAACGGGTGGACAGTCCTGTCGGTCGTCTTCTCAACCACCACTTTTGCAATTTTGATGCTCGATTAGTGGGTTGAGCCCGATTTTAAACAAGAAAGTAAATTTTTAAACTGTTTACAATGATTTTAACACTCGCAACGCTCCTCCACTGCCAGTACACGTACTCCACTCACACTCCCTCTCGAATGCTGGGGCAGTCACTGTAGAGCTGGCTGAGGGGCCGGACTGATTGCAGCCTGACCAACCACATGACGCCATGCAAATTAGCCTCTTCTTCCTTGCGAGGGCTCTTTTTGTCAGGGCAATCATCAAGCAGGCAAATTTAAACTGCAGAATGCAACTTTTTTTTTCACCAACTGACTCCACAGTGGGAGCCCATTTCAGCCATTTAACATGGCCATTTATACCTGCAAGTCTCTCTTTCATTTCAAAAAGTATTTCCAATGTCCAGAGCACAATTTTACTATTGCTACCCCTAGTCTTCCACACTTTTCTTTACCGCAGTTCATTTTTAAAGCAGGCAAAAATGCTGTAAACAATTTTTGATGCAGGACAAGGGCACACTCTTTGGCTTTACTGCTCCTTGGTAAACAGCTGGCAATTTTAAACAGCAGCACAAGATCCACAGCACACGGCAACACACTAGGGAAATTGCTTCAGCTTTTTGGGCTACCAACTGCCAGATAGCCAAAACGCTAGCCTCCTTGCCCAAGCACTTTCTTCCCTGAACAAAATCCAAAGTGGTGCCTCCATTTTTGTAACCCCTCACCCCTGCCTTTTTGCAAAAATGACAGGTGGCATGCTGTTGAAGCTGACAGCAGTACCTAGTGGGGACCTGGGTTCAGGGAAGATGAGGTTACTTGGCACAATGGGACCTAGGTTTGGCTACTCTGAACAGGGGCACCCAAGTAAATCCGAACACAGGAAGCAATAACTGTAATGTCCAAAACCAAGAATGGTATTCTTCAGTGTGGCTTTTATTCACATCCAAGCTGAACAAACAAAGCATAGACAGACTCCCATTGGACTACATTTCCTGGTAATGCAGATTAGAGACAACAGAACACTTTATCACTATTTCCAGCCCTCAGGCTCTAAACCCACCAGGCACACAGCCCGGACTTGCACGCAGCCTTGGGTACACAGCCCGACTTGTACACACTTGGGTTTTCCCCACTGGCCCGGCTCCCCCGCCAGCCACTTGATCTGCAGTCCATTTGAAGAATGAACTAATTATCCCATTTGTGGTCCATTTGAGGAATGAACCAATTATCCTGTTGTGGCTCCCCAAACCACACTAGAGTCTGCGACTCCTAGAGAGAATTTTCCTTACAATCCCACATCTGGGTACTTTCCCCATCACTGGCCAAGCGTCTGAGGCAAAGTAGAAATCCACAGAAGAAATCCGTAGAGGTGGACCTGGTCACTAAAGATGAGGGGCCACCCACCTCCAGCTCCCACAGCCCATACCAGGCCATTTCTCTGGAAACTGAACAATTCCTGTACTGAATTTTTAAACGTAGATTAAGGGTAGACATCTGTCACATCATCTCTATATATTATTTGCATCCCAACAAACTCTGGAACTTGAAACTACTTTTACTTGCTTAGCCCATTTCTCTAGACTTCCCAATATTTAGTAGTTTAATTCCCACATTATCACACATGTCCCAAGGTGAAAAACATATGCCCTTTTAGCCAGAGCAGACACTCACCCTTACATTGCAGGTGCCCCACAGGCGACTCACAAATCTTCTTTTCTACCAAATAAATACTGGAATGAACAGGCAGCTTTTCCTCCATGAGCAGAACTAGGGGGTTGCCCCAGGAATCTGCAGGGAAACCTTCTCCATCCCCCCGGAGGGAAGGGGCACTGAGACCCCAAAACAGCGGTCTCCACCACTTCAGTACTCTTCTGTGTCTCTCTTTAAGGTGGAGGCACACACCCTATTACTTAAAAGTAGCCCTCTGTCAGGGCTGAGGCTCCTAGAGCCTTTACTGAGCTGCTTTAACAGCAAGCGCCCAGCTTCACACTCCCTTACTGAACACCAACTGAACACACTGACTTTAAAACTCCCAACATTCTATCTAACTCCCTTTGCTGCAGATTCCAATGTGGCTCATGCAGCTGCGATAGTTCTCTTGGTGATGTCATCCCTAAGTCTCGGCTGAGACTGAGAACAGAGTGAGACAGTGTGAAACCCATTTAACTGGAGTTTCACAAGCTGCCTTTCCTGCCTACCACTAGGTCTTACTGAGATTCTAGTAACCCCGGGTAACAAGGGGGTCACATACAGACTCTTGAAATATTCATCTCCTTTCCATTTCCACCACATGTTTCCATGTAAGTGTTATGTTAACATTGATCAGCGCACTGCAATATGTTCTTCTGGTGGGGGAATTCTTCGGTATGCAGCGGGCATGGGGTGGCATGTGCATATTGCACACATGCATCAGCCTGTGTAGCTCTGTGCAGTACCATTGTGCAATGGGATAGTGAGCATGCCTCGGCAGTATGACAATGTCATCCATGACATGTCACATTATGTCTATGCTACATACGGACACTGCACTAGCATACTATCAGTGCTAGCACTAATGTAATTGCAATAGTACTTGGAGAAGAACTACATATTCAGAATATGCAAATGAGCTAATTATGCATTCCAAGGGCAAAATGTACATTAGCATGTCATTACTGGAATGTGTTCATTCATCTGCATGTCTAATTGTGCCTGGAGCATATAAAAGTCGCAAAGTCACCACAAAGATTCCACAGTGGAAATTCAGGTGGATAGAAGTAAGTGGTTTTTGGAATGTCTGACAGTAAGGAGATGACTTATTATAGAACTGCATATATGGTGTATTTTAACTAGATTATTGTTGCATCTGCCCATGACTGAGTGCAGTAATAGGCAGACAGCTAGATGTGTGCATGGCCAGGACATGCAAGAACACATTTCTGTCCTGTTCAGGGGGACAATGCACCTGCATGCCAATGCATTTTAGATCAGTGCTTAGCTGTGTGCATACAATGCTCAATGGTTTCTTTTCACCCTGTTACATACACATACAAAGATAGAGGACAACTGCAGCAGGAAGAGGAAGCATCTTTTCTTGAAGGAGGAGCACATCCTTGACCGAGCATACTTGGACCATGTAGACCTAGTCGACAGAGGGAAGGGGATCAGGTCCAAGATCTGTCGAGAGTGAAACATGATTACAGAAGCAGTCAGTGCTGTGGGTGGCACAGGCTTCTCCAGGGATGAGGTAAAAAAGGGGATGGAGACCTGAAATGGAAGACAAAAGAGATTGTGGCTAAGGTGAAGGCCTGCCAAAAGGCTACAGGCAGTGGGCTTAGTAAGAAAGTGCCTCTAATGCCTGCAGAGGCACTAATGGCATCAACTATCAGTGCAGTACAAGTTACCAGCTACAAGAGCCTGGTCTGACCATCACAGCCACATGAGTAATTATGGTACACTCATCACATTGAGCCTGTGTGTACACATGCAACAGTGATGTTGTGCTTTGCATGTCAGGAGTGGGGGGGCTGGAGACATGGACCATGGCTGGACAAGCAAATTGTGCAGGCACAGGGGTTCTCCACAGATCCATATTCTGCCAACATATCCTACCATAGCCTTGTGCATCATCCTGTATGGGCCACATTCCACCATGTATGTGGAATGTCACTGTTGCAGGCCATGTCTGCAATGGTGTACTTATATGTGGAATTTGTTTGGCACACCAAGATGCCCTAAAATTTCCTACCACCCCCGTATGATTCATAGTTACCTTTTTGCACACTATAGCTCCTTGCACCTCCCAGCACTTGTCTAGTAAATAGAATATTTGTGACAATGCAGGTAAAATTAGGTGACACACGCTGGGCTAATGTATTGCAGCTACCTGTCATATTCCCATGTGTGTGTCACCACGTCCCCTTCCCTACTGATGTTCCCTGATGGCAGTCTTACTGACATGGCAGTTGTGTCATCTGGGACATGTCCATACCCTGATTGTTGGATGTGTTGTACAATGGGTGTTGTCCTTGTGGTACTATCCATTTGTCTGGGTGGTGTGGCGGTCTGTTGTGTACTCACGTATTGTGCCACATGTGTGTTATCTCCAATATGATCATCGTCAGTGGGGGTGGTGTGGTGTGATCAACACTGGTGGTGTATGGCCTTTTCCCAGCATGTGTGGCATGGTCTATACAACATAGTGCACTCAGCAGGCATGCTGCCATTGTTGGAAAACAAACATGCATATTAATATGTAATATCAGGGGTTGGTCCGGTGGCACTGAGGGTTAAGGCATTGGATGCCACACCTTGTGCCACACCGGTGACCCAGGTTTGGTAGTGAACTTAGGCACCGGGGGTCAGCAGTGGAGAGAAAGGATCGAGCTCCAGCCAGGTTGCTCTCCTTTTCCAAGGGGAGGACACTGGGATGCCCGGTGCTGCAGCTGCCCCTTGTGGAGACCGGGGGCACTGCAGAGTGTTGGACTGCATGCAGACAGTGTGGCCCAATGCAGGCAGGGTTGCCATGCGCTGCATGATTGGAGATGTGCACCACGCATCGGGGGTGGGAAGGACACACAAGGAAAAAGCCCCTCCAGCTGGATAGGTAATGGCTCCACCAGTGCTGCCTCCACATGCCCAATGCTGGTTCTCCACCACTGCCCCTTTGATCTCCCCAGGGCTGTAGCCCCCCTGTGTTCCGGAGAGTCATAATGACTTTGAAGATGGTGGTGAACACAGTGGGTGGTAGAGCGACGCAGGCAAGTGAGGTAGCCTGAGAGAGTTCCGAGCCTGGAGGTGAAGAAATAGAATTGAAAAAAAAGTTAATCACTCTTTTCAAGAGGCAGTATAGCGTAGCAGTTAAGAGCACCACGTTGCAAACCTAGTGACCTGGTTCTGAATCCCATCAGCCCCCACTTGCATACTGTGTGACCCTGAGCATGTCACTTAACTTCCTTATGCTCCCAGGCTGCACCTGGAAACAAGTTCTGGCTTAGTGTACCTTTCTTGGTTAAACAATTTCCCCTTTCCCTTTCCTTTCCCACCTATCATCATCTTGGTCTATGGTGGAGGACATAGTCCTGGAGGACTGAGCTGTACCATCCCTCTGTGTCCTGCTCCTGTTCCTGAGTTCCACTCATGCCAGGGCACAAGATGATGAGGGAGGAGAGGAGGAGGAGGAAAAGGTTGCCAAAGATGACAACACCTTTGTGAAGGAGTGGATGACAGATGTGTCTTGCTCAGACCAGAAGGAGTACCCATGCCCTGCTTCCCCAGGCCAACCTCACTGGTTTAGCCAGCAGTGTGCCACCCTAGGACCCCACCAGTGCCATGGCTGCTGCCCTGCCTCTTGGCCAATCCCACCAGCCCAGCCATAGTTGTGCCACCTGACCACAACATATCACAACACTGACCGTAGTTAAGAACCAGGCCACATACTTACTGTGGGTGCAGCCTGACCCTGTCCCACTGGATAGTCCACAGCAACACCAGGAGGTGGAAAACAACCATCAGCTGCTGCAATCAGCTGAAGGGCCCAAAAGGGTGTGATACTAGAGCTGGCACACATAAACTGCATGATAGATACCAACATGCAGTATGCCGAGACATGCCATAAGGAGCACATGACTGCCATCCATGAACTATGGCAGGACCTGTATGCCAGTATGGATCACCTGTGTGCTACTGTGTGGGAGGCTGCAGTCACAGTGGCAGGTACCATGGGGAACAGCCAGAGCCATGACTGGTCCTGTGGGGGTAATGTCACCCCATGGCAGACACAGCAGCATATCAGCACATCACACAGTGCTGGCAACAAGACCACCAGTACACCCAGGACACTGAAGGAGTCACACAGCCCTGGCCATAGCCTGCTCCTCAGTGGGGTCAGTACTCTGAAAAGCCATGGCCATAGGCACTCAACACCATTCCCACATTCATCCCCCATTCCATGGATGGTGATCCCCATCAGTTTCAGTTTCAAAGTGTGGCAGCATAGTCAAATTTACACTAACCCATTAAAGGCCTGTACAAATAAATGAGCCTTAAGGGAATTTTTAAATCCCTCTATGGTCAGGCTATCTTATATCCAATGAGGTAGAGAATTCCACAGGGTAGGAGCCATAAAGGCAAAAGATCTGCCTCCAGACGTTTTCAGATGTACCCTGGAAATCTCTAGCAATCCTTGTCAGAAGATCAGAGCAAATGGGAGGGGCAGTAGGAAAACAGCAGATCTTGCAGGTACTGAGGTCACTGGTCATGTAGGGCTTTGCAGTTCAGAAACGCAACCTTGAAGGTGATCCTTGAGAGCAGCCATCACCTTGAGCTCCACAGACATTGTATGGCTATGCTGGGTGTCTCTCCAGAGCTGGTCATGCAGCAGCTCACACAGCTGCTTGATCATGGGCCTGTTGAGCCTGTACTGGCCCATGATTTGTTCATCACTAAGGACTTTGAATGTGACTCCTGGATGGTATTTTTTGTTTGCAGTACAGTGCCTCCAGGGCTGAACCTGGTTCCAGGGGAGGTGTTGGCCCACTCCTTATCTTATATGACCAGCTGCATCCAGTAGACAGTATGAGCCATTTTGTTTTCAACTTTCAGTGTGTGGGTGTTCTGCTATCCCCCACCCCCGGGTTTGCCCCATATTAAGAGTTGCATTTTACTGGTGATATTTGCACAGCTCTACTGTATGGTGCTATTTCATTAGCACAGAAATGTGTAGGTAGGTAATGATTTTATTCATAAAAACGAACATGGTAGTAACCCATTGAGTTTAAAAATATGCTCATTTACAAAGGACTCCATACAAGAAAGAGACAGTGTTCCAGTTACATACAAAGTACATTTGTTACAATAAATAAAAAACACTAACTACAAATATAATCACTAAACCTAATACAATGCAGCAAACTATATTGCATATATATTCCATATAACATAAGAAGTATCCCGAACAATGCATTTCTACACCACTATCCAACTTCCTGATAGTTACAACAATCTCTTAGTGTGCCAGTTTGGTCTGTAAACTATGGGCTGGATATTCAAACTATGCCATTCTGTGGCACAAGCCCTTGCACTGCTCAAAAAAAGTTGCGTAGGGGTGTGGCCGGGGCGATATTCAACAGAGTTGCGCTATTGAGCACCTCCTTTGAATATCGCTCCCCGGCACAGTGGAATTTGTGCCACCACAAGTGGTCAGAGTGGAGCATTCAGATGCGGTGGTGCAAGTTCCATTGCGCCATGTGCAAATTTCCGATATTCAAAAGGTGACATGCAAATGGAGCCATCATTTATGCAAGGCGCGGGGGGGGCCATTTATATCTAATTACGGCCCCATTTGCATGCCATTAACATGCAGGTGTGCCAATCCCTGACGACTTGTGCATGGCGCCCTGCCAGGCAGCAGCCGTTGGGCCCCGACGCCCCCTGCAGCCCGATCGCGGACAGAACAGTATTCCTTCCCTCCCCCCAGCAGCCCAATTGGGTGTAATGTAAACCCTCCCATAGCCCAATCGTGGGCATAACATACTGTTCCCCCCTGCAGCAGCCTGATTGCGGGCATAACATAGATTAATCTCCCCCACTAGCCCGATCGCAGGGCATAGCGTCAACCCCCAAAGACCAATATCCAGTGGACCGTGAAGCCCAGTCGGTGGGTTTGAAGGACACTTCCCCACCCCTGACTAGCCCAATCATGGACATTAAGGAACTCTTCCCCAAGACCAATATCCCTGTGGTCCAGTGGACCACGAAGCCCGATCATGGGCATAAGGTCAAGCCCAACCCCCCAATGTCCAATATCCCTGGTGATCTAGTGGCCCCCCACCCCACCCACCCACAGAGCCCCACCACTCGCCCCATCAGCCAGCGGGCGGCAGCACCCCACCCACCTGCCACCCCGCTGCCTGCTGACTGATAGCTCGGTAGGGCTGCATGCCCATTGGTTCAGAGCAAGAGCCAATGGGCATGCAGCCCATACCATACAAGGCAGTCCAGATATGTGAATGAATGCATCAGCGTTCTACAATTTGAATAATATGAATTAAGGTAGACTGTTTGTAACCTACCTTTTAAATAACTACTGAACCAGGCTATTACATTTTCAGAAAAAAAAACAGTTTAATTTATATAACTGAATGCCATGATTTAAAGTGTCAAAAGCCTTCAGCAAATCTATTAAAATAGCCCCCATCATTAATCATTCATCCATAGATGTCTGAATATCACCTGTCACCTTTACCAGTGCAGTCTGCATACTGTAATTTTCTCCAAAATCAGACTGGTACCCTGTCATAATGTCATGCTCATATAGATACTTTTTAACCTGTTTTGCAGTCAATTTCTTGAAAACTTTAGCTGCAACCGGTAGAAATGAAATCAGCCTGTAGTTTTCAATTTCTTCCTTGGAAACAGATTTAAAAATAGGGACCACTTTTGCAGACTTCCATTCCACCGGCATCTCCATGGTGGTCAATACCAAATTATAGAAATATAAAAGTAGGTATGCAATTTGCAAAGCGTCAGGCCCAGTAGCTTTTTTATCATCTATTTTTAATAATTCAAATAATACTTCCTTAGTTTTCATATAGAAAAAAATGAAATTGTGTTCCCTCTATTTTCTTGTTATTAATTTTTTTTATTACTTATAGGTTGTATAATGTCTTTTTCAACATCTTTCACTAGCCCCAAGTTCACGAAATAGGCATTAAAACTGTTTTTCACTGTTTGTCCCAATTCTATGTCCCTACCATTTATACAAAACATTTTTGATATCCTGTTTTACCCAAATTTTGCAGTTTATTAATTATATTCCAAAATTTACCCAGATGGGAAAATTGTGTTTCCTCCAGGGTCTGTTTATAATATTCAGTCTTGGCCTTTCTCGCTTCTTTTAAGTAATTATTTCTTAAGGTACTATACTGATCCCAATCTACCTTCTTCATTGTCTTTTTAGCTTTTTCCATTGTCGATTCCTTTTCATTCTAATATCATGCAATACCCTTTATACCATATAGCATTTTTTGGGCTACAAAAAACTTTTCTAAATGGTGCATGTCGATTACATACTTCAACAAATGCCTCCTTGAAGTACTGCTAAGCCTCAACTGTTGGAATTAACATTATTCTTTCCCACAAAACCTTTTCCAGATCTAACATAAACTGAACATAATCAAAATGTTTAAATGATCTTTTAAACTCCCAACTTCCGTTATCACTCCTTTTTCTTTAGCTCTAACACATATAACGTTTTGATGGTCACTAAAGGCATCTAAAAGGACCTCACTCTGTTTAAAATTATCTTTGTTTGAGGTGAAAATTAAATCCAAGGTTGATGAAACTTCACCATTCCTAGGGTTAATTCTTGTAAACCCCTCAATCAATTAGTACAAACCCAAACTAGTGGGCATATCAATTCATTCATGTTTAGATGTAATCGTTTCCTAATTTTCATCAAAATCTCCAATCAATAATATTTCATGAGATAATTTGTATTTCTTCAAGTAATCATGCATGAGGTTATAATTAGATAAATGAATTTTTGGTGGTTTATAGACCCCATTAAAAATATAGACTGAATAAAAGGAAGCTTCAGTTCAATTTTAAAAACCTCTATGCCTTGCAAGGCAACATCTATGGTAATAGGCTTAACATCCAAATTTGTTTGGCATACATCATGACTCTGCCACCCCTCTTATTTTGATCTGTCCTAAATATTTGATATCCATCTGTTTCTAACAATGTGGAGTGGTTCTTGTCGTTCAAACATGTTTCACTAATTACAATAATGTGGGGCTTAAAATCCAAAATCCATTCTCTGAGGGCAACCACCTCATTAATTATGCTACATATATTAAAATGTACACAAGAGAATGCATTATTGTCCAAGGAATTTATTGCAAATGTTTTTACTTGTAGTGGGCCAGGATTAGCATGTTTACCCCCCCTTGCAGCAACATTTCACCAGCGAGGTCCCCCACAGTGACTACAGCACCGAGCCATGGTGGGAAACCTGCTGGAACCCGGTGCTGTCTGTCGGGGGTCCTGCATCCCTCCAATCAGCTCCAACTGGAGTTAAGAATCCTTAAGAGGGGGGTGCAGGGGTGCAGACCCCCACTTGGGTGGTTCGGGGGGTGAAGTCCCCCAAAGAAAACAAGGAGAGCAATAACAAGCCAGCAGCTGACTGCAGGGAGTCACGTGATGAGCTAAGTTGGGCTAGACGTCCTCCGCAGCGCTCCCAGGCCCCAACTATATAAATTGGAGTTTTCCACTTGAGAATTCGCCCGCGGGTGAGTGCTATTGGGGTACTGGTTAGTGCTTACATACGCGATTGTGAATTTGCAACGATCGCATCGGATAAAAGCTTGTTTACATGGGTCCTGTGCTCACATTGATGTGCGCTACAGCGTAGCTGGTGGACCGAGGCTGGGAGTAGTGATGGAGCCTGAAATTGTGGAGCCTCTGGCGGAGAGATCTTCAGCAACCAAGAGGCCCAAGTCGCAATCCCCCACATTCAAGGAGTTAGGTGAAGATTTAAACAGTGGAGGGGCAATGCCTCAGCCCAGCGAGGATCTGCAGGATATTAAGAGGCTCTTACAGGGCCTGGTAGCAGATTTTGCAACAGTGAAGCCCGCACTCCAATCTCTGGCGTGGCGTATGGGGGATGCTGAGGCTAGGATAGCCTCCCAGGAGAGAAAATCATCTATGTTGGAGCAGGAGTTATCTACTGCGAAAAGATTAATTAAGAAGTTAGAGGATCGTATTGAGGATCAGGAGTCCCACAGCAGGAGAAATAATCTGATTCTGGCCGGGCTGCCAGAAAGATCGGAAGGGGCAGACTGTGTTTCGTTCATCCAGGATTTACTTTTAAAGTTGTTGGGCCAGTCGCCTTTTGGAGACTCTTACAATTTGGAGAGGGCACATAGAGCATTAAGGGAAACACCCCTACCGGGGGCGCGACCCAGGGTGATTATAATGCGGTTCCTTAACTTTAAGGAAAAAATGCATGTGCTGGGGAAGGCTAGACAGCACAAAGCCCTTCAATGGAATGGAGCAACTCTCTGGATGTTCCAGGACCAAACTCCCTCCATTAGAGAAAAGCAGAGGGAGTATACTGACATAAAGAAAAAGCTCTACATGGTGGGCATTAAATTTCGTCTGCAGTACCCAGCAACTCTTACGGTGAGACTGCAATCAGGCGAAAAATTATTCCTGACGGCGAGGGATGCGTTGGAATGCTTGCATACTGAACTTCCTAACTTATTCAAACCTCAGACTTGAGGTGGACTACTGAGTTGCAGTTTTGGTTAAGAGCCTGGTTTATAGGTGGACTTTTAATATGTGGACCTTATAGATGCTTAAATTCTGTGTAATTAAGGTGACTCAATGTATATTTGCCTGTTTGCATACTATTTTGGACTGGGACATTGGTCTCTCCACTAAACCTGGTCTAACGATATAAGGGCGGTCCATGGGGCCGGGTTTTGGGGTCCCTGTGGGGCTGCTCGGTTCTCTAGAGAGGGTCTCAAAAATTTGGATTTGACCAGGTGCCTTTTTTGTAAGGCACCCGATTATTATAATTGAAATTCTTTTCAGCGGTGTTGGATTTGGTATTACCCAGAGTTACTTCTTTTTCAGGAGAAGATTCTCTGAGGTTTATGCTCAGGTGTCTTTAATGTGGAGAGGGGTTACTTTGATATTTATAATTGGCCTGTAGTGTAGGTCCTAGGTAGAATGGGGGTTATGGGATGGGCAAACTCTCTTGGTATTAGGGTAATGTATTGTGGGTGGAGATGCTTGGAGGAGGCTCATCCATGACTGCCGAGATATTAGGAGGTCGATCAAAGGATTGGGGTGGGGGAGGGGTTCAGGGGAGGGTTAGAGAGAGAGAGAGAGAGAGAGAGAGTCCATAGGGTGAATTATATAGGAGGGCAGAGTGGGATGGTCTGGGTACTGAGTTGCAGGGTATACTCCGGCTTTAATTTCTTTTTTACTCTTTACCCCTTCCTTTTTTTCTTTCTTAAACAGAATGGCCTGTTTTAATATTACCTCTTGGAATGTTAAGGGACTTCGCGGTAGATGGAAGAGGGTGGTAATTTTGAGACATATCAAGCGCTTGGGAGCACATATAGCTGCCCTACAAGAGACTCATCTCTTGACGGAGGAACTAAGCTGTCTTAAGAAATTGTGGGTGGGCCAGGTTTATGGGCAGGGTACAGAAAAGGTGTCAGGAGGGGTGGCAATTTTAATAAGTAGTAATTGTCCTTTTAGGGTTGACCAAGTGTTATTAAGAGAGGATGGTAGGGGGCTGTACTTGGTGGGGGCCCTAGTCGGGAAGGTAATTGAGTTGGCTTCCATCTATGGTCCTACTCCACCTTCCGAAGACCTTTTTGCTTCAATTGAGAGAGATATATCTGCACTCTCCACCGATTCTCTTGTCCTGGCTGGGGATTGGAACATTTGTATTAGCAATCTGGATGACAGGAAGCCCTCATCTGGTAGGCCCCCAAGTAAGGCTCAGATTGCTCTGAGGAGGATGATGGAGGTAACTGCCTTGGTAGATCCAAGTAAAACCCACTCGAGGAAGGGCAGTGTTATGACTTTTTTCTCGGCAGCCCATAAAATCCACTCCCGGATTGATTTTTTCCTAGTTAGTGGCCCCTTTCTTCGAGAAGTGAAGGATGTTCTCACTGGAGTCAGGGCTCTTTAGGATCACTCCCTTATCTCTGTAGTGTGGGAACCATGTTTCACTCCCCCTAAACCAGTTAGATGGAGACTAAATGATCTGCTACTCTCTGAAATTATGGTTCAGAAGGAATTGGATGAATCCCTGAAGGGATTTATTCAATCTCAACTACCATCGTTGCAGGATCAGACACTGGCCTGGCCAACATGCAAAGTATTGTATGTAGGAGCAGTCCAGGATATTGCGACTAGAAGGAACAGATTAAGGAAGGCAAAGGAGGAATTCATTTTGGGGGCATTAGAATACTTGTCCCATCTAGAGGGTTCTTCGGGAGAAATTGATCTAGAACTTAAATCCTTACAAGGGGAATGGGCGGATCTCTGTTATGGCAAGGTGGAATTTTGGCTAGAGAAGATTCAGGCCAAGTATTTACTGCAGGGGGACATTCCGGGTCGTCTGCTCGCAGCTAGGGTTAGAGAGTGGGAAGCGAGTAGAATTATTACATCGGTATGGTATGATGGGAAATTGTTAAAAGACCCACAAGAAATGGCAGAGGCATTCGCATCCCATTTTTCTGATCTCTATGGGCTTGGTACGGTGGCGGATGAGGAGGAAATTAATGCTTTTCTTGAGGAAGTGCCCCTTCCAAGGCTAGATGAAATGCAGGCCAGAGATTTGGCAACTCCTATTTTGGGCAAGGAAATCTTGGAGGCGGTGCAATCTTTACCATCAGGTAGAACCCTGGGCCCAGATGGGTTCACAGCTAAGTTTTACCAAACACATATCCAGGTTATTTTACCAATCCTACTGGAATTTTATAACATGATTTTACAGGAGGGGTTACTACATCCGCTGCTGTACCAGGCCTTCATATCTTTGATTCCCAAACCAGATAAGCCTAGAGACAGGATAGATAGCTATAGACCCATAGCTTTAATGAATCAGGATATAAAAATCCTTATGAGAATATTAGCTAATAGGATTCTGCGTATTGCCCCAAGTTTAATCAGTGAAGAACAGGTGGGATTTATGCCTGGGCGGGGGGCACAGGATGCCCTCCAAAAGCTACACCATATTTTATTTATTTTATTTTTATTTATTTAGCTTTTGTTGACCGGGTAAGTGCACTAGACAAATCCTGCCTATTTTCAGGCACAACCCGGGGGAGGGGGATACAGATGAATGCCAACTGACCTTGAACCAGATTAAGCTGTTGGTGGTATTTTTACTGTATGAGGGAAATTTGGCCAGGACACCGGGGAAATCCCCTACTCTTTTCGATAAGTGCCATGGGATCATTAACATTCACCTGAACTACCACCAATCCAGGCAGATGGGACCTCGGTTTAACGTCTCATCTGAAAGATGGCACCTCAGAAGTGCAGCACCCCTCTCATGCTGCACTACAGTGTCAGTACTGGGATATTAACCCAAGTGCCAGGTGTGGGAACTGAACCCACAGCTCTCTGATCTCCCGGCCTCAGAGGCGAGTGTGCTACCTACTGAGCCACTGACACCTTAAACCATATACTTAGTTATGCCCCGGACTCCCAACTTCCGTTAGCTTTAATTTCTCTCAATGCTGAAAAGGCATTCGATAGGGTTTCCCATGGTTTTCTTTTTGCTACAATGCGGAAGATGGGTTTTCCAGAAGGTCTGTTGAGAGGCATTAGACATTTATATGCCATACCATCGGCTAGGGTTCTATGTAATGGGTATAGCTCTCGGGAAATAATGCTGAAAAATGGGACTAGACAGGGATGCCCTTTGTCGCCAATATTATTTAATATCTATTTGGAACCACTCCTTAGAGCTATTAAGGGAAATCAACTTATAAAGGGGGTGAAGTTGGGGGGGAGAGAACTTACACTCTCAGTTTTTGGGGACGATATTTTGTTGCATCTCGAGGACCCAGTTTCTAGTTTTGAACGAGTAATGGGGGTGATTGACCGTTTCTCAGAGGTGGCAAATTATAAATTGAATCTAACTAAAACTCAGGTCCTTCCACTGACCCCTCATGTACATCAGGCAGACTTTGTTTTTTCAAATCTACAGTGGAGGTCCGATGAGATCAAATACTTGGGCATCCAGATCTTAGCTAATGGGGAAAAGGGAGCCGAAGCAAATCTGGGAGGGTTAATATCAGTAATCAAGGGTGACATACTAAGATGGAATAAACTCCCTTTGAACTTTATGGCCAGACTTGGTCTTATTAAAATGAACCTATTGCCTAGGCTACTTTATCCATTATATATGGCCCCCTACGACATTCCGATTACCTGGTTTAAGGTTATTAAAAAGCTTTTATCGGATTTCCTGTGGAATTCAAAACCCCCTAGGAAGAAATACGAGTTGTTACATTTATCCCAATCAGGGGGTGGGATTAAATTACCGGATCTGCATATATACTATGTCGTGGGACAGATGGCCCTTATGCTACGGTGGGTTAGGCAGTCTGATGGGGAAATATATACCCCAACGTGGTTGCAAATAGAGAGACAAATGCTGACTGAGAGGGGTTTCTCCCCGGAGGCAGTGTTATATTCTAATTTTGTAAAGGACTTTATTATAGGGAGGGGGAATCCAATTGGAAAATCCATGAGGGCGTGGTGGTTTTTCCTCACTCCAGCTCAGAGGAAAGCCCAGTTGAGGGCATGGGAGCAACCTTTGTCTGGAAATCCCACTCTTTGGGTTGGGGGCAGATGGTTAGTGTGAAATGGGCCTTGCAGGTGAAGGGTCTAAAAGTGAGGGACTTTATGCAAGATATGGAGGGTTTATGCCAATTGTGGTTGGGTCTGCTAGTATTTAAAAGACTGCAACTTTCAAGTTTATTAGGAAAAGTGGGGAAGCTGTTGAGGGTTTGCAAAAGGGCCATTTACGTGGGATTCTCTGAAAGGGGTAGACCCAGGGGCAAATGCTCTTTCCCAGATTTATAGGGTGTTAGTAGAATTCATTGGTCCATCTTCCCCGATACGAATTGCGTATTGGGATGGGATATTCGCTTCCAAGAATCTTGTTTGGGAGTCAATTTGGAAAAACTACAGGTATATTTCAATACCTAAGTTCAGGATAATGCAACATTTTATTGTTTCCAATTTATACTTTACCCCGGCAAAACTATATGGCAGGAAATTGGGACAGACGGACCTCTGTTTTAGGTGTGGGTTGGGGATAGGAGATTTGTTACATGTGATGTGGGAGTGTTCCAAAATTTTCCCCTTATGGTCTGATATAATGGATCGTATGGACCCAGTTCTAGATTATTCAGATTATATCACCCCAGAGGTTTGTATCTTGGGGGACTTTTCGGGTATAAAGGGAACTCTGCCTAAATTCCACTTAGCTTTGATGTCTGCATTAGTGAAAGCCTTTTTGGTTCAACATTGGAAAGATGATCAGGAGTACATCTACGGACAGTGGGTCCATGACCTGGTGTCTTCCTTGGGCAGACTAAGGAGGCATCTCTGGGGTGAAGGGAGTAGAGAATTGTATAGTAAGAGGTGGGCTCCTCTGGAAGCAATTTATTTGCTACAGAGATTCCCGAAGGTCCGTCTGTCACCTTCCTGAATTGCATGAATCTTTTTTCTTATGACATGAGGAAGGTGACCTTTTTTTTTTCTCTCTCTTTCTTCTTTCTCTTTATACTTTGATTTATGCTTCTTTTAGGATGGCTATGTAAGTGGGTTGGGGTATAGAAATCAGGTGATCCATGTGGAGATTACTCAAGACTGATTAGGTAGGCCCTCTAGGGGATTGGCAGGGATGGGACTCTCTCTCTCTCTCTCTCTCTCTCTCTTTAGGGTTCATGGCGGGGCTCCATCTCGATCTCATTTAGGGACCTTGCTAGATTTTTGATAGGGGGTTGACAACTCTATGAACTGTAAGCTAGTTGACATAGTGGAATTTGTTCCTACTATGGGTCTCTTTCTTTTTCTATTTTATTAAATTTCTTTTTTGAGTTTTAGTTTTACTGAATATCAATGGCTTCCAATTTATATGCTTAGTCTGTACACTTGGTGACATTTTGCTAGTAGGGAGTTTGAGCGACAGCTTAGATATAGGAGTTTTCAACTGACTATTTTATCTCCTCGAGATGGACCCCTGCTATGTTGATAGAAATGGGTCTGTACATAGTTCATACAGTCAGGTTTTGGGCTGTATACCCTGGCTTGTCCAGGTTTTGTATCTTGTTGTTATTATTTTTTCTTCCTTTCCTTTCTTTCTTTGTTATTGTGTATTGTTGTTCTAAAATTAATAAAGATTTGTTGAACAAAAAAAAAGCCAGCAGCTGACTGCAGAATGTGGTCGACCTGCCGGTGTCACTGATGGGGCGTTCTGCAGAAATTCTGATGGACTCCTGTCATGAATCCATTAGCATGAATATCCCCACACAGTAACAATAAAGTAATAACTATGTCGTTGTAATAATACCTTTTCTTAGCACATATTTTATCTATCACATACCTCAACAGTCTGTACAAAGCTTTATATGAAGGTGTCATGAGTTGCTCTCCATTGGCGGTCCACTGATAGTAGCTAGCTAACTTAACCAAGGCCCCATACAAACATTTTGGCATGAAGTGAGAAGATATAGCCCAAGTCACTCTATTCTTCTCATAACAGTTTGCAGTCATATTAAGAATATCTTGTCTGTGTTCAAAGGCAGTAATCCTATATATGGAAAATAGTATACATAACTGACCCAACATGTGTAATTCTTAGGAGCTGACGTTATTATTAAAACAGTGAGTTTAGAAAGTAAAACCTCTAATGTTAAAATACATTTGAAAATATGTCTCTGAATATGATACTGTGCATCGTATGCACATCACCGCACCCCAGTTTTGGCACTGCGTACATTAACTCTGCATCACCGTGCTTGCACATGCCCAGCACTAGCACAAATAATGTGTGCTGAGTGCAATACTTTGAATATCTGGCCCTAGTTGTTCTTCTGTGCCATTCCATGTAATTAACATGTCATCAATAACATGTCTGAACATAACAATACTGTACATTGTGTGCATATGTTATTGTTTCCTTCTGTGAATACCATTCATATTTTGCTACAGTTATTAGCATAGGTTGGGGCCATTGTTGACTCCATGGCCATTCCCTTAATCTATAAATACTGTATGACTGGTTTCCAACATGAAATAATTATTTCCTGTACAAGGGCCATCATTAGTTCTGTTTTTTAGAACCTTGTTTCTTCTTCTGTCCAATGTTTGTTTTAGTGCTGTTATTCCATTTTTGTGTGGAATACTAGAGTAAAGATTCATGTCTATTACTACCAATTTGTAGCCTGAAAAAGCATGTCCTTCTTTGTTAAAGTTATCCAGTAGTTGTATGATGTGGTTTGAGTCTCTGATATACAACAGAATTTCTGGTATAACATTTTTACAGTGATGATCGACAGAAATGGGAAGTGATTCTGTAATGGAGCATATTCCTGACATAAGCAGTCATCCTATCGGTTTCAGTGGGTCTTTGTGAATTTTGGGAGGTATGTAAAATGGGTGTACATGGGGTTTTGTTGATCAGTTGATCAGCTATCCAGTCTTCAATCCATTTTCTATCAAATGCTTTGTTTATCTGTATTATTTTACCTGTACATTGTTTAAATAGGACAGCTGTTCCATTCAAGTAAGTCACTGAGTGATTAAGCTGTCTTTGAAATTCTTCTTAATAGTCTCTACTGTTTAGGATCACTGCCACCCCACCTTTGTCCACAGGTTTTATGATGATCGATCTATCATAATCTAATGATTTAAGTATTTTATTTTTTCCCTTGCTTAGGTTGTAGTGATGTTTTTGTGCTTCACTTTCTTAGACTGTTTTTGTTATATACCATTTCACCTGTTGTATATAAGCATCCATATGGTCACTGGAGGGTGGAGAGCAGGAAGGGAGGGGCAGCTGCAGTAAAAGGGCTGCTAGCTGCACAATTAAGCAGGCTTGATAGACCATAAGGCCTTTATCTGCTGACCATTTTGTATGTTCGTATGTTTATATATTGAAGTAGGGGAATATGGCCTGGTGTAAGAAAGTTTGATTTGATTCCCACTGCTTGTGTTCATTGGTATCTTTCTGTTTTCCTCTTCATTCTCTTCCTTCTTTTCAATTGTTTCAACGTATTGTGTTAGCGTTAGCATTCTATAAAATGTTTCCACATTGAATTTTAATTCAAAAGGACTAAGCTTTTGTGTCAAAGTAAAAGTCAGTTACTTGTTCAGTATATTTACCGTTGTTTCTGACAAGGGATCAGCGAAGCTGGCGTGGATTTGTATCTGGTTTTGCCAAATCCAGGATGACTTTGGATTTAATTTGACAAAGGATGTGGATTTGCCTGGTTCAGGCCTATATTAAGTGGTGGAAAAATTACATTTTTCAGGAAGAAAACACCATACAATGTAGACGGACAGTGGTATAACACTAAAGAGTATACTGTGTGAGACACACTGTGTCCTGCGGTTTAAAAACTCTTTGTTTTGGACCTGATCCTGACCATCCTGCAAAGCAAAAAGCCAAAAAGTAGGCTTTGAAATGAAACATGGCTTACATGACCCCCACAACTACCCTAATCTGGTCAGATAAAAATGAAGGCTAATGAAAAATGTAGAAAAGCAAGCAAATTATGTAATATGGAAACTAGTGGGCATGAGGAAGTGGGCACCAGGCACTTCTCTGCTTTGCTTTCTTTTCTATTAGGCTAAACATTTAGCTGAAACTGAGTTAAAGGTTATTTTTTCTTATTTTTTACACAGATGGGACTAACAATCTAGTTTGTTCTTCTTAGTCAGTCACCATTTAAAAGGTGACATTATTTCTTTTTTGTTTTGCATTTTTCCTATTAAATTTGTTTGGTTTTGTCTCCACTGATCGTATATACATCAGCAGTGTAATCCCTCATGCAGACATGACAGCCAATTAAATTTAATCATTACATATTGGCTAATCATCACCATCAGTATCAAAACGACTTTGAAGAGGACCAGTGGAACCAGCAAAAAGATCAAGGTTGACTTTAATAAATGTCAAATGTTCCACATTTTCAGGCAACAAACAATTGAGCAGATCTGAAGCAACACTACCACCAGTGCCGAAGAGTCTCTTAGAGTAGGCACTGGTTAGCGAGAAACTTAAATGGCAGCTCGGCACAATGCAGGCCAGATTTTTTTCTCTTATTTTGACAAAATTTCACAGGGTCATCCCATATGCTGTGTTTCTTGTCTTCTTTTAGATACTCTTCAATCATAACGATAGCAGGAAGACCTTGGCTGACAGAGGAAGAACTAGAATCTTTATCAATATCATGTAACCCTGTCTAAATGTAACCATCTTCATCTTTTCCACTGGATGCTTCACCCACTCACAGTGAGGTTTTGGAAGGTGTATGCTCAACCAGTTGTGAAATCAAGATAGAATTCATCATTTCATCTGACTCTTTCAGCGCGTAGATCTTTATACCTGCTGATGTCTGTGAGGCCAGAATGGAGAAAGGATGCCAGGCTAGCTTTAAATCAAGGGTCTAACATTATGCCAGAAATATAATGTTCTGATTCTAATAGCATTGATATTCTGGGACCGCTTCCAGAATATAGTTAACTTTTAGACAAGAGAAACAGCACTATCTTCCTCAAGAAATGTTACCTTCTTCTTTTCAACTTTGTTACTAAGAAGGAATATCAGGGATTTTACTTCACTCAGACTGGCATTGTCTGCACTTATCCTGAGTGGCTACCCCAAATGGTTAAAGAACATGGCACAATCGAGCCATCATGGTCCACCTGCCTGAACTGAGTGACACATCCCCATTGCCTATTGAGTGATCTATGGTATATCAATGCATGGCCTTACGCTACTCAACAAGCTGTTGCACCATGTAGAAGGTGGAATTCTACCTGGTGACCACTTCTTGCTTTAGCTGATGTTGTGGAAGAGGGTCTCAGTACCCAACTACGGATCTGAGGTTTGAGCAGACTCGATACACCATAAGGCCTAATCTGCTGGCAATTAGTATGTTAGTATATTAGTGTTATTGTCCTTTTCCATCTGATGAACTATTTTGCATACTTTAGCAGAATGACAAAACTGTTTACATAGTTTGTGTGCGACACTTAATACATTCTGAACACTTCTGTTATCTTTAAGAAAATCATGTACTACAAGACAGAGGGTATGAGATAAGCAAGGTATGTGCACATATCCTTCATTCTTCACAGCATGTATGATTTTAGCCCTGTTATCAGATATCACAAACATGGGTGAATGGCCATGAGGAATAAGCCATTCAGCAAACCAACTTCCATCCTGCGTTCTCTGCTTCAGAGACACTCGCACCTTTGCCCTTCCCCATCTCAACTCAAACTCTGGCAAGGCCACTTTCTCCTACTGCTTCCCTCACAACTGGAACTCCCTTCCATCATCCCTCCATCTGCTACCCTTGCTAAGCCTCTTTGAACATGCCCTCTCCCACTCTCAACCTCTCACCTGTTCTTGCTGCCAGCCAGGCTAACTCCCCTACTTTCTCTCACACTACTACAAACTCTCAGGTGCATTCTCTTGCTAATTTACCCAACAGAGTGCTCTTGCTAGCTATACTGCTTGGTACCACATCTGTCTTACTCTGCTCACCTAGACTTACACTTATAGGTTGTATGATAGCTGCTTGTGTTACTTGCTGACTGGACTTGTGCTTTTATTTCTACCCAGGTTACCTTAATCAACCTGTTTTGATTATTTACACTTATCCCCTATGCTATAAGTTTCATATGTATATTGAAATTTTACTTTTGTAATTGTCTCCTTGTCCCCCTTGCGTGGGTCACACCTGGAAATGGGCCCTTGCTCAGCTTGCCTCGCTCAGTCACCAACTTTAAAACAAATAAAATAAATAAATATCATTTATCATTTGTGGGTTTTGGGGTGAGAAGTTATTTGTTGAACATTTGAAGATGTAAAACAGTCTTTAACTGCTTTCTGACCTATTTGATATCTTTGTCTAAACCTTTCTGTCATTTAATTGCAGGGGGAAGACATACTCTTCACTATAATGATCTCAATTCTATCTCTGGTGTGTTTCATACTTGTAGGGCTGCACTTCCTAGTCATATATACAAGATCACTACTGAATCTAAGAAAACAAGCCATGACTAAGGTACATATTGAATAATATATTACAGTTCTGTAGATGCAAGAATGAAGGAATGATTCTGAGAGGATTATTCCAGACAGCAAGGAGTTCAGCAACAGTTCACTGCCACTAATCTTTACTGTCCTGAGTTGGAAGGAATGGGGAGTTTAATCTGCAAATAAGTAAACCTTGTTGTACTTCATGTATTAGTGAGGTGGCATGTTTATGTTGTCCAGCCACCTCTTCACTCCTCTCCTTTCCCCACCCATCTCAAGAGGGGAAACTCTCAAACCCAGATTTCTCAGTAAAACTTTTTGCTGCAGAAGACAGCAACAATTAAATGGAACTAAGATCAGAATGTACAAAAAATATGTTCTGCACAATATTTTGATTTGTCGGTGTAGTCCTAGTGTGTCTTTCCCTTTGTTTGCTGAAAGGAGTTTTTCCTAAACTTGCCTGATAGTTCTATGGTTCTGGAGATCTACATCTTTATATTTTGTACTGCTCTTCTGTTTCCTACAATGCCTCCTGTTAAATGTGACAGTGATGCGTTTGTGACCATTAATTCAACAAGAACTGTTTTTTAGTCAGGTTTGCAGCAGTAGACTTGTAATTTTAAGTAACTCTTCTTGTTCAGGGATCTTTAGTGAAGGCTACATTTATGGTTGACAAACACCTGAGGGATATCTGAGTGTACATTTCTGCAAGGAAATAGCTAGAGTCTTCACTAATTATCCTGTAGCACTGGTGACTTGAAGTGACTCATGTGCTTTTTACAACTGTGTATAATTTGATGAAATGCAAAGCTTTCAGAACAAAACATTTGTATTTGCTAGGTCTCCTTACTAGACCCAACTTAATACAGTATGACTGTTCTCTTACTGTGAACTACTGTAAATCCACTGTATTATAGTTTGTATTTACTTGTACCTCTGTAAATATCTACTGCACTTTTATTTGTACTTATTTGAACTTTCACTATTATATATAGCACCTATGACATATTTAGTCTCTGATTTTGTATTACCAATGTTGTATCTGTCTGACTCTTGTACCCCCTCCCTCGGTGTGGCATCTGGAAACGAGCTTTGGATCACTGATGCTTTTTCCTGATATCAACTTTTAAATAAATAATCTTCATTCCTGCTGGTTAGACTTAGACACATACCTAGAAAATAAAACATTTGGATTAGAAAGAATTATGTAGTTGAGGACTGACTATTAGGTATGTAACAGCAGATTGCTACTACAGCAGCTATCACTCTTTGAATCTATAGTCATGAATGCATCACTGTCATGTGGGACAGCAGGAATTGTAGGAAACAGAAGAGCAATACAGTATTCACATGTGAAAATCTCAGGAGCCATAAAATTAGAAGGCAAATTTGGAAAAAAAACTTACAGCAAACAAAAGGATAAAAATACTAGGACTACACACAAATAACAATATGCGCCACAATATATGTTTTTGCAGATTTTGACAGCAAGTTCTCCTTTAACAATGCCACAGATATCTGTATCAAACAAAAGCAGCTGCCACTTTATTTGCTTGTTAACACTTAGGGTGGGAGAATGTTGTTAAGTGTTAAATCCTGGGCCTT
The DNA here is from genome assembly GCA_016271365.2 of Neoceratodus forsteri. NCBI lineage: Eukaryota > Metazoa > Chordata > Ceratodontiformes > Ceratodontidae > Neoceratodus > Neoceratodus forsteri. Next base: position 7,414,576 of record JADMNL010000031.1, on the reverse strand, counting down.
CTATGAGTGGGCATGCCGGTACCAAATGGAAGTAAGGGAAAAAGGTATAACATTTACTTAGCTTGTAATGTTACACTGTACAGCTGTTTAAGATAGGGCAATCCTAATGTTACAGTCTAGCAGTACCTGGTGCATCCTGGCAACAGGCTCAGGGAGCAGCATCAGAAATTATGAGAATATGAAGATTCCCATACTGAAAATGGAGGTATGCTTTCTTTAAGAAATTCAGTAAACAAAGCAATACTATTGGCACAGAGAGCACAGATAAACTCAACTAGTTCAGCAGAGCCATTAGGGTCCAGCAATTACAATTCCATACAGTTTGAAATGACTATGAGGAACTCTGGTCCTTCTTGGAGGGTGGTAGTTCTAGACCTGAAACAGATGAACTATACACAGATGAGAGAAATGGTCAAGGAAAACTTGGTGGGGATACTACAGATAAAGGGGTAGAGAAAAAGTGGGGAACAATCATAGAGGCAATTATGGAGGCAACTGACACTTGCGCCAAAAAGGTAACCATAAGGAACAAGCACAAGAGACTGATCTGGTTCTCAGAGAAGGTATAGGAGGCAGTGAGGCAAAAAGGAAGGATTTCATGAGGTACACAAGGTAACCAAATGGTTGGAGGACAGGGAGAATTATATGGCAAGGTTAAGAGGCAAAGGTGGCAGAAAAGATGGCAAAGGCAAACATGAAGCTGTGGATAACAGAGGGTGTGATATAAGGGGAACAGTATTTTCTTTTACATTAGGGAGAAAAGTAAGGCAAGGTTAGAGAGGAGGTCCAATGTCCAGGGAGGGATTGTCATGTTAGCTGCTGTGGAAAGTCTGGTAGAAGAAGATGAGCATTAGGACAATATCCTAAATAATTTATTCTGCTCTGTGTTCATGGTCGAGAACAAGGGATCTCTACCAGAAAGCAAGATCAAGGCAGCAGACAGGGAGCACAGGACATGGGGAGAGTGATGAACATGGCTGAATGAGTAGGGAAGGGATTGGTGGCCCTTAAGGTGGACAAGGCACCAGGAACTGATGGCCCATGGCAAAAAGAAAATATTTTTTTAACCACTTGAGAAGTGTTTCAACTACTTATAAAAATACATTTTCTAAGAATTTAAGAAGCATTTAGACTGTTCCAGTTTGCAAGCTGCTTCTGAGTATGTATTAAGCATTATCAGAAATTTGAAGCTATCCACAGACTCTAGCATTTACCATATGTTCATAAGCATGCATAGACTGTATTATTTTAATGAGATACTGCTTATTATTGAAATGTCCAGAAAATACCTATTTACTGTGTACTTTAAGCATGTGTTATCTGGTATCTGAATGCCTAATACCTATTTAGCAAATGCTTATAAGGCAGTCCTGACAAATGCTCCATTCTTATTGAAAGAAAACTGTCAGTATTAGACTCCCCTCCCACCACTAGGCTTCTCACACTAAAAATGTTTTTGAAAAGTTCTGACTTACTACATTTTCACTTAAAAACGATGTACGTGAAAAGCCAAATTTTAGGAGGGAGGCATGGGGGGAAGGTGTTGAATTTCTAATAACAACAGTTTCCTAAAAAGAAAAAAAAGAAGCTATATAGTCATAGCTTTCACCTTCTGTACCAAGACCAACCATGGTACCTGTCTGTATCAAGGTGTTGATCAGCTGCTGCCAGTGCACCATTTACTGCACTCACCTTTAAAGTTAATTTCTACTTTCTCCATAAGCAAAATGGAGGCTTGTGGGGTTTCTTTTTGTGGTAGTGGTGGTGAGAGGGTCATACTAGAAATAAAACTGCACAATGCACCCTAGTTTTCATGTGCATGGAAAGGGGCAGGGACTGCCATGCAAATGACTCTAAGTGCAACCAAGCTAAATATCTAAATAATGTTTTTTGACTCTCAAGTAATGTACATTGTTATGCACAACATTTTGTCCATCAAAGGCTACATTAAAGTGTTCATAGTGTTCTGTTAGATCTTCAGTGTTTTTCTTCTTTTTTTTGTAATCCAAGAACATTTTCTTCTAACAAACCTTTCTGATTATATGCAATGTATGTATCACATTTAGGAGATGTGGACCCCATTTTCAGAAGGTTAGCATGTCACATGCTAACCCCAAATTAGCATATCAGAATGGGGCAGAAGCGATATTTATTAACCCAAGAGCTAAGCGTGTGCACATATAATATGCTGCATCAGTGCAAATGAAGGATCCCCTTTCACACAGGGCCCAGTGGTATATTCAGCTCTTTTGAAAGCCCCACAAATAGCCACTGTCTCAGCACTGTTTAAGGCATACAAAACGAACCCTTAGCAAAGTGAACAATGGTGAGAGTTGTCCCCCCCTCAGGTTCAATCAATCAATCAATCAATCAATCAATCAAAGTCTTTATTTAACCAGGCAATCACCGTTGAGCAAGCTCATTTTTGAGGTGGACCTGGGTTTGTTAACAAGGAACAAGGGACAATATACATGGGATGCAACACACAAGAAAATAGTAATAATACAAATAAAGTGAGATACAATAATACAGTATATACAAAGTATCAGCAGGTCACATTGACAGCAGTATACAGTATGTCTGGAACAGAAGATACAGCTAGTTTTGGGTAGAACAGGGGTGTCGGCAGGCATACGCACTGTATTCTGCAGAGTACAGTTAAAAAAAATCAGACAGGGGCAACAAATCAGGCAGGGGCAACAAAAAGAGGAAAGCAAGGACATTGAGAGTCACATTATGTCTGTGTCACGCTGAGCCCTTTTGTCTTTGTTGCTCACTATGGGGCACTGATGCCACCAGTCAAATACACAATCAAGAATAACTTACCAGGCAGGCCAAAAAACAAAGGAAGGAGGATTACAGGAAGAAACTGATTACTTGAATTCAGACATGGCATAGGGTGTGGGGATGATTGTTGGTGTGGCATGGCAGTGCATATTTTGGTTTATGTTAACATAATGGAGGGGACCAACAGTGCATCAGTTTTGAGTACAAGTTTAAAATTCCTGGCTGCACCCCTGGGGTAGAATACAATTTTTCATAAAAGTAAAGAAATATACATATCAGGTGCACCGAACACAAATAAAACCTAATATAAAAAGATATATAGTAATACGGTATGGAGAATTTAGAGCTGGAACCAGGGTCAAAGGAAAGTGGAAGGGACAGATATGGGGGTAGAAAAAGGGGAAGGGAAGAGTCGATTATAGATGTGATCAGTCTTTTAACAGTAGTAGTTAGAGTGTGCTTGGACTTATAGGTGTCACTATTTTGGATAGACAGGCACAGGACTCCTGAGGTTGAGCAACGGGTGGAGGACTTACTGTCAGTTCTTGCCAGGATCTCCCACCCCACCCCTGATCACCAGTCTAGTCTTCCTATTAATGGAATACCCTCATCAGTGACAATCTAGGGAAACCCACCACCAGTCTCAAGTCTGACACCCCTCCAACCCACTCAGCACCCTCCCGCTCCAGTCTCCAGTGGCACCCCACTTCACTTATCCTGAAGTACACAAATCAACTGCTGCCTCCTCCCCCCATAGATAGACTCCATCACAGTTCTTTTCTTCCTACCTCAGCCGTCTGGTATTTGAGCGACAGGGAGTGAGTGTGTGCCTTCTGTAGAAATAGTAGTTTTTACAATAGGTACAGACTCACTCCTGGTCAGTCAGAAGCTGGGTCAGGTAGTAAGCAAGGGGTCTGTGCCAGTTACTATCTAAGCAAGGAGGTAGCAGTTGATTTTTGCACTTCAGGGTGAGTGCAGGGACCACTGGGTGATGGGGTAGAGTGTGCTGAGTGGCTGGGATGCGGACTGAGTATTGTAGCTGAGTTTAGGAAGTAGGGGTCCCTAGAGTGCCAAGGATTATAGTATAACTATAGTAGGAGGAACAGAAATGTAATTTGGGGTAAGGGGACATTAGACTGCCTGGGGTGAAGGTATAGCCATAGGTGGAGGGAAAGACATGCAATCGGGGGAGTGTGGCCACAGCTACACACAATACATCCACGCAGTCCTATGCAGTGGCATTGAATGGAGCAGCTAGTGAGCACAAAGTGGCATTTAAATGGCCCCTTAGAGCCTTGCATGCCTTATACGCACATTAATATGCTGGCTATTGAAAATGGCTTGCAAGAGCAAGGACGCTATTCCATTTGTAATACACTATTTCCCACTGCTCCTATGAGTCACAGTCCTGCTGTGTTAGAGTTGCACATAATCACTGTAGACTGTGCTCCCACAGCTCCCATATTCAGACAGAACACACACAGCAGTTGGAGCATACTGCCTCACTGAATACGTCTTCAAGACTGGTCAGCTCTGAAAATAAGGCCTATGAACAAAAGAGTCATGAAAGCAGGAAGACACAAAGCTTAATTTCCACAAAAACATGTATCATAAAAATAGATAAAATGCATTCTTCAGTGCAAATTATATGGAAATACAAATGTTATCATTCTTACATGATTAAAATTGTTCTTGTACCATTAGCCATTATTGACCCACACTACTTTGTATTACAAATTTAAAACATTTATCCCTACAATGGTCATCTAAGGTATGTTTAAACTAATTCATGCCACTGCAGGACACCACTGTTGGTGGCAATGCATTCCACTGTGTCACCACACATTGTGAGAACCAATTCCCTCTCTGGTTAATTGATATTTATGGCCCTATTTTTGACTAATTCAGGCTTCCTATTGAGCCCCATACATTCCCATAGGTCTTTGTCCTGCATTGCGTTATAAGTTAAACACATATCTCCCCTATACTTTACATGCTGTAATGAATACAACCTCAGAGTCTCAAGCCTCTCATCATAGGCCATGCCCTACACCCCATTCACCATTCGTGTCACTCATCTCTGCAAGCCCTCGACTCACTTCACATCCTTTTTATGATATGGCACCCAGAACTGACTACAATACTCAAGATGGCAGCGAACCAAAGAGACATACAGTGGGATCACCACTGTCTTAGCCCTACTCCTAATGTTCCTGTTTATAGCAGCCAGTATACCATTCCCCTCCTTGTTACCTCAGTACACTGTCTGGAAAAACCTAGGTCCCTGCTAATTAGCACCTCCAGGTCTTTCTTGTCTCAGCAGTCTGTAATACATTTCCATTCATATATTTGAATTGCACAGTCTTCCTTCCCAAATGCATAATCTTACATTTGTTCTGATTAAATTTAAGTTTCTTTCTTGTTGCAGTTGAAGGAAAGAATTGTTGAGTACCTTGAGGCCAGTGGGGCACAATACCCAAGGCAGCATGGGTTCACAGCGGGAAGGTCATGTCAGATGAATCTAATAGAGTTGTTTGATTGGGTGACCAAAGTAGTAGACCAGGGAGGGACTGTGGACATGGCCTACCTAGACTTTAGCAAGACATTTGACACAGTCCCACACAAAAGATTAATAGTCAAACTAACCAGTCTGGGAGTGGGTCCCAGGGTGGTAGCCTGGCTAAAACACTGGCTGGACAACAGGACACAGAAGGTAATTGTAAATGGAGTCCACTCTGAAGAAAGAGGGGTTACTAGTGGGGTACCACAGGGTTCAGTACTGGGTCCAGTCCTTTTTAATGTCTTTATAAGTGACATTGCAGAGGGACTGGAAGGAAAAGTATGCCTCTTTGCAGATGACACAAAGATCTGCAACAGGGTTGATACACAAGGAGGTGTGGAAAGGATGAGAAGAGACTTGGCAAGGTTGGAGTAATGGTCAGAAGTATGGCTGCTAGGATTCAATGCAAAGAAGTGCAAAATAATGCACCTGGGAAGCAAGAACCCAGGGGAAGATTACACAATGGGGGGAGGTAGTAAGAACAACAAAAAAGGAAAGGGACCTGGGGTAATCATATCTGATGACCTTAAGGTTAGCAAGCAATGTGAGAAGGCAGTAGGGAGGGCTGAGGGGATACTGGGATGCATAGGGAGAGGCATCATCAGCAGAAAACAGGAAGTTGTTATCCCTCTGTAAAGACAATTGGCGAGACCCTATCTGGAGTACTGAGTCCAGTTCTGGAGACTCCATCTCTGCAAGGACATAGACAGGATAGAGGCAGTCCAGAGGATGGCAACTTAAATGGTGCAGTGTCTGCAAAAGAATCCGTATGAGGAGAGACTAAAGGAACTTAATATGTATACCCTTGAGGAAAGAAGGGAGAGGGGGACATGATAGAAACTTTTAAGTACCTCAGTGGAATCAACAAAGTCCAAGAGGGTAGCATCTTTTGGAAAAAGAGACATGCAAGAACAAGGGCACACAATTTAAAGATAGAGGTGGGGGCAGTTCTGGGGCAATGTGAGGAAGTATTTTTTCACAGAGAGGGTAGTGGATGCATGGAACAGCCTTCCTGAGGAGGTTGTGGGGTCTAAAACTGTGGGAGAATTCAAGAATGCATGGGACAGACATAAGGCAGTTCTTGTGGGGGGTAGGAAGAAATAGGCTGTTGGTTAACTAGGATCTGCAGCCTATCCTGTAGGTAGGGAAATAGGCAGACTAGGTGGGCCAAGCGGTCCTTATCTGCCGTCAGAGTCTATGTTTCTGTGTTTCTATGTTTCCACCACAGTATCAATATTATCTTGTAAAATTTTGGCATCCCTCGCACCTGAAATCAGCGCTCCCATTTTGATATTGTTGGCGAATTTCACCATCCAAACTTTATTAATACAGATTATAGATGCCTCCAGAATGCTAAAAAGGGTTGGTCCCAGGACTGAGCCCTGTGGCACCACATTTGTCACTGAAGACTAGTCAGAGAAATTCCCTTTGACAATCACACATTGTTTCCCATCTGTCAACCAGGCACAGATCCATCTTATAAGACATTAATTTAGATTAATCTCCTTTAAGGATCTAATCAACTTGAAGTGGGAAACACTATCAAAAGCCTTCTCAAAATTGAGATACATTACATCCACTGGGATATCCATAGCCGAGGCTTGGTTTAAGGAGCACAGACTCATCATCAATCTTAAGAAAACCAAAACTATGCTCTTTTCACACTCCCAAAACAAAGCTAGTAACCACCCACTCTATATCCTTCCAAGCACCAACCAACCACTGGAACAAGTCTGCTCCTACAAATACCTTGGGGTTACCTTCAATTCAGCCCTCACATTTCACAACCACATCGACGCCCTAACATCCGTCACCAACACACGGCTTGGCATCCTATTCCGCCATAAAACCTGCCTTCCCCCAAATGCTCTCCGGCTAGCTGTTACATCGTCCGTTCTGTCCCTTGTAGACTATGGTCTACCAGTATACGGTGCTGCCGACACCACTGCACTCAACAAAATTCACCTCACCCTGAATAAAGCGTGCAGATTGATTACTGGTACCCCCAGGCTCACACACACCTGTCAGCTATATGTCGATGCAAACCTGCTTACCCTGGATGAACGGCTCCGATACCAGACCTGTCTCCTCACCAAAAAAACCCTACTAGGGCTCTCCCCCCCTGGGGTAATGGCATCCATCCACCAGAGCCCTCCCACCTTTGCTACACGGTCTTCCTACAAGACCACTCTAAAGGTCCCCAGAACAAGAACCAGCCATGGCCAGAGGTCCTTCGGCTATAGAGCCCCAACCTGGTTTAACTCTCTCCCTGCCACCATCACCAATGCCATCACCATCTCCACATTCAAAACCGCACTTCGGAACCACATCTTCAGCACTCGTAACTGCTCCTGTCTCTGAACATAGCCTCCACCTCTTTTTTCTCTTGACAATGCCCCCCGGGCAGCTCTTGACCCAACCATCACCCCACCACTTCCCTGTACACCATGCCTAGGTTTAACCTGGCCAGTGCCAGTTGTTTCAATGTTTACCAACCAGAATGCTCACTTGATACCGACTTGTGTAATATCTGTTATCAATTACATGTACCCTGTACCCAATTGTATTTGTCTGACCACAATGTGACGTGGCACCTCTGGTGAATGCCTATTGATTTTTTGCAAATCTTTGCTATGTAACCGAAACGCAATGTATGTCTTTATGTGACGAAGTACCTTTGGAAACGAGCCTGTGGCTCAAAGGTTGTAAACTGATTCCTTAAATAAATAAATAAATAAATAAAAATATCTCCATCTAGGGCATCCCCTTCCAGGTCAAAAAAATACATCAGATTTGTTAAACAAGATCTTCCCCTTAAGAAGCCATGTTGGTAGATACAGTGGCGTGAAAAAGTATTTGCCCCCTTCCTGATTTTCACTATTATTGCATATTTGACACACTGGATGTTTTCAGGTCTTTAGACAAAATGTAATATTAGATAAAGGGAACCTGAGTGAACAAATAACACTTGTTTTTTTTTACTTATTTCATTTATTTAATGAAAAAAGTTAACCAACACCAACTGGCACTGTGTGAAAAAGTAATTGCCCCCCTAATTAAATCAACCAAATTAAAGGGATAATTAGAGTCAGCTGATTGAACACAGCCAGGCTTGATTACAGCCAGCCCTGCTCAATATAAACCTCACTTATTTTGACCCTTACCATCAGAGTCACGTTGCCAGCACAAAGATTCAACAAGCACATTGTGCCACGATCAAAGGAAGTTCCTGAAAAGATCAGAAAAAAAGTTGTTGCTATCTATCAGTCTGGAAAGGGTTACAAAGCTATTTCTAAGGCTCTGGGACTCCATCGAACCACAGTGAGAGACATAATCCCCAAATAGAGAACATTTGGAACAGTAGTGAATCTTCCAGGAGTGGGCAGCCTGCCAAAATTACTCCAAGGGTGCAGCGTAAAATCATCCAGGAAGTCTCAAAGGATCCTAAAACAACATCCAAAGAACTGCAGGCTTCTCTTGCCTCAGCTAAGGTCAGTGTTCATGACTCCACAATCAGAAAAGACTTGGCAAAAATGGGCTTCATGGGAAAGTAGCAAGGTGGAAACCACTGCTAACCAAGAAGAACATAAATGCTCATCTCTCATTTGCCAAGAAGCACCTGGATGATCCACAAGCCTTTTGGGAAAATGTTCTATGGACAGATGAGTCCAAAGTGGAACTTTTTGGACGACATGGATCCCATAATGTCTGGCATAAAGCATACACAGCATTCCACAGTAAGAACATCATACCAACAGTCAAACATGGTGGTGGTATGTGATGGTGTGGGGATGCTTTGCTGTCTCAGGACCTGGACGACTTGCCATAATTGTAGGAACCATGAATTCTGCCTGTACCAGAAAATTCTTAAGGAGAATGTCCGGTCATCCGTCCGCCAGCTGGAGCGTAGTTGGGTCATGCAGCAAGACAATGATCCAAAACACAAAAGCAAGTCCACATCAGAATGGCTGAAAAGAAGTAAAATTAAAGTTTTGGGTGGCCTAGTCAAAGTCCAGACCCTAAACCCAATAGAGATGCTGTGGCAGGACCTGAAACAAGCAGTTCATGCTCAAAAACCTACCAATGTTACTGAATTAAAAGCAGTTCTGCGAGGAAGAGTGGGCTACAATTCCTCCACAGTGATGTGAAAGACTGATATTGAATTATAGGAAGCGTTTGGTTGCAGTCATTGCAGCTAAAGGTAGGCGTAACCAGTTATTAAGTGTAAGGGGCAATTACTTTTCACACAGTGCCAGTTGATGTTGGTTAACTTTTTCATTAAATAAATGAAATAAGTAAAAAAAAACAAGTGTTATTTGTTCACTCAGGTTCCCTTTATCTAATATAACATTTTGTCTAAAGACCTGAAAACATCCAGTATGCCAAATATGCAATAACAGAGAAAATCAGGAAGGGGGCAAATACTTTTTCACGCCACTGTATCTCCGTGCCCATTCTCTTTAATATGATCATCGATCACCTCTTTTATGAACCCCTCGAGGATCTTACTTAGAATACATGTCAGGCTGATTGGTCTGTAGTTTGAGCTGTCTGTTTTAGGCCCCTTTTTATGAATTGGTACAATATTGGCTGAAAGCCAGTCTTCTGGTAAAATACCTTCACCAAGTGACTTTACGTATATAGCATGGATAGGATCATAATGCACTGATGCTAATTCCTTGAGAAGTCTAGGATGCAATTCATCAGGATCTACTGACTTAGTGGGGTCCATTCTTTTCAATGTGGTCCTTAATATAGATGATGTTATTACTAAGCTGCTCTGCACATTCTCTACCTTGTCGCATCTTTGAATATCACTTGGCTGATAAACACTTGCAAAGTAACTATTAAACTGTTCTGCCATGGCTTTGCAGTCTGTAGTTGTTCTAATACCCTGAATGAGGGGACCCTTTAGTGGTATTGTTGTTTTTGAGACTCCCAACATAATTAAAAACACCTTTTTATTCTCTGCCATCTTGTTGACTATTTTTAATTCCATCTCACTTTTAGCTTTTTTATTAGTTTTTCAACTAAATCTTTTTTTATAGAGTCCCTTGTACTTAGTGATTCCTTCCCTTTTAGCTCTTTTATAAGCTCTATTTTTAATATTTATCGGCTTTTTAATTTGGGGGTTAATCCACACTGGTATCCTTCCCTTCTGGTTGTATTTAATTATGGTAGGAACATTACTGTCTACTAAGTCATGAAGAAAGGATTTAAACAAATCCCACATCTGAGTTAACTCTAGTCCTTCAAAGTTCCTAGCCCAGTTCCATTCTTTTGCTAAATTTGTTAAGGTGTTAGAGTCTGCTAGATCATATCTCTTTATTTTACTAGCACCACCCCGCACTTCAGTCCTAATCTTTACAGTAAATTCGACCACATTGTGGTCACTTCCTAACAGGAGTTCTCTAACATGACACTTTTCAATGAATTCTCCCATTTTACTTATAACAAGATCCAAGCTATGGTTCTCCCTAATATGCTCCAGTACATGGTTTTCAGCACTTATACTGGCAATTGCTTCCAAAAATTAATTCTCTGCTGCTGTAGTATGGGGACCATTTATCCATTTTAATTGCTGGAAAATTGAAGTCACCAAGAATCAACAAATATTTACCTGAATTCTACTTCCCTATCTGATTTATGAATTCAGAGATTTTTGGCCCACTCAACAATAGTGGTCTGTAGAAAACAGCTATGAGTACCTGTCTTTCCTGAGATGGGACAACCTGCACCCACTGTTGCTCAGTCTCAGTCTCAGTAGATGTATGTATTTCATGTGCACTTATGTCATTTCTAATATATAATGCTACCCCCTCCACTTCTGCCATCCCTGTCCTTTCTGAACAGCTAATATCCATCTATTTCTACCCTCCAAGTATCTGAAGTATTATATGGAAATAAAGGCATTTATCATTCCAAAGTATTTAAAAGATGTTCATATTATTGTCTGTAAGGCCTTTCTTTTGTTGCACATCCTCAGGCTATGAGGACTTCATTACCAAAGGTGGAATGCTTACAGGAAAAATCCAGGAGAACTCTTAGGCGCCATCGCTGAAAGCGGCGCTCAACAGCTGCCACGCCGACTCCTTCTCCAGACTGTGCCCACCTTCCTGGAACTCCACATCAGATCCCGCTACCAGGACACCAGGAGAAATCTTAGGCACCACCGCTGAAAGCGGCGCTCAACGGCCACTGCGCTGACTCCTTCTCCAGACTCTGCCCACCTCCCTGGAACTCCACATCAGATCCCACTACCAGGACACCAGGAGAAATCTTAGGCACCACCGCCAAAAGCGGCGCTCAACGGCCACTGCGCTGACTCCTTCTCCAGACTCTGCCCACCTCCCTGGAACTCCACATCAGATCCCACTACCAGGTACTAGCGCCAAACTCTATACGAGCTCCACACTCTGTGGCTGCTTTGCAATTGGTGTGGCGTTACTGCCAGTGGTCCGTGATTGGTCAGAACAGCTCTTGCTCCTCAGCCAATGGTGCGCCCATGGACTGCTGCCCAAGTCTGTCTCTTGTACTACTTGTGCTACTCTGGGTCTCCTTTCAGACTTGTTTTCTACCTGAGAATTGTTTTAATTTATCCTTAAAAACAGCTGTTTTCACCTCATACTGCTTATCCTAGCCTGTGCATGATTATAACAGCATCATTTTTATGTTAAGTACTAGCCCAGTGATGTTACTAGCCTAGCGATTTCATACTGCTTATCCGAGCCCGTGCATGACTATAATAGCATCATTGTTTAAGTTAAAGTACTAGCCTAGTGATTTTAACAGTAGTTAAAGCCGATGTTAGCTCCGTGTTATGTATACCTATTGCTGAGCCTCTCCCTGTTCTCTCTCTCCCTCTCTACTCTCCCTGTAATTTTGTCCCTCTGCACCTCTATCTCCCCTACAACCCTTCTGCAGTCTGAATAGCTGCTATTCTTGCACACACTCCCCATAACCCTCTGGCTCTCTAGCACATGCTCTCATCTCTGAAAACTTAATTTTCCCTGGCTGATCACCACCTCGCCCCTCCACCTATCTGTACCTCTCCCCTTTCTCTCACTTAATTGCGACCTCCACTCCCTTTGTCATCCCACCCCACCCTTAGCTTCTCCAGTCTATTGTCATTTAATTTTTGTTTCCAACACCCTCGCCCCCACTGACAGTCTGCCTCCAGACCCACACCCACAATTTGCTGCCGTTAACTTAACCTGCCTCTTCTTTCTGTCCCACTAGGACTCCAGGAGAAATCTTAGGTGCCACCGCTGAAAGCGGCGCTCAATGGCTGCCATGCTGACTCCTTCTCCAGACTCTGCCCACCTCCCTGGAACTCCACATCAGATCCCACTGCCAGGTACTAGCGCCGAACTCTATATGAGCTCCACACTCTGTGGCTGCTTTGCAATTGGTGCAGCGTTACTGCCAGTGGTCCATGATTGGTCGGAACAGCTCTTGCTCCTCAGCCATTGGTGCACCCACAGACTGCTGCCTAAGTCTGTCTCTCGTACTACTTGTGCTACTCCGGGTCTCCTTTTGGACCTGTTTTTTCTCCCACCCCACCACCCCCTCCCAGACCTCCTTTAAATACACTCACGCCCCTCCCACCTGGGCTGCTTCACCTATCAGAAGCAGCATTCTCTAACTCACCCACCCTACTGGTCTCTGCTGATTCCCTAACGTTCTGCAATTCCCTATTTTCTTCCCAAACAATGCCCTCTCTCCGTCAAACAGTGTCTCCCACATTCTCCTTGACATGGCTGCTTTTAACCTGCATCCAACACTGCTATTTTTTGTGATGACTGTGCTGCACTGCCCACCCATCAAGTGACTACCACCCCCATTCCCAAGGCCAGTTTATACCAACCCCAGCTCTGCACTACACATTAGATATGACCACAGATCCAGTTTAATAACTTGGTGCCTTTCAGCTCCCCAATCTGGCACACTAGCTTCATTCTGAAGCACCAAGGGTATAGCCTCCAGGAGAATATATATGTACTAGCAGCTCTCTGTAATAAGCTAGGCTCACACCATTGCCTCAACATACAGGTGCACAGAAGGATTTCTGGCAAATAAGCCCTCAAAATACTTCAAACCTCCCTTCTGAGATTTCTCCTACTGCTACTGCTCCTCTTTGAAAACATTCAGTGTCAGTGGCTCAGTAGGTAGCACACTCACCTCTGAGGCTGGGAGATCAGAGGGCTGTGGGTTCCATTCCCACATCTGGCACTTGGGTTAATTTCCTGGTACTGACACTGTAATGCAGCATGAGAGGGGTGCTGCATTTCTGAGGTGCCGTCTTTCAGATGAGATGTTAAACTGAGGTCCCATCTGCCTGGATGGGTGGTAGTTCAGGTGGATGTTAAAGATCCCATGGCACTTATCCAAAAGAGTAGGGGCAATTTTATTGAAATAAACACATGAAAATGTTATCATCAGATAAATACAACAAGATAAAGGTCAAAACAAAACATTATACTCTAATTAAAACAGTAGAGAAAAAAAAAATCATACAACCCACCACCATACCATTCTATCCCCATAATAAAAGCTATGAAAAATACCTACATAATGAAATTTAATATCTAGTCTTAAATTAAATAAACACAGTAAAATAGCGATTTCCTATTATTCCAAAAGAAAAGAGACTTCCAGGTACAAAACAAGTCCTCATTACTATTAAACTTCCTTATAATTTCAGCTAGGGGAAGAAAAAAAAAAACAAAGCCAACTGTTAGCAGGAAAAGTACAAGAAAAACAGCTCTATTATTTATATTTAATAATATGCGAAAAACCCTTCCACCAAAATCTAACTTTCTTCCCATTATACAACTGTGAATCTGAAATAAACACCTTAATCAAAATAGTAGTCATGTACTCTCTAAAACCCTGAACAGAGGGTTTCTTTTGATGTAAAACCCATTGGCATCTTGGTTGCCATAAGCAATATCTTAAACTAGCAAAGAAAACACGCAAAGTCCCTTTTTCGTACCTTTGTAAAGATGGAGGAAAGGTTCCAATTACCAAAATGTCATAATTTAGATTGGTCAACCAAGGAAAATCCCATACTTTAGCCAAATATTCCCATAATTTACATGACACTGAGCACTGTAGAAAGAAATGTTCCATTGTTTCCTCCTGGTTAATGCATTCTAAATAAGGACATAGCCTCTCTTCTTTTGCTTTATATTTTGCTGTTCCCTAATATTTAATTTTCCATATAACGTAAGCCATTGGGTTTCCCACATATAATCTGGTAACCTAGGGTTATTTAGCTGTTCCAAAATGTCCTCATTCCGGTCTATAGGACAGTTTTTAAAACAAGGTACTGATGAATAATTCAAAGTTATTAATTCCTTATATAATGTCCTCAAGGAACTCCTTATACTTTGATTTTTAGTTACCTTCCATTTATATAATTTCTGTGCCGCCGGCTTAAAATAATCTGGCAAAGATAAATGAAAGGATAATTTTGGAGCACAATGCCACCAGGATGTATAATAATGCCTCATTAAACTTTTAAAAAAAGGGAACTCCTGACTACTTGTCCAACATAAATCATTTTTTAAAGAGCAGGAAAAAAAAATCAAAAAACAAAAAAAAACTGGATCAACCATTCCCAGACCTCCCCGTTTCTTCTCTAAGTAAGTAAAACTTCTTTTAACCGGGTTCAATCTGTTCCCCCAAAGCAACTGAAAACAGATACTATAAAGCATAGTTTCAAATTTAACTGGTAATGGGTAAACTGCCACAATATACTGTAAACTTGACAAGATGAATTGTTTTAAAACCTGAATTCTTTTCATTTTAGTAAATTTAAACCTTTTCCATCTGCTGACTTTCACATCAATTTTATCCAAAACTATTTTCCAGTTATCCTCTGGACAATTCTGAGGACCAAACTTTACCCCTAGGATTGTCAAAGGCTCTGAAGCTATTTCAATTGAATTCCAGACAATCGGGTCTTGATGAGACATACCCAGTAGTAAACCTTTCGTTTTATTCAAGTTAATCTTTGCATTAACTAAATAAGCATATTCCTTAAACTTTGCAAAAAATACTTTTATTTGTGAAATTTTTGAAAAAAAAAGACATACATCATCTGCATAAGCTTGAACAGTGATCGAAGAGTTTGTCCCAGGAATACTCACACCTTGCCACAGAGGGACCAAGCTTACTGCTCTTAATAAAGGTTCCAAAGAAAAATTGTACAAAAGAGGGCTTAAAGGGCAACCCTGTCTTACCCCACAATTTACCTTAAAACCCCTCCCCAATTCCCCTTTAATATATGGGAACACCTGATCTGAACCATATAAACTTTTTATTAAATTTAATAAGCACAACGGGACCTCAAAAATTCTAAGGTAGTAAACAAAAATACATGGCTAACTCTGTCAAAGGCCTTTTCTAAATCCAACATTAATAAAAAACCTTTCTCCCCTAACTCATTGATTTTCTCAATTATGTCTCTAATCAGACACAGGATTGACTGAGTACTCCTCTTAGGAATGCCGCAGTGCTGCACTTGCGTAAAACTATTTTCTGCTAAAGCTTTAAGTCTGTTATCAATCAGAGTCATAAGGATTTTATAGTTGGAGTTTAGCAACGTAATAGGCCTCCAATTTTGAAACTCACCCTTATCCCCTGACTTAAAAATATAAATTTGTAAACCATCCGAAAAGGAATTTATGCTCACTCCTATTTTCAGAAAGTAATTAAAAACTAATGCTAAACAATTTACAATTTCCAAATGAAACGTTTTGTAAAAAAGATTGGAAAGTCCATCTAAGCCTGGGGCAACATTAGGTTTCAGAGAATTAAGGACTTCTTTAATTTCCTCATGAGTGAAGGGTTGTTTTAATTTTTTAAGGGTCTCTGACTCTAGCACATTCTCTATAGGAGGGCCTAAAAACTTCTTAATCTGGCTTAAGGAAGGAGTCTCTCGAGCTTCTAAATTCCTAAAATGCTTATTAATAATTTCCCCTATAGCCTGTACTGAAAAAACTTTCTCATTTCCCTGATTTAAAAAATCCAGACACATGCTCTTTTACAAATTTACACAACTCAAAGGGGTCTCCAAACACCAATTTTCTCATATGATTAGACATAATGGCTTGTAAAGTTTTTGCTCCATCATATTGCAAAACTTTCATTTTTGTTTTAATTTCTGCTATTTGAGATGAAAAATCATCCCTCGAGGTATTAGCCCTTGTAAGCAAAAATTGTAACTGGTTTCTTAATTTTAAGTAATTAAAAAACCTATTTTTCTGACATAACTTCCCATGTTTTTTCAACCAAAGAATACAGTCCTCTTTAGATTCCTGCCATCATTTCCCTAAATCCTGATACAGAAAACTAACTGACAACCTAGCTTGTAATATTAGCTTGATAGAATTCTGGACCAGATTATCCTGTAAAATAGCGGTGTTTAATTTCCACCTAGATCTCTGTCTCCCACTGCCCTCTATGATACCTATTTTGACTATTAATAAAGCATGTTCAGAAAACTCAACTGGGATTATCTGAGGACTGTTGGACATCATATTTTTGGAAATGAAAAGATAATCTATAGTGTATCCTTTCCCCTTTTTGAAAAACGTACCCTTTGGCCCAGTCGACCTTTTATCAATACAGGAAATTAAGTCTGCTGTTTTTATAATTTCTCTTAAACATGATGTATCGCAGTATATTTATTTTTCTTTCTCAGACTCTTTCCTTGCTTCTCCTATACCACAATTAAAATCTCCTCCCCAAAGGATGGGGATGGTTGTAACTAAAAAAGGTTGGATATCTTTCATACATATTACCCTTCCTGCCTTGGTTTGGGGGTTATAAATGTTAATTAGATGCTGGGTTTGAGAATACCAATTTCCTCTACAATTAGTGTTCTCCTGGACACAAATCTATTAGTTTATGCAGAACAAAATTATACGTATTAAAAAGAATACCCACCCCGTCTGCTCTCTCTTCCCCGAATGACCAAAAGGAAGGCCCCCATGGCCAATCTTTAGAAAAGGTAGTACACTGGTTTTTGGAAAACATCCATGTTTCTTGTAAAAAAACCACTGAAATTTTTAAGTCATGAATTAAATGAAACACTGCCTGTCTCTTCTGAGCCTTTAACAGGCTGTGAGTGTTCAAAGTAGCCCATGTCAAAGTCATTTCTGTAATCAGACTTTCTAGCACAATTGTTCATTATTTTTTCCTTCTTTTCTTTTTTTTTCTCTTGTAATCCTCTCTAGGGGGCTCTAGGCCCTCTTGAACTGAAACCTGAGAATCCGTATCCCCCATATCCACTTCCGAATCTCCCCAAAATAAGGCCGCATAAGAATTTTTAGATTCAATAACTTCTGGTTCCGGGGGTAACTGTGCTTTAATAGTCCTACTTGACCTTCTAGGGGCCAATGGAGGTTGCAAAGGTGGGTCCATACTGATTATTGATTCCACATTTGATACCGAATAACATACTGGCTGCAACAACTCAGGAACATTTTTTTCCAATTCCTTTCCCTTTAAATTAGTTGGTACACTTTCCTCACCCTTAGTCCCTACCACAACCAGGGGGTCTACAGTGCTCTGTGGTACTGAAAGGGATTTTGCCAACATTTCCCCTGTCTCCTGAAATTCTCTAGCGTCTTGTGCTTTTTGAATGATCAACTCTAGATTACCACAAACACTCTTGTTCTGAGCAGCCCATGGACAATCACGAAAAGTGAGATTTTGTTCCTCACACAAATCACATTTAATTGCATTTGTACAGAACATGGTAACATGCCCCACTTCTCCGCAGTTATCACACTTGGGCTGGTCACATGAACTGGACAAATGCGGTCTTGCACCACACCTATAACACGCCCTAGGCTGTCCATTATAAAACATGACTCCTCTATCCCTTCCTAATAGAAAAGAGTTAGGGATGTTCTCAACTCCCATTGCAGTTTGACGTAATTTTACTTTAAATTTCCACCCCCCTGTCCAGAACTGCTCCGAATCTAGTATTGGTTCTGGGTCACTCTGTACCTCGCACTTCTGAGACAACCAAAACACAATATCCTCAACATGTACCCCTTCATTCCTGAACATTACCATTACATATTTAATTAAGGGTTTGGATAGGGGGATGACCAAAAAGGGGGTCCATAATGGAGAAAACTTAACTTGATTGTATCTTTCCCAAAAAAGCTCCAACAATGCAGGGGAACGAAAACTTACATCAAAATTATCCTCCCCTGAAATGTTAATGAAGGCAAAAACATCCCAAGGAGAAAATTTTAAGGATTCCTTTAATAATGTTTTACCTACAAAATATCTGTTAGGTCTTTCCTTTAAACCCCCCTTATATCTAATGCGGACGGCATTCCTCCGGGGTGCTGCTTCTCTCTTACTCTGAGAAAATAAACTGGACATAAGGGGTTTCACAGGCCTTACCCCATCTTCGTTACACACAGCACTTACATTTGTTAATACAGTACTATCCTCTTGATTAATTTCCTTATCCCCCATTTCCCCCTTCCAATTCTCATTTGCAACAGAGGAATTTACAGATTTTAAATTAAACTTCTTTCCACCAGGTTGCCAATCTGGCCCAGATTTATTTAAATCTAAAGATTTGTCCCAAGCAGAATCCAGTGTCCAGATCCCCTGACCTAATTTTTTCCACCCCGCTGCTATTAAAGCTGCTTGTGGTGACCAGTTCACATCATGCTCTGTGGAGGAATTTCTTTTTATACATATATATCTTTCTTTTATGCATACATATAGAGTGGATTCGTGTATACATATAAAGCAAAGTGTGTTACAATATATTATGATTATGATGTAGAAGCTGCTAGCATAGTTGCAGGTTTAGCTAAAAGCTAAGGGTCATTATAAGTTTATAAAAATCACAAAGCAAGCAGAAAAGCAATAACTCGTGCTGGCTGAAACCAGTTCCTTAGGTTGTGAAAAATAGTAAGTTAGATAAGAATGAGCAGAACTGAAACTCAGTGTTCCTCTTAGGTCAGCCTGACCCAGACATATGTATCACGCAGTAATGGGATGAAATAAGCCAGTGGAAAAATACCTAATGCTTCAATGTGTTTTCTTCTGTTACATTGCTGAGAACTTTGATTGGCTAATACTGAAATGTTGATGTTTTTCCAAAATGAGAGAGTGTTATAAAATACTGTGTAAACCTTTGTTCAAGGAGCTCTCTGTCTTTTAACTGAGGCTCCCATACATATGTGTGCAGACAATAAACTGAGTTTATTGGAATAACCATTGGGTGTGGTTATTGAGTATATAGAATTTAAGGTAAAGTATATACAGTAAAGAGAATCTGCGACCACAGTTTTTTGGCGTAGTCGGCAGGATGGCTTCACTTCTCCGTGTCACACTGTGATCGGACTGCCAAGTCCCAGCCTCAGGGGAAGGTGGCCCCGGAGGTTCAAGTCCCACCATATGTGTGATGCCTTTGAAGCGGTGACAGCCATCATTTACTGTCTTAGGTGCTGGGGTGGCACCAAGAGTGCTGGGTGGGTACTCGGCATCAGGGGATGCCCGAAAAAGTAGGAGTGTTGGGTGGGCACTCCAAGACCGGTTAGGCGCCTTTTAGGGACTACAATGGGAAATACGGGGGACCTCTACCAGATGGATCTCAACCTAGTACTGTTAGAGATTTTTTGTTGTGTTTTTAAACTGCAAACCAGAGCTCTGGAAAAAGACTTGGTTTGGCAGGTTACTAAAATGGCCAAAAGAAAACATTTGAAAGGGTTAAAACCTTTGAAAGGGTTAATAGCTGCAGTGTTTGGAAATTATCATGAAGGTCCTGCAGTCAGTTTTCTTACTCAGACTTGTGTATCGGAAAAAAGAAGAAAAATACCTTGGCACCGGGTAAGTCTGAATTTTTTTATTCAAAGTTGTTTTATGTCTGTCTGTTCTCATGCATATTTTCTAGCTTATATCTGTGTTCTGTAATTATGTTCTGTTGTCAAGGTTGCGAAATAGGATTGACTGCCTTCAGTGCACAACATGTTACGGGAAAAAAAAAGGAAAAAAAGAAGCTTCTTTGCCTCATAGCTGACTGTTTTAATTGGTTCTATTTTTAATGAAACATTTGTGCTGCCTAGATAGGGTCAGTAAAGAACTGTTGTATGTAGTGGTTGGAGCAGGTAGTGTTGAAGGTGAAGAGATATGACGTCATAGATTGCAATGTGCAGAAAGATTTGTAGTTTGCAAGCAATGTGCCAAGCCACTGCTAGGTGAAAATGTAATGTGTTAACAGCTATAAATGGCTTTATCATACTTCTAGTTAAAACCAGAAACTTTTTGCAAAATGGCAAAGTGCCATATTTTGGCTATCAGCCAAAAGGTGTAACCATGTTATACAAGATGTGTTCACTTACAGATGAGTACGTTGTGTTGTGTTTTAAAGGTGTTGAAAGGAGTTATTAGAATGTGTTTAAAAGTGTTTTGTTCTGGAAAGATTTGGCATGGCGATATGTATAAATGTGTTGGTTTAAAAATTGTCAGTGTTACAAGACAGGCAGGAGGCAGCACATATATCTAAAACACGTACAGTTTTCTAATGAAACTATGGGCATTACCTCAGCAAATTGGTGTGAAACAATGTCAGTCTTATTTTGTGTTAAGTATTTCTTTTTGTGTATGTGTATGTGTGTGTACTGTCTTGGCCAGCAGTTTTATTGTAAAGATATTTAATATCAGTAGTGTTCAAGGGCACTAAAAAAAAAAAAATAAATAACTGGGTTTAAACGACCCTTGCAAGCACACTGTGACCTTTTGCACGTTATTTGACCTTCTTGTGTTTCAACATTTTATGTTACTACCAGTTCAAACTTGATGTGTATTCCATACCTAAAGCACAACTTTTCACACAAAATGTATGTTTTCATGAAAGCACACCAAGAGTGAACCATGTAATTTGACTTTTTGTTGCAAAACTAGTATTCTAAGTGAAGAGGAACAAACTTTTCTTCTTATCTCACTGCTTCTGACTTGCAGCCAACACAAGCAATACTCCAGCTGGAAGGGGAAAATTATTCATCATCTCCCCATATTTTTATTATATATATATATACAGTACGCTTTTGAAAAAAGGAATATTACAGCTGTTTTTGAGAGTCTACCATCTACAGTTAAAAAAACAATGGTTTTTGTTTTTATGTGTGACCATGGTGTAATCATTTTTTTTGTCTTTTAAAATGCATTCTAAGAGATACGTACGTACGGTATTACCATCAATCTGGATTTTTTATAAACTCAGCTGACATTTTGTCATGCTTAGGATAAGGGAACCCAGGGACGCTTGGCTTCTTTTATCCTATAGAAATAATCTTGTTTTATTTTTAAACTGGTGTGTGTTTGTTTTTGTTGTTTGTCTGTGTTTCTTCTCTTTCTTCTAGAGAAAAAGTTCCCCATCTTTATAAGTAAGGTATGAAACTTACTAAACTAATTGTAATATTATCTTGTTATAATTTAAAGTGTAGTAGGTGGGGATCATGTCACCATCCACAGCTAACCTTTTATTGCTACAGTATTCGAGCTGTCTCTTTCACTTCGAGCTGTCTCTTCCACCAGTAGGAGCTTGGGGGAGGGTAAGCTACCTTCCTCTATCCCTTCCAGTGTAATACCCACAAAGGTTGCAAGGTACATCACTGTTCCCTAGAGGGTAAATAAGGAAAATATGTATTTGCCAATAATTGTTTCTTATTTACAGGTTTAAAAAGACCCAAGGTATTTTAACAGCATAACCAGCCAAGCCCTTCTGTTTTTCTAGTGCAAACAGTTAAATCTCACACCTATTATTGGTACAAGGGTTTCTGCCCTCAGCAAATAATCAGTTACGCTGGAGAGTAGAGTTGTGTATGTATGTCCACACATATTCATTCTTTTGATTGTCTTTTCAGCATTCTTATCCTGTTAAAACAAATGCAAAGCAACTTTTGTCATTGCCTTACAGCAATGAATGCATTTTTTTTTCAACCAGTAAATTCACAGTACTCTAACATTTCTGGATTCTAAGCTAAGTTTACAGTCTATATGTGTTGTTTAAAATGTATTTTATGCATTATGCATTATGCTCAATACTGAAATTGTTCTATTACAAACATGCTTATGTTTCATGTTTATGTTATAATGTTTTAATATACATCTTGCTACACTGTATCATGTGTGTGTTCAAAAAAGTGCTCCACATGTATAATGTTTTTAATGCTCATAACCAAACCTAAATACTGGGACCAGCATTGCTGACCCACCCCTACAATATGTTCCAAAGCAAAACCAAAAGTAAAATTAATCTCCGTTTGTCTTATTATTCACAGGTGCAATAGGCACTGTTATTAAATTGGCATAGGCCAACAACATATGTATTTGTCCACTAATTGCATTGTGTAAAAGGCATATTGTTATGAACAATATGTTTGAGCGTGTAACTGCATTAAGCAGGTTAGCAAGAGAAAAGGAAGAGGAGACCATTATGGTTTTCAAAGAGGTAGCAAAGAAAGTAAAAGCCAAAAAGATAGCATTCAGGCAATACAAAAAGACACAGGCAGAAGGGGATAGGGAGAAGTATCAGGAGAAACAAAGGGAGGCAGGAAAGTCAGTAAGGGAAGCCAAAGCTCAGACATAAGAACACATTGCAAAATCAGTGGTTAAAGGGGACAAAACCTTTTATAGGTACATAAGTGAAAAAAGAAAGACAAAGGGGAGGGATAGTGAGACTGAAGGGGGAGGATGGGAGTCGCGGGGAGAATGACAACAGTAAAGCTGACATATTGAACAGGTATTTCTGCTCAGTCTTTACTGAGGAAGAGGGGGGTAATGGGTCTGAAGAAAGTACAATGGGTGAGAATGGTGCAAAAATGGATTGCATCACAAGTCCTATGAAGACAAGTTGAAGGAACTAAACATGCACTCCCTGGAGGAGAGGAGAGAAAGAGAGGATATGATAAGAGACATACAAGTATCTTACAGGGAGAAACAGAGTGCAGGAAAACACTATTTTTAAGCGAAAAAGATGTTCCAGGACTAGAGGGCATGGGATGAAGTTGGAGGGAGGACGATTCAGAGGAAACATGAGAAAACATTTCTTCACAGAACAGGTGGTGGACAAGTGGAACACCCTGCCAGAGGAAGTGGTGGGGGCTGAAACAATCACGGGATTTAAGAATGCATGGGATAGACATAAAGGAATTCTAGAGGTCAGGGGTAAGGGAAAACAGACTTCTAGAAAAACAAACTGAACTTACAAGCTCAAATGGGCAGACTGGGTGGGCCATAGGCCCTTATCTGCTGACACTGTCTATGTATCTATGTATTGTAACATTACAGGATTTTATAACTCAGGTCTCCGTCAGGCCTGCTTGCAACAGACAGGGAAATAATGTTCATCACTGTCATAACTGCTGTGATTTAAAAGCAGAAGGTAACCATAACATTGTCATGATTTCAGATGGTCAAATGGTATAATTGAACCTCGGGTCTGCACCCCAGGTTAATGCGGTTAATGTCCCATTTTTATTTTTTATTTTTCTAATTGCCAGAATTTAGGCTCTGTCACATCACTCTTTACAAAACAAAAGTAAATGGTTTAAAAGATTGTTATTTATGTGTTTTTAACTCAGTGCCCAACACACTTTGCAAGTTTGCAGGTTTCACGGTGTGGCACACACAAGATCTCCACGCTCAACAGCAGTAACTCTGCAAGTGTAATGTTTTCAGCGAAATTACACCTATTTGTAGAACTTTAAATCAACTGAAAAAGGTCCAGTCAGTTCAGACTCTGCAATCAAGCTTATTGTTTCTGCTTACTATGAAGTTAAGTCTGGGGAAGGGGCACTCCCCAACTCCAGTGAGAAGATTCTGCTTCAATTGACCTTCAAGCAATACATCCATTTTCTTCGCTGCTGCTTGTTCCAAACATGGCTGGTACTTTCTACAACCCTATTGCTCTGTTATGGACTGTATTCTTAATGGTTTATTGTCACTTGTTACCTTTTTATGGACTGTTAATCTTTATGCTGGGGTGTAATCAACTACGACAAAACAAATGCCATGCCAGTGTGTGTGTGTGACTACTCCATTAAAAGGACTTAATGCACCCCTGGCCAGTGTGTCTACAAATCAGCCAGCCAGCAAAATGAACACTGACTTTTCTACTATGCTGGTGTTTTGCTTTTAAATTACTGTCTGCATTGCCCCATATGCCTTGTGGGGTTACCACCATTCTGCAAATGACATTTCATCTGTACTGTAACTACATCAACCTGTGGATACTTATATGAACTTTATGGACTGTTAACTTTATGGACTGTTATGTTTTATAAGGACTTATCTGTCAAGAGACATTATCAATAAATTCTTCAATCAGCTTCCAAGGGTGCCACACCTCAACACAAGGTAGTATCTACCTTATTCACTCTCAAAGTGAATTCCATAAACTCTTTTTCATCAACAAAATTGTTATGTTATATTGTGTTATATGTGGTGTCACATGTTAGCATTTTTTCACATATTTCAATTGTGGTGTTGACATCCCTCAATTCTGTATTATGTTTTACAAACTCACCATTGTGTTCCATCTGTAACTCCATACCTTAACTATCTCTATGCTGGGAACCAGTTTTAAATCATATAAATAAAAAGGGGGGTGGTTAGTTGATACAGAGTATCAAAAGGGGGGAGTGTGGAGGAATTTCTTTTTATATATATATATCTTTCTTTTATGCATACATATAGAGTGGATTCGTGTATACATATAAAGCAAAGTGTGTTACAATATATTATGATTATGATGTAGAAGCTGCTAGCATAGTTGCAGGTTTAGCTAAAAGCTAAGGGTCATTATAAGTTTATAAAAATCACAAAGCAAGCAGAAAAGCAATAACTGTGCTGGCTGAAACCAGTTCCTTAGGTTGTGAAAAATAGTAAGTTAGATAAGAATGAGCAGAACTGAAACTCAGTGTTCCTCTTAGGTCAGCCTGACCCAGACATATGTATCACGCAGTAATGGGATGAAATAAGCCAGTGGAAAAATACCTAATGCTTCAATGTGTTTTCTTCTGTTACATTGCTGAGAACTTTGATTGGCTAATACTGAAATGTTGATGTTTTTCCAAAATGAGAGAGTGTTATAAAATACTGTGTAAACCTTTGTTCGAGGAGCTCTCTGTCTTCTAACTGAGGCTCCCATACATATGTGTGCAGACAATAAACTGAGTTTATTGGAATAACCATTGGGTGTGGTTATTGAGTATATAGAATTTAAGGTAAAGTATATACAGTAAAGAGAATCTGCGACCACAGCTCCAACTGTTGTGAAATTGAGGAAGTCATTTCTTTTTTAGCACTCTGTATATCAGCACACTCAGTCCCCAATGATTTTATAAGTCGATGCTGTTCCATGTTGTTGTAATTAAAAAAAGAAATCTGTAACCCCCTCTTGAGATCCAGTCCTAGTTTGGTAAACTACAGGGGCCTTAGGTTCTACTCCCACTGATTCCACATTTGAAGGTTTGAAAACAAAACCCGATTCTTTGTTTATTTGGAAAGTGGGGAAGGTTATTTTAGAGTTACCAGTACTTACAGCCCCTTTTTTAGACTCACTGTCCTTCCCAATTGCATGTTCGACCGCTTTATGTAGCCTCGCTTTCCGATGACTTCTTGCCAGTTCCTTGATTTTATATTTCACTTCCAACATCTCTTTCTGCCTCCGTTGATCCCCCGCTGCCTCCACAGATGCCCAAGCATACTCGGACAAATGCGCCACTTCTTTCCGCATTCCACTCTCTTCCGCCTTCCCATGCACCAGTTCAAGCTCACCGGCCAGAATTAAAGGCGTAGAACACAATTTTGCACTGACCGTCGGATTCTCCACTACAATAGCCATTTGAGAACTCCCGACCTCGTCCTCCATACTGCGATCTCTCCAAGCTTCTCTTGTCGATGCAGCCTCTCGAAAAACCTCATCCAACTCCATACTCAAATTAGTCTCCGACTCCATATTCTGTTGTAGAGAACTCTCGGAGACTTCAGACGACACAACCTCCACCATCCCCTCCTTTGCTGAAGTGGCCATGTCTGATCCACACACTTCCCTACTGGCCACCGAGCGCCAGCAGAGTAGGGGGAATTTCCCTGGTGTCCTGGCCAAATTTCCCTCATTCACTAAAAATACCACCAACAGCTTAATCTGGTTCAAGGTCAGTTGGCATTCATCTGTATCCCCCTCCCCCGGGTCGTGCCTGAAAATAGGCAGGATTTGTCTAGTGCACTTACCCGGTCAACAAAAGCTAAATAAATAAACCCAGGCCCACCAGCACCATCTGCCTACCACCAGAACCGGAAGTCAGGGTCTCTTACCTTGGCATTCATCAATATCTGCAGCCTCCTCAGTAAACTTGATAACCTCCAAACCTGGATTCAGCAATGCAATCCTGATATCCTCTCTGTCATTGAAACATGGCTAAATCCAAAGAACCCTGATAGTGCAGTCACTATTGCCAGATACATGATTTTCAGGCAGTATAGGAGCTCTAAGCAGGGTGCTGGCTGTGCCATCTACCTAAGGGATACTCTCATGGGACATGCCATCCCTCTTTCTAACCCGGGATCAACATCTCAGGTTCTCACTATCAAAGTTCTCCTCGGGGCCCACAACAAAAACCTCACTATAGTCTCAGTTTACATGGAAAGGATGAGAAGGGACTTGGCAAGGTTGGAGGAATGGTCAAATGTATGGCAGCTCAGATTCAATGCAAAGAAGTGCAAGGTAATGCATCTGGGAAACAAAAACCCAGGGCAAGAGTACACAATGGGGGACAAGATACTGACAACAGTAAAAATGGAAAGGGACCTGAGGGTAATTTTATCAGATGACCTGAAGGTGGGCAAGCAACGTGAGAAGGCAGTAAGGAAGGCTGGGGGATATTGGGATGCGTAAGGAGAGGCATCAATAGTAGAAAACAGGAAGTTGTTATCCCTCTGTACAGACAATTGGTGAGACCCCATCTGGAGTACTGTGTGCAGTTCTGAGACCCCATCTCCAAAAGACATAGACAGAGTGGAGGCTGTCCAGAGGAGGGCACCAAATGGTAGGGGCTGCACCCAGAAGACATACGAAGAAAGACTAAAGGAGCTGAATATGTATACCCTTGAGGAAAGAAGGAGAGAGGGGACATGATAGAAACTTTCAAGTACCTCAAGGGAATCAACAAAGTCCAAGAGGGTGGCATCTTTCAGAAAAAGAGATGTGCAAGAACAAGGGGGCACAATTTGAAGATAGAGGGGGGATGGCTCAGAGGTAATGTGAGGAAGTATTTTTTCACAGAGAGGGTTGTGGATGCATGGAACAGCCTCTCTGAGGAGGTCATGGAGTCAAGAACAGTGGGGGACTTCAAGAATGCATGGGACAGACATAAGGCAGTCCTAGTGGGGGGTAGGAGGAAATAAGCTGTTGGTTAATTAGGATCTGCAGCTTATCTGTTAGATAGGAAAATGGGTAGACTAGGTGGGCCAAGTGGTCCTTACCTGCCTTCAAATTCTATGTTTCTATGTTTCTACATCTCCCCAGAGGACCTAGCTAATGGCTTCTATAATGTCATGGAATGTCTTAAGGGTCTACGCCATAACTCAGAGTCCATCATCATGGGACATTTTAACATCAACTGGCTTGCACCTGAGGCCTGCACCTACAAGGATGTATTTACAGCACAACATCTCACACAGCTAGTCCCCTCTTCTACCAGGTGTAACTACAGGACAGGGACCTACACCCTTATTGACTGGATTCTGTCCAACCACCCTGAAAGAATCTCTATGGTATCGGTTCTCCCTGACTCCTTAAGTAACCAATCACCCGTCATCTGCACTTGGGCTAATAACTACATCAAGCACCCCCTTAAAATAATACATGCCAGGGTACTCAAGAAGGGACACCTACAACTACTAAAATCCCACCTAAGCAGTCTAGATTGGTCAAAAATAGATTCATTCAAGGACGTAAACAGAGCGCTAGATCTGTTTATCAGCCAGTTCACTGAGGCTTGTGATATCCATGCACCGCTAAAAAAAATGAAGGTTAAAGGTGGATCTAACCCTTGGATAAACACTGAGCTTATCAAGCAGCTCAGACAAAGGGACCACCTCTGGCACTGTGCTGGAGTGACAGCTGCCCAAGCAGACATTAAAAAAAACAAGCAAGCAAGAAATAGCTGCACCAGTGCTATAAAGATGGCTAAAAGCAAGTACTTTAGAGAAGTGCTCTCCAACTCGTGGGGGGATGAGAAGAAATTCTGGAACAACCTTAAGGACCTCTCTGGCAAAGACACTGAGTCTCCACCCAACAGGGTTTATACACAAGAAGGTGTGGAAAGGATGAGAAGGGACTTGGCAAGGTTGGAGGAATGGTCAGTAGTATGGCAGCTTGGATTCAATGTAAAGAAGTCCAAAGTAATGCACCTGGGAAACAAAAACCCAGGGGAAGATTACACAATGGGGGGAGGTAGTAGTAACAACAACAAAAATGGAAAGGAACCTGGGGTAATCATATCAGATGACCTTAAGGTTGGCAAGCAATGTGAGAAGGTGGTAGGGAGGGCTGGGGGATACTGGGATGTATAAGGAGAGGCATTACCAGCATAAAACAGGAAGTTGTTATCCCCCTGTACAGACAGTTGGTGAGACCCCATCTGGAGTACTGCGTCCAGTTCTGGAGACCCCATCTCCACAAGGACATAGACAGGATGGAGACAGTCCAGAGGAGGGCAACTAAAATGGTGGAGGGTCTGCAAGAGAAGCCAAATGAGGAGAGGCTAAAGGAGCTTAATATGTATACCCTTGAGAAAAGGAGAGAGGGGGGACATGATAGAAATGTTTAAGTACCTCAGTGGAATCAGCAAAGTCTAAGAGGGTAGCATCTTTCAGAAAAAGAGATGTGCAAGAACAAGGGGACACAATTTAAAGATAGAAGGAGGGCGGTTCAGGGGCAATGTGAGGAAGTATTATTTCACATAGAGGGTAGTGGATGCATGGAACAGTCTTTCTGAGGAAGTTGTGGGGTCTAAAACTGTGGGAGAATTCAAGAACGCATGGGACAGACATGAGGCAATTCTAGTGGGGGGTAAGAAGAAAGAGGCTGTTGGTTTAATAAGATCTGCAGCTTATCCTCTAGGTAGGAAAATGGGCAGACTAGGTGGGCCAAGCGGTTCTTATTTGTCATCAAAGTCTATGCATCTATGTTTCTATGCTCAACATTGATGGCACTCCTATGTTTGACCTAGATACCGTCACCAATACCTTCATCAATGCATTCTCCAACCTGAGCAGTGTCCTCCCACCTGACTTCTTTGACTCTCCCACCACCAACCCCACCACTGCCACAGCACCCCAAGCACACTCAGCTCCACAGTTCTTCTTCAAAAGGATCCCTATGCACTCAGCCAGAACCTATATTACAAACATACGAACATACAAAATTTGCCAGCAGATAAAGGCCTAGAGGTCTATCAAGTCTGCTCGAATGTACAGCTAGCACCCCTTATTCTGCAGCTGCCTCCCCCTCCCACCCTTCCCCTTCATTGACCCTCCCCCTTGTCCTGTCCCATCCTCATTTGAAGCAATCCACTCTTCTACTGCATACCACTTCAGCAGGTAACGCATTCCACCCAGCCACCACCCTCTCTGTAAAAAAGTGTCTCTTCATCTCCCTCCTGAACCTTCCTTACTCCAGTCTCATATTGTGGCCCCTGGTGGCCCTCTCCTCCCTTGCTTTGAACAGCCCCTCTGTACCCATCTTGTTTATTCCTTTCATGTATTTAAAGGTTTCAATCATGTCACCCCTGTTTATCCTCTCCTCCAGTGAGTACATGTATATTTGTAAGGCTATCAGCAAAACTGGCTACAATGGTGACTCACTTGACTTGAAGCTACTCACACTAGTCCTAGACAAGATCCTTGAACCCCTGACAATGATCTTCAACCTCTTCCTAAGGTATGGCCAGTTCCCATCACTCTGGAAAAAGGCTTCCATCACACCAGTGTATAAGAGTGGAGACAAGTCACTGCACACCAATTATGGACCCATCTCCATCCCCCTTCCCCCATTATCCAAAGCACTGGAACATATAGTCTCTGACCAGCTTGTAGAGTTCCTGGAAAAACAGAATATTCAGTGCCCCGAGCAGCATGGCTTCTGTAAAGGGAACAGTACCACCACGGCATTGTTGGAATTCACCGGTTGTATCCATGATGCCTTGGACCAAGGACTTTGTGGGGGGGGGCATATTCATTGACCTGACAAAGGCCTTTGATACAGTTAACCACCCCCTCCTACTCAGACAACTGACTGCTCTTGGGCTGTCCAAGGAAGCACTGCCCTGGTTTGCTAGCTATCTTGGGAGGAGAGTTCAAAGTGTTAAAATTGCTGGAGTCTCCTCAGTTGAAAAGCCAGTCCCCTTGGGTGTCCCTCAGGGGTCAATACTGGGCCCATTACTCTTTTCTTCCTTCCTTAACAACCTCCCTGGCATCTGCCTACAGAGGATTCTACTCTACACAAATGATGTGGTCCTCTTCTCTAGCAACCGGGACTTTAACCTACTTGAGAGTCAACGGCAACATGATTTCATCCTGGTGGAAAAATGGTTTGGCTCTTACAAACTTGTCATGAATTATAATAAAACTAACGTCATGTCTTTCTGCAATGCATGTAGCAAGCATAAACACCTACCCCTCACCATCAAGAATCAAGATGATACCTCACTTGATCAGGTTCACAAGTTCAAATACCTTGGCTTCACCCTGGACAGCTCACTCTCTTACTCCCAGCACATTGGGAAGGTTGCCAAATCTGCCAACATACGCCTTGGCCTGCTCCACAAGTACAAACACTGTATGACTTCTGAAGCCCTTAGACTGGCTATCCACAGCTCTGTTACCTCCATTGTCGACTACGGTCTAGTCATCTATGGCTCTGCCTCTGCTACTGCCCCTAGGAGGATATCTGTGACACTTAACAAGGCTTGTAGACTTCTTACAGGAGCCGAACACCTAACGCACACCTGTGACCTTTACGCCAAGGCTGGATGGCTCTGATTAGTAGAATACAATACCAGACCTGTCTGATTGTCAAAAAAGTTCTTCTCAGACTCATGCCTCCAGGTGTGGCGAGACTCCTTACTACCAACAGCAGCACCCAGCCAACACACAGTTCTCAATTCCAGATGTTACAGATCTCCAGGTGCCGGACTTTGCTGGGTCAGAGATCCTTCATGCACAGGGCTCCTCAGTGGTTCAATACCCTTAACAAAGAAACTCTTGCTGCTGCAATGCTAAGCCTCTTTAAAAGGCAACTGTGTCTATTCCTCCCCTCTACCTCACATTGTGACTGCCTCCCCTAAGCCATGGTCATCACCTTCTACCCTTGTTGGAACTTTTATCAGCCATCACAGCCTTGCATTTGTGGCTCCAGCCCCCTCCTCCTCTCCCCTTGCCCCCCTCACCCACCCATCCCCTCTCCATGGACTCCATACATCTGGCCACTGGCCCCCCTTGCTCTTTTCATCCGTGTCTGACAGTGGCACCTTCCAGCCGGCTTCCTCCTATCTTCTTCCTACCAAGTTTGCGTTTCACCATGAATTCTGATAGATGCTAGTTGTTCTACTTCAGCATATTGACTGAACTATTTATATACAAGTAATCTGTATGTTATGACTGTTACCATTGTTTACCATTGTTGTATGTTACCCCCCCATCCTCCGACATGGAACCTTTGTAAACGAGCAGTTCCTGCTCAAAGGTACTTGTAATCCTAGAGTTTAATAAATAAAAAAAATAAAATAAAATAAATTTGGCCATCATAAACTAAGGGTGTTCATAAAAAAGAAAAGAAATCAACTACCTTTTAACTATAGTTCTAATTTATATACTGTAGCTGCATATAATTCTCAATTAAGCAAGTGCTGTGCGTGTAATCTGGCCAAATATGTTTCAGTAGATTTATTCAAACATAAACTGTGCACTGTACCCTGACCTTGCTATTCCAGCAGTCCAACCAACAGGTACTGTAGCTAGAAAGCCAACTAAATTATGAAATTAAAAACAAAAATAAAGACCATCAGTACAATAAATTTAAACACTGCTTTTTATGTTTGCTTGCTCTCACCTCCAAAGTGAACATATTGTTACCATAGTGTAGGTATGTACTTTATAAGCCAAAGGATGTAGAAACACAGGAGGCTTGCTTCTCAAAGCCAGGGCTGAGAAGGCTAACAATGACAGTGTTCAACTGACTGATAGGCATAAACTTCTTGTAGCTCAAATAATAAAGCCCCACCGATCACAATGATTTTCAGCCCATTAGCCAGCTAGTAGACAGCACCATGCTTTGAAGATAAACATCAAGCTTCACAGTGTGTGTGTGTGTGTGTGTGTTTCCCTTTAGTTACAGATAGGAAGTGCCTATTTGAAAGCACTAAACAGAGTTGGGGAAAAGCAGCATGCAGGATACAAATATAATATCTTCAAATATGTTAACAGCATGTCAATAATGAACAGAAAACACCAGCAATAGTTGATTTAAATTACACATTGTTTATGTTCCCTTTAACAATTGCTGTGCTGAAGACTGGTATATCTGTCCAGAATTCCTGTATGTTCTAATTCTGTTGCCAGTCTAGAGCCCCTGATACCAGCTGGATAACTTTGAAAAATGTGAGAGTTAGATAAAATTCAGTTTAACCTTCAAATATTTTTACAGTCTTTCTTTTCATATGGCCATTATCATCCTGCTCCTCCCCATTGGCTTCCCTTTTGCTGTGGAATCCTAGCCCCTTCACCCCACCTCCCAGACTTACCCCATCTATTTCTCACTTTGTTGTGTGATTGGGTGCCGTGGATGGTGGTGGTGGTGTGGTACCCTCAGGGTTGCAGCATTATGCTGCAGACAGGGATTCTTTCCCATCTATTTCTCACTTTGTTGTGTGATTGGGTGCTGTGGATGGTGGTGTGGTACCCTGAGGGTTGCAGCATCATGCTGCAGACAGGGATTATTTCCCATCTATTTCTCACTTTGTTGTGTGATTGGGTGCCGTGGATGGTGGTGGTGGTGGTGAGGTACCCTGAGGGTTGCAGCATCATGCTGCAGACAGGGATTATTTCCCATCTATTTCTCACTTTGTTGTGTGATTGGGTGCCATGGATGGTGGTGGTGGTGGTGTGGTACCCTCAGGGTTGCAGCATCATGCTGCAGACAGGGATTATTTGCCATCTATTTCTCACTTTGTTGTGTGATTGGGTGCCGTGGATGGTGATGGTGGTGGTGTGGTACCCTGAGGGCTGCAGCATCATGCTGCAGACAGGGATTATTTCCTATCTATTTCTCACTTTGTTGTGTGATTGGGTGCCGTGGATGGTGGTGGTGGTGTGGTACCCTCAGGGTTGCAGCATCATGCTGCAGACAGGGATTATTTCCCATCTATTTCTCACTTTGATGTGTGATTGGGTGCCGTGGATGGTGGTGGTGGTGTGGTACCCTCAGGGTTGCAGCATCATGCTGCAGACAGGGATTATTTCCCATCTATTTCTCATTTTTTGTGTGATAGGGTGCCGTGGATGGTGGTGGTGGTGTAGTACCCTCAGGGTTGCAGCATCATGTTGCAGACAGGGATTATTTCCCATTTATTTCTCACTTTGTTGTGTGATTGGGTGCCATGGATGGTGGTGGTGGTGGTGTGGTACCCTGAGGGTTGCAGCATCATGCTGCAGACAGGGATTATTTCCCATCTATTTCTCACTTTGTTGTGTGATTGGGTGCCGTGGATGGTGGTGGTGGTGGTGTGGTACCCTGAGAGTTGCAGCATCATGCTGCAGACAGGGATTATTTCCCATCTATTTCTCACTTTGTTGTGTGATTGGGTGCCGTGGATGGTGGTGGTGATGTGGTACCATCAGGGTTGCAGCATCATGCTGCAGACAGGGATTATTTCCCATTTATTTATCACTTTGTTGTGTAATTGGGTGCCGTGGATGGTGGTGGTGGTGGTGTGGTACCCTGAGGGTTGCAGCATCATGCTGCAGACAGGGATTATTTCCCATCTATTTCTCACTTTGTTGTGTGATTTGGTGCAATGGATGGTGGTGGTGGTGGTGGTGTGGTACCCTCAGGGTTGCAGCATCATGCTGCAGACAGGGATTATTTCCCATCTATTTCTCACTTTGTTGTGAGATTTGGTGCCGTGGATGGTGGTGGTGGTGGTGGTGTGGTACCCTCAGGGTTGCAGCATCATGCTGCACACAGGGATTATTTCCCATCTATTTCTCACTTTGTTGTGTGATTGGGTGCCATGGATGTTGGTGGTGTTGGTGTGGTACCCTGAGGGTTGCAGTATCATGCTGCAGACAGGGATTATTTCCATCTATTTCTCACTTTGTTGTGTGATTGGGTGCCGTGGATGGTGGTGGTGGTGGTGTGGTACCCTGAGGGCTGCAACACCATGCTGCAGACAGGGATTATTTCCCATCTATTTCTCACTTTGTTGTGTGATTGGGTGCCGTGGATGGTGGTGGTGGTGTGGTACCCTCAGGGTTGCAGCATCATGCTGCAGACAGTGAATATTTTCCATCTATTTCTCACTTTCTTGTGTGATTGGGTGCCGTGGATGGTGGTGGTGGTGGTGTGGTACCCTGAGGGTTGCAGCATCATGCTGCAGACAGAGATTATTTCCCATCTATTTCTCACTTTGTTGTGTGATTGGGTGCCATGGATGGTGGTGGTGGTGTGGTACCCTCAGGGTTGCAACATCATGCTGCAGACAGGGATAATTTCCCATTTATTTCTCACTTTGTTGTGTGATAGGGTGCCGTGGATGGTGGTGGTGGTGGTGTGGTACCCTGAGGATTGCAGCATCATGCTGCAGACAGGGATTATTTCCCATCTATTTCTCACTTTGTTGTGTGATTTGGTGCCGTGGATGGTGGTGGTGGTGGTGGTGTGGTACCCTCAGGGTTGCAGCATCATGCTGCAGACAGGGATTCTTTCCCATCTAATTCTCACTTTGTTGTGTGATTGGGTGCTGTGGATGGTGGTGTGGTACCCTCAGGGTTGCAGCATCATGCTGCAGACAGGGATTATTTCCCATCTATTTCACACTTTGTTGTGTGATTGGCTGCCGTGGATGGTGGTGGTGGTGGTGTGGTACCCTCAGGGTTGCAGCATCATGCTGCAGACAGGGATTATTTCCCATCTATTTCTCACTTTGTTGTGTGATTGGGTGCCGTGGATGGTGGTGGTGGTGGTGTGGTACCCTGAGGGATGCAGCATCATGCTGCGGACAGGGAATATTTCCCATCTATTTCTCACTTTGTTGTGTGATTGGGTGCCGTGGATGGTGGTGGTGGTGTGGTACCCTCAGGGTAGCAGCATCATGCTGCAGACAGGGATTATTTCCCATCTATTTCTCACTTTATTGTGTGATTGGGTGCCATGGATGGTGGTGGTGGTGGTGGTGTGGTACCCTGAGGGTTGCAGCATCATGCTGCAGACAGGGATTATTTCCCATCTATTTCTCACTTTGTTATGTGATTGGGTGCCATGGATGGTGGTGGTGTGGTACCCTCAGGGTTGCAGCATCATGCTGCAGACAGGGATTATTTCCCATTTATTTCTCACTTTACTGTGTGATTGGGTGCCGTGGATGGTGGTGGTGGTGGTGGTACCCTGAAGATTGCAGCATCATGCTGCAGACAGGGATTATTTCCATCTATTTCTCACTTTGTTGTGTGATTGGGTGCCGTGGATGGTGGCGGTGGTGGTGGTGTGGTACCCTCAGGGTTGCAGCATCATGCTGCACACAGGGATTATTTCCCATCTATTTCTCACTTTCTTGTGTGATTGGGTGCCGTGGATGGTGGTGGTGGTGTGGTACCCTCAGGGTTGCAGCATCATGCTGCAGACAGGGATTCTTTCCCATCTATTTCTCACTTTGTTGTGTGATTGGGTGCCGTGGATGGTGGTGGTGGTGTGGTACCCTCAGGGTTGCAGCATCATGCTGCAGACAGGGATTATTTCCCATCTATTTCTCACTTTGTTGTGTGATTGGGTGCCATGGATGGTGGTGGTGGTGTGGTACCCTGAGGGTTGCAGCATCATGCTGCAGACAGGGATTATTTCCCATCTATTTCTCACTTTGTTGTGTGATTTGGTGCGTGGATGGTGGTGGTGGTGGTGGTGTGGTACCCTCAGGGTTGCAGCATCATGCTGCAGACAGGGATTATTTCCCATCTATTTCTCACTTTGTTGTGTGATTTGGTGCCGTGGATGGTGGTGGTGGTGGTGGTGTGGTACCTGAGGGTTGCAGCATCATGCTGCAGACAGGGATTATTTCCCATCTATTTCTCACTTTGTTGTGTGATTGGGTGCCGTGGATGGTGGTGGTGGTGGTGGTGTGGTACCCTGAGGGTTGCAGCATCATGCTGCAGACAGGATTATTTCCATCTATTTCACACTTTGTTGTGTGATTGGGTGCCGTGGATGGTGGTGTGGTACCCTGAGGGTTGCAGCATCATGCTGCAGACAGGGATTATTTCCCATCTATTTCTCACTTTGTTGTGTGATTGGGTGCCGTGGATGGTGGTGGTGGTGCTGTGGTACCCTGAGGGTTGCAGCATCATGCTGCAGACAGGGATTATTTGCCATCTATTTCTCACTTTGTTGTGTGAATGGGTGCCGTGGATGGTGGTGGTGGTGGTGTGGTACCCTCAGGGTTGCAGCATCATGCTGCAGACAGGGATTATTTCCCATCTATTTCTCACTTTGTTGTGTGATTGGGTGCCGTGGATGGTGGTGGTGGTGTGGTACCCTGAGGGTTGCAGCATCATGCTGCAGACAGGGATTATTTCCCATCTATTTCTCACTTTGTTGTGTGATTGGGTGCCGTGGATGGTGGTGGTGGTGGTGTGGTACCCTGAGGGTTGCAGCATCATGCTGCAGACAGGGATTATTTCCCATCTATTTCTCACTTTGTTGTGTGATTTGGTGCAATGGATGGTGGTGGTGGTGGTGGTGTGGTACCCTCAGGGTTGCAGCATCATGCTGCAGACAGGGATTATTTCCCATCTATTTCTCACTTTGTTGTGTGATTGGGTGCCGTGGATGGTGGTGGGGTGGTGTGGTACCATCAGGTTGCAGCATCATGCTGCAGACAGGGATTATTTCCATCTATTTCTCACTTTGTTGTGTAATTGGGTGCCGTGGATGGTGGTGGTGGTGGTGTGGTACCTGAGGGTTGCAGCATCATGCTGCAGACAGGGATTATTTCCATCTATTTCTCACTTTGTTGTGTGATTGGGTGCATGGATGGTGGTGGTGGTGGTGTGGTACCCTCAGGGTTGCAGCATCATGCTGCAGACAGGGATTATTTCCCATCTATTTCTCACTTTGTTGTGTGATTGGTGCCGTGGATGGTGGTGGTGGTGGTGTGGTACCCTCAGGGTTGCAGCATCATGCTGCAGACAGGGATTATTTCCCATCTATTTCTCACTTTGTTGTGTGATTGGGTGCCGTGGATTGTGGTGGTTGTGGTGTGGTACCCTGAGGGTTGCAGCATCATGCTGCAGACAGGGATTATTTCCCATCTATTTCTCACTTTGTTGTGTGATTGGGTGCCGTGGATGGTGGTGGTGGTGGTGTGGTACCCTGAGGGTGCAACATCATGCTGCAGACAGGGATTATTTCCATCTATTTCTCACTTTGTTGTGTGATTGGGTGCCGTGGATGGTGGTGGTGGTGGTGTGGTACCCTCAGGTTGCAGCATCATGCTGCAGACAGGATATTTCCATCTATTTCTCACTTTGTTGTGTGATTGGGTGCCGTGGATGGTGGTGGTGGTGGTGTGGTACCCTCAGGGTTGCAGCATCATGCTGCAGACAGGATTATTTCCCATCTATTTCTCACTTTGTTGTGTGATTGGGTGCCATGGTGGTGGTGGTGGTGTGGTACCCTCAGGGTTGCAGCATCATGCTGCAGACAGGGATTATTTCCCATCTATTTCTCACTTTGTTGTGTGATTGGGTGCCGTGGATGGTGGTGGTGGTGGTGTGGTACCCTGAGGGTTGCAGCATCATGCTGCAGACAGGGATTATTTCCCATCTATTTCTCACTTTGTTGTGTGATTGGGTGCCGTGGATGGTGGTGGTGGTGGTGTGGTACCCTCAGGGTTGCAGCATCATGCTGCAGACGGGATTCTTTCCATCTATTTCTCACTTTGTTGTGTGATTGGTGCGTGGATGGTGGTGGTGGTGTGGTACCCTCAGGGTTGCAGCATCATGCTGCAGACAGGGATTATTTCCCATCTATTTCTCACTTTGTTGTGTGATTGGGTGCCTGGATGGTGGTGGTGGTGGTGGTGGTCCCTCAGGGTTGCAGCATCATGCTGCAGACAGGGATTATTTCCCATCTATTTCTCACTTTGTTGTGTGATTGGGTGCGTGGATGGTGGTGGTGGTGGTGTGGTACCTCAGGGTTGCAGCATCATGCTGCAGACAGGGATTATTTCCCATCTATTTCTCACTTTGTTGTGTGATTGGGTGCCGTGGATGGTGGTGGTGGTGTGGTACCCTCAAGGTTGCAGCATCATGCTGCAGACAGGGATTATTTCCATCTATTTCTCACTTTGTTGTGTGATTGGGTGCCGTGGATGGTGGTGGTGGTGGTGGTGTGGTACCCTGAGGGTTGCAGCATCATGCTGCAGACAGGATTATTTCATCTATTTCTCACTTTGTTATGTGTGATTGGGTGCCGTGGATGGTGGTGGTGGTGTGGTACCCTCAGGGTTGCAGCATCATGCTGCAGACAGGATTATTTCCATCTATTTCTCACTTTGTGTGATTGGGTGCCGTGGATGGTGGTGGTGGTGGTGTGGTACCCTGAAGGTTGCAGCATCATGCTGCAGACAGGGATTATTTCCATCTATTTCTCACTTTGTTGTGTGATTGGGTGCGTGGATGGTGGTGGTGGTGGTGTGGTACCCTCAGGGTTGCAGCATCATGCTGCCAGACAGGGATTATTTCCATCTATTTCTCACTTCTTGTGTGTGATTGGGTGCCGTGGATGGGTGGTGGTGGTGTGTGGTACCCTCAGGGTTGCAGCATCATGCTGCAGACAGGGATTATTTCCCATCTATTTCTCACTTTGTTGTGTGATTGGGTGCCGTGGATGGTTGGTGGTGGTGTGGTACCCTCAGGTTGCAGCATCATGCTGCAGACAGGATTATTTCCATTCTCACTTTGTTGTGTGATTGGGTGCCGTGGATGGTGGTGGTGGTGTGTGGTACCCTGAGGGTTGCAGCATCATGCTGCAGACAGGGATTATTTCCCATCTATTTCTCACTTTGTTGTGTGATTTGGTGCGTGGATGGTGGTGGTGTGTGGTGTGTGGTACCCTCAGGTTGCAGCATCATGCTGCAGACAGGGATTATTTCCCATCTATTTCTCACTTTGTTGTGTGATTTGGTGCCGTGGATGGTGGTGGTGGTGGTGGTGTGGTAAACTGAGGGTTGCAGCATCATGCTGCAGACAGGGATTATTTCCCATCTGTTTCTCACTTTGTTGTGTGATTGGGTGCCGTGGATGGTGGTGGTGGTGGTGGTGTGGTACCCTGAGGGTTGCAGCATCATGCTGCAGACAGGGATTATTTCCCATCTATTTCACACTTTGTTGTGTGATTGGGTGCCGTGGATGGTGGTGGTGGTTGTGGTACCCTGAGGGTTGCTGCATCATGCTGCAGACAGGGATTATTTCCCATCTATTTCTCACTTTGTTGTGTGATTGGGTGCCGTGGATGGTGGTGGTGGTGC
This sequence comes from Neoceratodus forsteri, assembly GCA_016271365.2. NCBI lineage: Eukaryota > Metazoa > Chordata > Ceratodontiformes > Ceratodontidae > Neoceratodus > Neoceratodus forsteri. The sequence goes on along the minus strand of JADMNL010000031.1, from coordinate 7,374,379 downwards.
TGTGGTACCCTGAGGGTTGCAGCATCATGCTGCAGACAGGGATTATTTCCCATCTATTTCTCACTTTGTTGTGTGATTGGGTGCGTGGATGGTGGTGGTGGTGGTGTGGTACTCTGAGGTTGCAGCATCATGCTGCAGACAGGATTATTTCCCATCTATTCTCACTTTGTTGTGTGATTGGGTGCCGTGAATTGTGGTGGTGGTGGTGTGGTACCCTGAGGGTTGCAACATCATGCTGCAGACAGGGATTATTTCCCATCTATTTCTCACTTTGTTGTGTGATTGGGTGCCGTGGATGGTGGTGGTGGTGTGGTACCCTTTGGATGCAGCATCATGCTGCAGACAGGGATTATTTCCCATTTATTTCTCACTTTGTTGTGTGATTGGGTGCCGTGGATGGTGGTGGTGGTGGTGTGGTACCTGAGGGTTGCAGCATCATGCTGCAGACAGGGATTATTTCCCATCTATTTCTCACTTTGTTGTGTGATTTGGTGCCATGGATGGTGGTGGTGCTGGTGGTGTGGTACCCTCAGGGTTGCAGCATCATGCTGTAGACAGGGATTCTTTCCCATCTTTTTCTCACTTTGTTGTGTGATTTGGTGCCATGGATGGTGGTGTGGTACCCTCAGGGTTGCAGCATCATGCTGCAGACAGGGATTATTTCCCATCTATTTCTCACTTTGTTGTGTGATTGGGTGCCATGGATGTTGGTGGTGTTGGTGTGGTACCCTGAGAGTTGCAGTATCATGCTGCAGACAGGGATTATTTCCCATCTATTTCTCACTTTGTTGTGTGATTGGGTGCCGTGGATGGTGGTGGTGGTGGTGTGGTACCTGAGGGTTGCAACATCATGCTGCAGACAGGGATTATTCCCATCTATTTCTCACTTTGTTGTGTGATTGGGGTGCCATGGATGGTGGTGGTGGTGTGGTACCCTCAGGGTTGCAGCATCATGCTGCAGACAGGAATATTTCCCATCTATTTCTCACTTTCTTGTGTGATTGGGTGCCGGGAGGTGGTGGTGGTGGTGTGGTACCCTGAGGTTGCAGCATCATGCTGCAGACAGAGATTATTTCCCATCTATTTTTCACTTTGTTGTGTGATTGGGTGCCATGGATGGTGGTGGTGGTGTGGTACCCTCAGGGTTGCAACATCATGCTGCAGACAGGGATAATTTCCCATTCATTTCTCACTTTGTTGTGTGATTGGGTGCCGTGGAAGGTGGTGGTGGTGTGGTACCCTGAGGATTGCAGCATCATGCTGCAGACAGGGATTATTTCCCATCTATTTCTCACTTTGTTGTGTGATTTGGTGCCGTGGATGGTGGTGGTGGTAGTGGTGTGGTACCCTCAGGGTTGCAGCATCATGCTGCAGACAGGGATTCTTTCCCATCTATTTCTCACTTTGTTGTGTGATTGGGTGCCGTGGTGGTGGTGTGGTACCTCAGGTTGCAGCATCATGCTGCAGACAGGGATTATTTCCCATCTATTTCTCACTTTGTTGTGTGATTGGGTGCCGTGGATGGTGGTGGTGGTGTGGTACCCTCAGGGTTGCAGCATCATGCTGCAGACAGGGATTATTTCCCATCTATTTCTCACTTTGTTGTGTGATTGGGTGCCGTGGATGGTGGTGGTGGTGTGGTACCCTGAGGGTTGCAGCATCATGCTGCAGACAGGGATTATTTCCCATCTATTTCTCACTTTGTTGTGTGATTTGGTGCAGTGGATGGTGGTGGTGGTGGTGGTGTGGTACCCTCAGGGTTGCAGCATCATGCTGCAGACAGGGATTATTTCCCATCTATTTCTCACTTTGTTGTGTGATTTGGTGCCGTGGATGGTGGTGGTGGTGGTGGTGTGGTAAACTGAGGGTTGCAGCATCATGCTGCAGACAGGGATTATTTCCCATCTATTTCACACTTTGTTGTGTGATTGGGTGCCGTGGATGGTGGTGTGGTACCCTCAGGATTGCTGCATCATGCTGCAGACAGGGATTATTTGCCATCTATTTCTCACTTTCTTGCGTGATTGGGTGCCGTGGATGGTGGTGGTGGTGGTGTGGTACTCTGAGGGTTGCAGCATCATGCTGCAGACAGAGATTATTTCCCATCTATTTCTCACTTTGTTGTGTGATTGGGTGCCATGGATGGTGGTGGTGGTGTGGTACCCTCAGGGTTGCAACATCATGCTGCAGACAGGGATAATTTCCATCTATTTCTCACTTTGTTGTGTGATTGGGTGCGTGGAAGGGTGAAGGTGGTGGTGGTACCCTGAGGGATTGCAGCATCATGCTGCAGACAGGGATTTCCCATCTATTTCTCACTTTGTTGTGTGATTTGGTGCCGTGGATGGTGTGGTGGTAGTGGTGTGGTACCCTCAGGATTGCAGCATCATGCTGCAGACAGGGATTCTTTCCCATCTATTTCTCACTTTGTTGTGTGATTGGGTGCCGTGGATGGTAGTGTGGTACCCTCAGGGTTGCAGCATCATGCTGCAGACAGGATTATTTCCCATCTATTTCACACTTTGTTGTGTGATTGGGTGCCGTGGATGGTGGTGGTGGTGGTGTGGTACCCTCAGGGTTGCAGCATCATGCTGCAGACAGGGATTATTTCCCATCTATTTCTCACTTTGTTGTGTGATTGGGTGCTGTGGATGGTGGTGGTGGTGGTGTGGTACCCTGAGAGATGCAGCATCATGCTGCGGACAGGGATTATTTATCATCTATTTCTCACTTTGTTGTGTGATTGGGTGCCATGGGTGGCGGTGGTGGTGTGGTACCCTGAGGGTAGCAGCATCATGCTGCAGACAGGGATTATTTCCCATCTATTTCTCACTTTATTGTGTGATTGAGTGCCGTGGATGGTGGTGGTGGTGGTGTGGTACCCTGAGGGTTGCAGTATCATGCTGCAGACAGGGATTATTTCCCATCTATTTCTCACTTTGTTGTGTTATTGGGTGCCATGGATGGTGGTGGTGGTGTGGTACCCTCAGGGTTGCAGCATCATGCTGCAGACAGGGATTATTTCCCATCTATTTCTCACTTTGTTGTGTGATTGGGTGCCATGGATTGTGGTGGTGTTGGTGTGGTACCCTGAGGATTGCAGCATCATGCTGCAGACAGGATTATTTCTCATCTATTTCTACTTGTTGTGTGATTGGTGCCATGGATGGTGGTGGTGGTGGTGTGGTACCCTGAGGGTTGCAGCATCATGCTGCAGACAGGGATTATTTCCCATCTATTTCTCACTTTGTTGTGTGATTGGGTGCCGTGGATGGTGGTGGTGGTGTGGTACCCTCAGGGTTGCAACATCATGCTGCAGACAGGGATTATTTCCCATTTATTTCTCACTTTATTGTGTGATTGGGTGCCGTGTATGGTGGTGGTGGTGGTGTGGTACCCTGAGGATTGCAGCTTCATGCTGCAGACAGGGATTATTTCCCATCTATTTCTCACTTTGTTGTGTGATTGGGTGCCATGGATGGTGGTGGTGGTGTGGTACCCTGAGGGTTGCAGCATCATGCTGCAGACAGGGATTTTTTTCCCATTTATTTCTCACTTTATTGTGTGATTGGGTGCCATGGATGGTGGTGGTGGTGGTGTGGTACCTAGGTTGCAGCATCATGCTGCAGACTGGGATTATTTCCCCTCTATTTCTCACTTTGTTGTGTGATTGGGTGCCGTGGATGGTCGTGGTGGTGTGGTACCCTCAGGGTTGCAGCATCATGCTGCAGACAGTGAATATTTCCCATCTATTTCTCACTTTCTTGTGTGATTGGGTGCTGTGGATGGTGGTGGTGGTGTGGTACCCTGAGGATTGCAGCATCATGCTGCAGACAGGGATTATTTCCCATCTATTTCTCACTTTGTTGTGTGATTTGGTGCCGTGGATGGTGGTGGTGGTGGTGGTGTGGTACCCTCAGGGTTGCAGTATCATGCTGCAGACAGGGATTCTTTCCCATCTATTTCTCACTTTGTTGTGTGATTGGGTGTCATGGATGGTGGTGTGGTACCCTCAGGGTTGCAGCATCATGCTGCAGACAGGGATTATTTCCCATCTAGTTCTCACTTTGTTGTGTGATTGGGTGCCATGGATGGTGGTGGTGGTGTGGTACCCTCAGGTTTGCAGCATCATGCTGCAGACAGGGATTATTTCCCATCTATTTCTCACTTTGCTGTGTGATTGGGTGCCATGGATGGTGGTGGTGGTGGTGTGGTACCCTGAGGGTTGCAGCATCATGCTGCAGACAGGGATTATTTCCCATCTATTTCTCACTTTGTTGTGTGATTGGGTGCCTTGGATGGTGGTGGTGGTGGTGTGGTACCTCATGGTTGCAGCATCATGCTGCAGACAGGATTATTTCCATCTATTTCTCACTTTGTTGTGTGATTGGGTGCCGTGGATGGTGGTGGTGGTGTGTGGTACCCTGAGGGTTGCAGCATCATGCTGCAGACAGGGATTATTTCCATCTATTTCTCACTTTGTTGTGTGATTGGGTGCCGTGGATGGTGGTGGTGGTGGTGTGGTACCCTCAAGGTTGCAGCATCATGCTGCAGACAGGGATTATTTCCCATCTATTTCTCACTTTCTTGTGTGATTGGGTGCCGTGGATGGTGGTGGTGGTGGTGGGTACCCTCAGGGTTGCAGCATCATGCTGCAGACAGGGATTCTTTCCCATCTATTTCTCACTTTATTGTGTGATTGGCTGCCATGGATGGCGGTGGTGGTGTGGTACCCTCAGGGTTGCAGCATCATGCTGCAGACAGGGATTATTTCCCATCTATTTCTCACTTTGTTGTGTGATTTGGTGACGTCGATGGTGGTGGTGGTGGTGGTTTGGCACCCTGAGGGTTGCAGCATCATGCTGCAGACAGGGATTATTTCCCATCTATTTCTCACTTTGTTGTGTGATTTGGTGCCGTCGATGGTGGTGGTGGTGGTGGTGTGGTACCCTCAGGGTTGCAGCATCATGCTGCAGACAGGGATTGTTTCCGATCTATTTCTCACTTTGTTGTGTGATTGGGTGCCGTGGATGGTGGTGTGGTACCCTCAGGGTTGCAGCATCATGCTGCAGACAGGGATTATTTCCCATCTATTTCTCACTTTGTTGTGTGATTGGGTGCCGTGGATGGTGGTGATTGTGGTGTGGTACCCTCAGGGTTGCAGCATCATGCTGCAGACAGGGATTATTTCCCATCTATTTCTCACTTTTTTGTGTGATTGGGTGCCGTGGATGGTGGTGGTGTTGGTGTGGTACCCTGAGGATTACAGCATCATGCTGCAGACAGGGATTATTTCCCATCTATTTCTCTCTTTGTTGTGTGATTTGGTGCCGTGGATGGTGGTGGTGGTGGTGGTGTGGTACCCTCAGGGTTGCAGCATCATGCTGCAGACAGGGATTATTTCCCATCTATTTCTCACTTTGTTGTGTGATTGGGTGCCGTGGATGGTGGTGGTGGTGTGGTACCCTCAGGGTTGCAGCATCATGCTGCAGACAGGGATTATTTCCCATCTATTTCTCTCTTTGTTGTGTGATTGGGTGCCGTGGATGGTGGTGGTGGTGTGGTACCCTGAGGGTTGCAGCATCATGCTGCAGACAGGGATTATTTCCCATCTATTTCTCACTTTGTTGTGTGATTTGGTGCCGTGGATGGTGGTGGTGGTGGTGGTGTGGTACCCTCAGGGTTGCAGCATCATGCTGCAGGCAGGGATTATTTCCCATCTATTTCTTGCTTTGTTGCATGATTTAGTGCCGTGGATGGTGGTGGTGGTGGTGGTGTGGTACCCTGAGGGTTGAAGCATCATGCTGCAGACAGGGATTATTTCCCATCTATTTCTCACTTTGTTGTGTGATTGGGTGCCGTGGATGGTGGTGGTGGTGGTGTGGTACCCTGAGGGTTGCAGCATCATGCTGCAGACAGGGATTATTTCCCATCTATTTCTCACTTTGTTGTGTGATTGGGTGCCGTGCATGGTGGCGTGGTACCCTCAGGGTTGCAGCATCATACTGCAGACAGGGATTATTTCCCATCTATTTCTCTCTTTGTTGTGTGATTGGCTGCCGTGGATGGTGGTGTTGGTGCTGTGGTACCCTGAGGGTTGCAGCATCATGCTGCAGACAGGGATTATTTCCCATCTATTTCTCACTTTTTTGTGTGATTGGGTGCCGTGGATGGTGGTGGTGGTGGTGTGGTACCCTCACGGTTGTAGCATCATGCTGCAGACAGGGATTATTTCCCATCTATTTCTCTCTTTGTTGTGTGATTGGTGCCATGGATGGTGGTGGTGGTTGTGTGGTACCCTGAGGGCTGCAGCATCGTGCTCCAGACAGGGATTATTTCCCATCTATTTCTCACTTTGTTGTGTGATTGGGTTCCGTGGATGGTGGTGGTGGTGGTGTGGTACCCCGAGGATTGCAGCATCATGCTGCAGACAGGGATTATTTCCCATCTGTCACTCCTCTTGAAACAGAGCTGGTGGTGTGTAATGGTGTACATGCATGCTTTCAATGCTTACCTCTAAATATCAAGTTTGGTGACTGCTACTGTGCCACCTGACCGCCATCATTTAAAAAAAGTAGAGCACACACCATTAAACTTTTAAATAAGCTTACATTTTTTTGAGCCTTTGGTGTTCACCACTACATCCTGTTTTTGGCTTTTGGCTCAATAAATTGTAATCTTATGTGAAAGTCTGATGGTGTGTGTCCCATGTTTTGACTTTTTCTGTGTCTCAGTACTTCAGTATGGCAGTGTAAGTATCTTTAGAGATGACAGTACTCTGAACTATTCTTTGTTTTCAAGCTTACCCACCACTAGGTGACAGCTAAGCAGCAGTACACGCTGTCCTCCACCTTAAAGGAAGAGATCCATCAGTGGATGCTAAATCCTCCTTCCCCCTCCAGCCCCTGAGTGAGCTTGGTCCATTCCTGAAACCAGGCTGCTGGTGTGGCAAGAGGGGAGGCATTCAGTGCCTTAGCCCTCCATATTACTGGCCCAGTAAAAAGTTTACATTAGTTCATATTTCCTTTGACAATATTGTTTGTGGCCCTGAGGGAGCTGAGCCTTCAATTCACTGTTTTATAGTTCTGAGCTTTTACCTTCTGTACCATTCAACCAAAACTATGTTCCTGCAATTCTTTTCCCTTTTTCTTTATTACTGAAGGAAGTGACATAAAGGCAACATTACAGTCCTTTGGACTTTATTAGCTCTGCCTACTTGTCTACACATGGCAACATTATGCCCTGTTTGTGATATCATAATTATCTCCATAGCAGCAGACTGGGATGTCATAAACAGAACTGTGACTGCAGAAGTAGACAAGCAGACAGAGCAAATAGTACAAAGAGCACGTCTCTATGCAAATGTCTTTCGTAACAAATAAATAAGGGTGACAATTACAAAAAAGGTGAAATAAGCTAATTTGTGTCCCTTTATTATGCTTTTCAGAGTTGCCCAAACAACTTCAAAGGCTCTTTAAAGCCCTGTTATACTGCAAGCAAACGTTCAGCACTGACAAATGCTTGCTTTAAAAATGCAACTGAAATTTAAAAACACCTTTTTAAAAAATACACATGCAAAACAGAGAAGAAATCTACAGAAAATCTTAGAGCCAGTATATCACCTAAAACTAATTATTAGTTTTTAAAAACAGTCAACCCTTACTGTTTATATCTGAGATACTTTTTCTTTTCCCTTTGGTTAGTTAGATTGTTTACCCTATGTTTGTAGATGTAATATATGTGCAACCCTCACCCCAGCCAAAAGTGGCATCTTGCAAGCAGGATCCCCCTAACTTGCACACAGAAAAGGCATCAAACCACAAGGTGGCATAAAATATGTATCACCCCAGCACTGAGGCAAATACCTGGCCCGGAATCTAACAGGTCAGGGGGTTAGAGTGCAGAATAGCATTTATATTTAAACCAATTTCTGGGAGATAGGTGCTAGGGCTATGCTATGTCTCTTATCTGAGGGGGCCCATAAACAAGCTCACACTGGGAAGCACTGACGGAATGTCCAGTACTAGAAATGGGATTGTATAGCATGAATTTATTCTGACACAGATGGAAAGCAGAAAGGGGTGGTCCCCTAGGTTGGTACAGTATATTATAGACAATCAGCAAGCACTTTCTTTTCCAGTACAACACAGTTTGAGCTTTTCCTAGATTTCTTCCTCACAGAATATTGAACAGTCCATCCCTTTTTGCTAGGGACCTCTAGACTTTCTTTCTTTACTCTCTTTCTCTAAGTGTAATAACATGGGGGTTGCCACACACTTTAAACACATTCCTTCTATCACGATGGGCTTAGTTAACATCTGTAGGGTAACTGTGTGCCCTTCTAGTAATCAGTTAGCCATGACTGGAGTTTTAGGTGAGGGTCTGCCCACCCTGGCCTCAACCAGCCCCCACCATTCCATCCAGGTTACACAAACAGAGCATTCAACCCCCTCGGATTGCTAAAGGTCTCTACACTTTCAAATTCCTTCATTCAACACATTTTTGTGGTGATATTTGGGGCCCTGAGAGGTGTCTTGTCTCTGAGCATGTATACCACCAGACGACTTCCTCTGAAGCACTCCCATTTAGCTGTACTCACAGTTTATTTGTCCCTTTGTTACAGACATGGACCTTGGAAGAAACACACTTCTCCCCTTTTCTGGTAAGTTTCACTGAGACTATCTCTGGTTCCATGTCATAACAGCGATCGCCAAACCATGATCGCAATTACAGTGAGTGTACATCATCGAAAAGAAAAACGGTGATGTACATGCCCAGCAAGGACCTGGTGAAAACTGTAAACAGTATTTATGCGGGGCAGCTCAGCAACACTGTGCCACACTACCTTACAAATACTCTCTTCCTCATCCCTCCCCTTCTGCTGGCTGTTCTACCTTGTTGCTGTTCTTCCCTCACTAAACTGCATCTTCACTCTTCTTCCATTGCTACCTTTTCAGGGTTGCTTACATTACAGGCACTGAGACTGAATCATTCATATGTGAGTCGCTCAATCTCAGTCACCCATATTACCAGTTGCCCTTTCTCTCTGTCTCTGATCTGGGCAGCTGGACAATATTCTGGACCCTCAGGGGATTGCCCCTTGGGCCCACTGGATCTCACAGCCCCATTCACTTCTCACAAAAGTGACCCACTGGGATCTCAGAAATTACAGGTCTCCACCACTTCCTGTGGTACTGCTGTTGTCTAACACACTGGGGTGAGAAAAATGACCAGAGGTCCTTCCCCCAGACTCAGGACAGACTGGCAGGCACTTCCACACTCAGAGCACTACTGTTCTCTACTGCTCCCACACTCAGACTCTCCACTCAACTGAAGCCAACATTCTAAACTGTTCCCTTAGCAGCTGATTCTGCTGTGGCTCAGTCTGCAATGAGAGTTCTAAATTACCTCACTCATTTCTCAGTCAGGCTAGCTAGGCAAACAATGAAAATTCTGTAGAGAGCTTCTAATAAACTCTCTGCCAGCTGCCCACTACCTTCCTAGTCTAATACTGATGAGATTCTAGTAACCCCAGGGGACTGTTTGGTTACTCTCACCACCAACTGATGATCCTTGCTGTCCACAGCAAGGCTTTGGTTTGCAACACAGGCCATCCAACCTCTGGTGCCCTATAGGGTGAGATGGGCAGGCTCACCCCTACCTATGCCAAGGTATAGGCAGGTTGCACCAGAGAACAGAGGCCCACTGAAGGAACTTCAGCTCCTACCTGACAACTATCTCAGGATTCTTTCAGTGGATCCAAGAGACTGCCTGAAGCATGTCCTAAAAGACATCACTGGTGATCCCTAACCAAATCAGGACCACCACCCTGTCTATCCCCCCTAGCCATCTAGGGAAAAGCTATCTAACCTATGCAACCTACAGGGTACCTATAACCACACACATTTCACACTTTAAACTGCAGACTGCTTTAAAAACATACATACAGCATTGCTATGCATTCCCCAAACCCCAGTACTACACACTCTAAACCTGAAAAGCTAAAAAATGTTTAACATTCTCTAGTTATACATTTCTAAAACCCAAAACACTCTAAAAGGAGGACTCCATGGAGCTCTAAACATCCTCTTCTTGTTTTCTTTTCTTCTCTCAGGTGCACCTGTAAAAGAAAACATTCCAAAAACACATCCTGCAAGAAAAACAGTGACCAAACCTCCTACCAGCAAGATACTACACAATCCCAAAAAGATGTTGAAGGGTTTTCTACAAAAAGCAGTATGATAGTACCAAAATGAATGCATACAAAACATTTAGGGGAGAAGGGGTCCCTACAAAGTCCTGTCTCTAAGGAAAAGAGTCCTGAGTGCACGTGGCACTCACTTTCAAGAATAGTCTTTTTAAAACTGTTCTTGGCACAGGCTCGAGGCCTGCTAAACTGTAGTCCAGATCCAGATGTCCCTTGGACCAACAGTTTTAAAGGCATCTTCTCTTTAAGTGGGCACAGTCAAAACATAGAAAGTAAAAGGAGGTTATAAGCTACCATGTCAGATGTGCAGGTTGACTATCTGCATCATCTCTCTGGATCTGGTTGAAGACAAATCTTCAGATAAGGCTTTTCCATGCCACCTCTGGATCTGATTGCAGCAGATAGAGCTCAATCTGGATTTGCCAGGACAGAAGAAACCTACATTGGTCCCCCCTCTTGGCACTTGGCAGTAGACTTTCCCTCACAGAAACTGGCTCCCAGTGGTGGGATGCTAACTTGTTGCTCACAGTCGTAGGATGCTGACGTGTTGCTCTCAGTGGCGGGACACTGACCCTGGCCTTCAGATCTCTTTCCTCAGCTGATTGCCTGCAGAGTTGGGTGGTGGATCCACCATGTTGCACAACTTCTGGTGTGGCTATCTTTTAAGCCAGTAAAATACTGGTAGTGGCACTCAGGGGTAGTACCACTCAGGATGAGGACCATAAACTATTGTCATAGATACATAGATACATAGACAGTGTCAGCAGATAAGGGCCTATGGCCCACCCAGTCTGCCCATTTGAGCTTGTAAGTTCAGTTTGTTTTCCTAGAAGTCTGTTGCCCCTTACCCCTGACCTCCAGAATTCCTTTATGTCTATCCCATGCATTCTTAAATCCCGTGATTGTTTCAGCCACCACCACCACTTCCTCTAGCAGGGTGTTCCACTTGTCCACCACCCGTTCTGTGAAGAAATTCTTTCTCATGTTTCCTATGAATCATCCTCCCTCCAACTTCATCCCAAGCCCTCTAGTCCTGGAACATCTTTTTCGCTTAAAAATAGTGTTTTCCTGCACCCTGTTCCTCCCTGTACGATACTTGTATGTCTCTATCATATCCCCTCTCTCCCTCCTCTCCTCCAGGGAGTACATGTTCAGTTCCTTCAACCTGTCTTCATAGGACTTGTGATGCAATCCATGCACCATCTTTGTTGCCCTCCTCTGAACCTTCTCTACCCTGTCTATGTCCTTACGTAGGTATGGTCTCCAGAACTGTACACTGTACTCCAGGCGGGGCCTCACTAGTGTCTTGTATAGTGGAATTATGACCTCCCTTTTCCTGCTGGTGATGCCCCTGCCTATACATCCCAGCATCCTATTTGCTTTACCTGCTGCCTTGTCACACTGTTTCCCTACCTTGAGGTCATCAGAGATGATAACCCCAAGATCCCTTTCCTGCTTAGTGCATGCTATATCCTCACCTGATATATTGTGCCAGGGTTTTGTGCCCATATGCATTATCTTGAACTTCTTTGCATTGAATTTCAACTGCCAAACCCTGACCATTCTTCAAGTTTCTGCAGGTCGCTTCTCATTCTGTCTACACCTCTGGTGTGTCTACTCTGTTACAGAGCTTTTGTGTCATCAGCGAACAGTGAAATTCTGCCTTCTAGGTCCTGCGCAATGTCACTGATGAAGATGTTGAATAGGACGGTCCCAGCACTGATCCCTGTGGTACCCCACTGGTCACTCTTCCCTCTGTGGAGTGACAGCCATTTACCACCACCCTCTGTGTCCTGCCACCCAGCCAGTTACCTACCCACCCACTACTGTCCTGCCCACACCCATATTCCCCAGTTTGTGTAATGGTCTTCTGTGGCACAGTGTCAAAGACCTTGCTGAAGTCCAGATGGGCCATGTCCACTGCCTCCCTGATCCACCTCCCTAGTCACCCAGTCAAAGAATTCAATGAGGTTGGTCTGACATGACCTCCCCTGGTGAAACCATGCTGCCTTGGGTCCTGTAGTCCATTGACAACCAGATGTTCCACCAATCTCTCCTTCAGTAGTGCTTCCATGATCTTCTCTCACTACTGAGGTGAGGCTGACTGGTCTGTAGTTCCCTGATTCCTCTTTGTTACCACTTTTGTATAAGGGGACTACATCTGCTGTCCTCCAGTCTTTGGGTACCTCCCTTGTTTCCAGTGATCAGCTAAACAGGATAGCCAGAGGTTCAGCCACCACCTCTCTTAGTTCTTTAATGACCCTGGGGTGCACCCCATCTGGCCCCATTGCTTTATCAACTCTTATTACTTCCAGTTCCTTCAGGACCCTTTCTCATGTAAAGAGACTTGTATCCATTTCTGCACCATTCTCACCCCTTGTACTCCCTTCAGACCCATTACCCTCCTCTTCCTCAGAAAAGACTGAGCAGAAATACCTGTTCAATATGTCAGCTTTACTGTCATCCTCCACGTGGCCCCCATCCTCCCCCTTCAGTCTCACTATCCCTCCTTTTGTTTTTCTTTTTTCACTTATGTACCTGTAAAAGGTTTTGTCCCCTCTACCCACTGATTTTGCAATGTGCTCTTCTGTCTGAGCTTTGGCTTCACTCGCTGACCTCCCTGCCTCCCTTTGCTTCTCCTGGTACTTCTCCCTATCCTCTTCTGCTGTGTCTTTTTGTATTGCCTGAATGCAATCTTTTTGGCTTTCACTTTCTTTGCTACCTCTTTGGAAAACCATAATGGTCTCCTCTTCCTTTTCCTCTTGCTAACCTGCTTAATGCATAATTCTGTTGTTCTTGTAATCCCCATTTTAAATACTGCCCACTGTTCCTCAACCCCTGATTCCTGTCCCATTCCCTTAATGCCTCGTTCAAGTATCTCCCCATTTTCCCAAAGTCTGCCCCCTAAAATCCAGGATATGTGTTTTGTGGGGTTTGGTCTCTACTCTTTCTGTGATTTCAAACCCAATGACTGGTGGTCACTGTTTCCCAGGTGCTCCCCACTGTTACCCCCCATCACACTGTCCCTGTTTGTGAGCACAAGGTCCAGTATTGCCTTCTGCCAAGTTGGTTCCATGACCAGTTGCTTGAGGAAGGCACCCTGAAGGGAGTCCAGGATAAATCTGCTCCTAGTTGATGCTGCTGCTGGGATGCTTCAGTCCACGTCTGTAATATTGAAGTGTCTTATCTGGACAAACAGTTATTTGGGTGTGGACTGTTTCATGACCAGCTTTGTCAGTTATTTGGACTGCATCTAGATGGAGGATGTGACCTAGTCTCCAAAACCTCAACCTGTTATAACAGAGTTTGATTCCCACAAAGATACACACTTGAGGCTTAATGGTAGCTCTGGCTTCTTCCCACAACCATTCCTCTCTATGGTCCTCAATGGCTTCTCACATCCATCTTGGGGAAAATTGATATTTTAGTCTGTACTTTGCCTCAGCCCTACGTCTGATCAGACATTCCTTTTTATTGCTTTTGGGCAGACTCAACCCAGCAGCCTGGCTTGGGAGTGGCCAGACCTGGTCAAGCCAGTGTTGGATGTTCACAACAGGGAAAAAACAGTCCATCCCTATACTTGCTACAATTTCTCTTGAGCCCTGTACAGTTTCTGGTGGCTCACTTGCAGTTATGGCCACTGGCAGCCCATGCTCACTACCGGTTACCTCGCTATCTTCCTACATTTCTGCTTGCTCTACATGCTCTGCCCAGGAGCTGATAGCTGTTTCAGCCCTAGACACAGTCCAATCCTCATTATGTTCCAAGGCAGTTGACTCCCAATGTAAGGCATCTTCTATTTCATCTTCACCAGTTAAACTCAGACTTAGGCCTGCTGCCCACGGATCTACTGACTGAGTCTCTGGTAGGTCCCTTTCAACCTTTTCTGGGATCAAAAAGACCATTTCTGCCTGCACTGCAAATCACTCTGGGTCACACCCTCAAAAAATGCTCATGCAGTTGGCTTCTGTAATGCACAGGTTGGGACCTCTACAATGGTCCACATCAGAGTCAGACATATTGCTTTGGCCTTGACTTGCACAGTACCACTGTCCATACACATACCATACTGCTGCCTAAAGTCTTTGCAGTGTGAAATCATTAAAACATCTCTCCCAGTTCTCATGCAGATCACACATATGTTTACTGAAAAGTTACTGTAGGAAGCACATTGGCTGGTGCACTTTTACATTTGTACAATTGTTTGTATTGCTCTAGTTCTCTTTCTTGCTGGGCAATCCAAATCCTTGCATGGAGGTGATACCCTGTCTTTTTGCTAGCCATTTTGCTCTGCAAATACAGCAATACACAAGTCTAAGTTACTGAATTGCTGTTTGCATTTAGCACACTTGTTCTGACTTTTTAAACTGTAAGGCCCTGTACACATTACAACTGAAGATTTGTACCATCTTAAATAATGGTTTCAAAATGTTTTCAAACTCACCACAGCAGCCTGTCCACATTATTGTTCACTGAGTTTGAATTCAATTGTAACACGGTAAACTCCCGTCTGCATCAGCAGCGAGTAATATTTTTAAACCTGGTAATCCTCCGCGATTGTAGCATGGCTATGTTAGCACCATAAATGACTGAAAATCGTACACCCGTCCACACCACAAGGTACACGCTTTCCTCCTTCAAACTGTTTTTAAAAACAGACTTGAGACTAGCTCGCAGCAGGGTTTAAGCAAGGTTTCTTAACACACTTTGAAACTGTGCTTAAATGTGGATGAGCGCCGTGTTTGCACTAGTTAAAACGTTTTAAGCACCTTAAAACATTTTAACTAGCCTGATGTGTACAGGGCCTTAATGTCTCTTTCTCTTTCTGCATTTGCTGAAACTGCTGCCAGAATTGCACCTTATCTCACACCTTTTGTGCAGTCTCTGGTTGTTTTGTACCATTAACCCTGCCCCAACATAACGTTTCATTGTTTGTTTACATTTGCTTTAAACTACGCCCCAACATGATCACTGAACCTTTCTGTGTCACACGCACACTGGTTCTGGCTGCATTTGGTTTCCTTGCCATAATATTTTACTTTTACTATGCACAACCTTGCAACCTGACCTAGGGAAACTTGTATTTAATTCAGCACAGTCTTTTAAAGAGCCACTGATAGCAATAACAAAACTTTGAAAAAAGGTAAGATTTATATTCAGCTCCATCCCATATTCTTTAGTACTTCATATATTTTCAGTAATTAATTCCCCATTTTCTTTATTACTGAAACAGTTGTATGAAAACAAGATCCCTATTCAATGGACGCTCTCTACTCTGGCTGCTTCTCTACACATGACATCACACTCTCTTGTTTATGACATCATAATTAACTCCACAGCAATATATTTTAATGTCATAAATAGAATTATGATGTCAGGTGTAGGTAGGCAGCCAGAGCTCAAAGATCAGAGATAATGTATTGATGCTAATCCTCTAGAATAAGGAAATAAGGGTGAGAGTTACAGAATAAAATACAACATATAAGCTACAGTTATGTCTGAATATTACATTTTTTTAGTTGTCTCAACTGTGTCAGGAGCTCTTTAGATCTTTGCACACCACTTTCTAGTGACTCTGCTTAGTACTGCCCAGTTAAAACATAGCTTGTTTGTTTGCACCAAGTCACAGCTATTTTGCTCAGTCCTTTTACCCTCAGTTTACTTTCTTACTTAATCTTTTGCTGACTTTTGCACTAGAGCTTTACTTTGCACAATGCATAGTCTTTTCACTTTTGTAGCCATTCTTTGTACTTACAAAAAGTAGCTGGTTCCCTCTGATGGTATTTGCAGTCTTCCTGCCAATTTGAGGACTGTTGGAGTTGGTTGGGCTGTCCAGCCTGACGGTTGGCACCATGCACACTCTCGATTGCTCTCTATAGCAGTGGCTACCCAGGAGAAGTCTGATTTACTGTTTTTTTACATTTTTTAAAAGCAAACTCCAAAGTTCAACAATGCAGCATTCACTACTGCTGCTGCTGGTCTGAACCCCTAGCATGCTCCTTGCTCTCTTCTCCTTGAACACTGCCTCAGAGCAGAAACTTCAGGCAATGGGCGTGACTTGCTTGTATGGAACAATCACACAGTGCCATGCAAATGAGCTGCTCTCTCTCTGTCTTTCCCCTGCTCCCTCTCTTTCACGATGATCATCAAGCAGGCAAATTTAAACAGCAAACTGAACTTTTTTCCACGGCTTGAAATTTCACCAGCTGAAGCGCTATTTAGGCAATTTTAGTACAGTGTTTTGCACATTTCCTCTAGTGGCTCCCCTAGTTTCAATCAATCAATCAATCAAAGTCTTTATTTAACCAGGTGATCACCGTTGAGCAAGCTCATTTTCGAGGTGGACCTGGGTTTGTTAACAAGGAACAAGGGACAATTTACACGGGATGCAACACACAAGAAAATAGTAATAATACAAATAAAGTGAGATACAATAATACAGTATATACAAAGTATCAGCAGGTAGCATTGACAGTAGTATATGTTTGGAACAGAAGATACAGCTAGTTTTGGGTATTTTTATTTATTTATTTTTTATTTATTTGTTCTAGGATTACAAATACCTTTGAGCTGAGGCTCTTTTACAAAGATTCCATGTCACTGGTACAATTGAGACCATCATAAGCAAAGATAACAGTTTATAAAATTTAAAAAAAAAACATAGTCTTGTAGATGAAAAAAGAACAATAAGGTGACACTTTAGGGAGGGGAAAGGGAAAGGAGGAGGGTGAAATCAGGGAGACTAAGTGGATGGGAGAAAAGGGGAGGTAGGTGGAGACAGAGAGGAGGAGGGGGTGAAGGTGAATAAGAATAGAGAGTGGTGCAGCGAGAGACATTTGTGTTCAATTACTACTGTTAAAGACTGATCCATCTATAATTGACTCTTCCCTTTCCCCTTTTCTACCTCCATATTTGTCCTTCCACATTCCTTTGACCCTGGTTCCAGCTCTTAATTCTTCATACCATATCACTTCATACATATCAACACAACTTTTCATGAAACTAAAGAAATATACATATGAGGTGCACCGAACACAAATAAAACCTAATATAAAAAGATATATAGTGATATGGTATGAAGAATTAAGAGCTGGAACCAGGGTCAAAGGAATGTGGAAGGGACAGATATGGGGGTAGAAAAAGGGGAAAGGGAAGAGTCGATTATAGATGTGATCAGTCTTTTAACAGTAGTAATTAGAGTGTGCTTAGACTTATAGGGGTCACTATTTAGGGTAGACAGGCAAAGGACTCCTTATTATGATGTAGATACAGTGATTTAAAAGCTGCTAAGCTGATAGGGTGAGTTAATTTCAAAGTTTTTTGCAGCTTGTTCCACAGTTGAGGGAGCACAAAGCTGATGGCTGCTCTGCCAATGTGAGATATTGCTTTGTAAACATAAAGGTAGATACATGAGGTGCTTCTCAGGGCATACTTCCCCAGACTGCACTGAGGTAAACAGACAGAGATATACTGGGGCAGTTCATTTGAGATAGCTTTGTATGTCATAGTCACTTGAAACTTTCAGTAAACTTGGACACAAATGTTCTCTTTATCCACAATTACTCAGAACTTTAAAATCTTTACTTTTTTCCAGTTAATTTTTTTGTTGAATATTTTTCAATTTTTACAAACAACAAAAGCAAACATATCAAGTGCATTACAGTTTTGAGTACAGTAATGTTACAATATGCATTACACATATGAATATTCTTAGAATGAATAAGTGAGTCAGATTAATCCTTAGGGGTACACATACTAGTTATGGGAGTATTAAAGTCAATTCAATGTTACAAGATGGGTATACATATTAGTTATCTAAAGCTAATACATTCAATTATATCATCTGTGGATGAGTGATCTAATAAAGTCTCAAGAGGGCCTATTCTTAATGCATACACATAACAATTTAGTCAAGAGGTTTCTGATAGTGTTGGGAGTGGAACACAGAGGGGATACATTTACCATAGGAAAACAGTATGAGGCTTATCTTTGGGAGATTCAAGGAGGTTTTAACAAGTCTTTACTCTGCCCTGAACTGGGGGGGAGGTCTGCTTCTGGCCACAGTATATGTTTCAAAAGGGGTCCACCTTACCCTATAAATGTGACTGGTCCCAGCAGAAAAGTGAGACAGCTTAGAGAAATTTGCCAGTTTCTCCATGGCCATGACCCATTCTTGAAAACTGGGAATCTCAGAGGACCACTGTCTTCTAAGAAGGGCCCTATTGACCTCCATTGAAGCTTGAAGTAGCCACAGTCTGGATTGGTATGGCACATCCAGTACCTCTGAAAAGATTCCTAGCGGCCAAAATGAAGGGATATTGGATAACTGTCTGCTGAGTACTTTAGAGCAGCATAGAATAACCCCATCCAATAAGGTCCAAATTGGAGGGCATTGCCATAAAATATGGAAGAGGTCATCTCCCTGTGCACAACATTTACAGGATATATCAGATGGGAGCAATCCCATGGTTTTCAATTGAGGAGGGGGCATGGTACCACAGGTGCTGTACCTTATTTTGTATCAAAAGGCTGCAAGGGTCCAGACAGGCCCTTTTTGGTGCTGGCCAGCATGAGGTCCATCCCCTATCAGATATGGGTATACCGAGACACTCCTTCCATTTGGCCCTAGCTCTACTGGTAGGATCAACTGGTACATCTCGCAGCATCTTGTATATGATTCCTGTTCAGCCCTTTTTCTGTTGAGACCACTTGTCCAGTGGTGGGGGTGGGGGGGGGACATTGGTTACTACCTTTACAAATGCATGTTCAGCACCTGTAGGGTTTTTGGAGTCTGCTGCGTGTGAGGTGTGGAATTGCAAGGAGGACACTTATCCAGTGTTGTAGGTGCACAAAATAATTATATTTATTGAAACAGAACAAATTAGGATGAACTTGAGGTGACAAAATGAAAATAAAAAATAATACTTTAGACATCTAAACAATAACAACTTGGAACACTAGGAGGAGCTAGTGTAACATTCAACTGAGGTCAAAAAACATCTGTACCTCACCAGACTATCTGCAGAACCAAGCAAAAACCTTGCCTTATATACCCTAAGAAGCATGTGACTTACAGAACTCCTCCCCTATTTTATCTTAAGTTAACATTCTTGCAGAAAAAAAGACTATTTCTTTAAATAATACTAAAGAAAACATTTTTATCATGCTACGGTTCATCACATCATCCCATATTACAAAAAATAATGTCTGAATATCAAATTACTTTGAAGAGCTACAGGATTAACTCCGCCCCCTGTTGTGTACCTTTAAATATAGGAGGAGACCAGACAGCCAGCTCTATAGTATCACACAGGAGACTAGGAGTTAAGCTGCAGTTCTACACAATTGAGTAGGTAAAGCCACCTATAAAAAAAGGTGTTTGTTTTAAACCTAATTTTTAATTATTTAAGTTTCATGCCTGATACCATAATACAAAAGATACTCTTTTTTTTTTAAATAAGCCACTTTCCAAATACAGGAGGAAGAGTTTTAATCTGCAGCTGCACCAACTTATAATGTTTGCTCTGCTAAAGTTTTCTATATGTTCTCAGGAAAAAAAAAGAAGGGGGGTTTATTCATATAAATAACCTTTATACTTCTTTATGTATTTATTTTATTTATGTTTCACAACGGGGAGAGACAGACTATGGGGGGGTACCAAGACAAGAGCTCCATATACCAGACTATGACTGAAAAAGGGATAATAAGAACGTTATATAGGTGGCCTGCCTATACACGTTGAAATGTAGAGATGAGGAAAAGAGAAAGGCAAGGAAAAGGGCTGTTGCAACAGACTTAAAAAAAAAATTCTGGTATATGGAGTTATCTCGTACACTGCTGCAGGCATTTTGTACTTGCAGATACTTCCAAAAATCCTGTTGTGGCAGGTGATACCTCTCTTTTATGGAAGTGAAGGAGTCAATGTAATGGCCATCCTGCATAAAAATATTTTTAATCCTCAATATTTTTCCATCCTTCCATCCTGACCAGTTAATGGGTTTATTTTCTATCAACCAGCTGGGGTTGTTCCACAAATATGCCAGATTTCCCAGGTTAAGGCATTATTTAATCAGCTGTACTACCCTTTGCCATGATCTTAGTGCATCCTGTATCACTTTCCAATACCTCAGTTTATTGAGTAACTTGCCCTGCAGAAATGAAGAAATGCCTGTCCCACCAATAAACCCTGCTCTATGTTATGCCATGCTGGCCTGTTATACCCTAGCTCTTGGAATCCTCTGCATGTTCTGGCTACAGAGAAGGGCAAGGCATAGAGCTGACAATTGGGGTGCCCCCATTCACCTTTATTCCAGGGTGCTCTCAACTTGGCCCTGCTATATCTGGGAATTGTAGCACCCCACAGGAAGTTACCTATCAGGGAGTCTACCTTTTGTAGCCATTTCTTTGGGACTTCTAGTGGCAAGTGAGTCATCAGGTAGAAGATTGTTGGTGCTATCATTAGCTTTATGGCTGCTATTTTCCCTGGCATAGATAGGTGTAAGTGTTTCCATCTTTGTACTTCTGCATGAAGCTGAGCTAGCAGGGGTGAGAGGTTTCTGCCCATAAGGGTATGAATTTTGAGGGAAAGCAGGACTTCCAAGTACTTTAAGTGGTCTTTCACCCAGGCCAGTCCAGTGCCAGCAATCATAAATGGTAGGACATGGGAGTTCAGTGGGAGCACTTCTGACTTCCCAATATTACTACAGAGGCCAGAGATGTTAGTGAAGGAGTCCAGGAGATTCATTATATGAGGTGTGCTACTTTGCAGGTCCTGAGTTAAGATTAAACAATAATCCACATACAAAAGTGTGTGGGCTGTGATGCCTCCTACTTCTAGATCTGGCACATCAGGGTGTGTTCTGAATACACAAACTAGTGCTTCAATCACTAGGATAAAGAGTGAGGGAGAGAAAGAGAGGACATCCCTGTCTGGTCCCCCTGTGGAGGGTAAAAGGGTCAGAGAAGGACTGATTTATAAGGATCCTAGCAGTAGTTATTGTATAATGCCCTGACCCAACCTCTAAAATTGGGGCCGAACTTTAGGTGTTGCAGGGTAGCATGCAAGAACTTCCACTCTACTGAGTCAAAGCCTTTTTCAACGTCTGCAGAGATAGCTACAGTAGGAGTGGGAGCCAGTGCCACATTCTGCATCAGAGTGACAAATGCACACAAATGGTCTGCACTTGCTTGACCTTTTACAAAGTCCACCTGCACGGGGTGGATCAGGCCTGGAAGTACTTCTTCCATTCTGGCAGCCAGCACTTTAGCCAGAATTTTAGTATCAGCATTGATCAAGGAGATGGGCCTGTAACAGGTGGGCATGGAGGGATTTTTCCCTTCTTTTGGCAACACTGTGATTATGGCCTCCCTCAAAGTGTCTGGTAGTTTCTCTTTCTGCAAGGCATATCTTAGCATATGTTAGCATATCTAACAGAGGGAGGGAGGCTGGATCTTGCACTAGGTTGTATAGATCAACTGGGAAAGCCATCGGTGCCAGAAACATTGTGGGGGGGCCATTGAGGTTATGGTCATTCTGATCTCTTCTTTAGTCAGGGGTTTGTCCAACATCTCTCATTGTGAGCTGAAGAGTTTGGGTAAGTTCAGGGGTGGTATGAAGGCTCTGTATTTTTGGAGGTCCCAATTGATATGTGTGCTATACAGAAACTTGTAGAATTCTGCCATGGCCTGATTGATCCCCTCTTCAGAGGACTGAAGTTCCCCTTTGGAGTTTTGCTGCTGGGCTATATGTCTCTCAGCCTGTCACTTTTTCAGGTGGAAAGCCAAGAGTCCCCTTCCCATTTCTCCCATGAGGCCCAGTATTTGTGGTGCGGTCTTGGGATTTGTAATTCCACCTGTCTGGTTCCCAAATTATTTAGTCACTTCCTTAAATGAACAATCTTGTATATTAGGGATTGGGATGTCAGGGAGCCAGGACTGAGTTTCAATGGCCTACGCAGCCAGTATAGTGTTATGCTTGTGCAACTGTGTTACTTTGGCTTTGGCCATCCACACTCTCTATTCCAGAGGAATTACCACCCTGTAGGGGTAACAAAGGCAAGGAACCCTCGAAGAAGTTTCCACCCCTAGACATGCCGTGGGATGATTCCCTTGGCTAAAGGTACCTTAGGAAGGATCCCAAGAAGAAAGCGCTGCTGCTGGAGGAGGAGGGGATGGTGGGGCAAAGAAAAAATGCTTCAGAAGGAAGGAGGCTGAGAGGAACTGCTTATGTAGGTTAGGAAGTAGGGGTGGCTGGCTGCTTGTCCATTGTACTACAGGCCCAGCTTTCCAATTCAGTGGCCTATGCAGCCAGTATACAGTTATGCTTGTGCAACTATGTTACTTTGGTTTTGGCTATTCACACTCTCTATGCCAGAGGAATTACCACCCTGTAGGGGTACCAAAGGCAAGGAAAACTCAAAGAGGGTTCCATCCCTAAAGGTGCTGCAGGACGATTCCCTTGGCTAAAGGTACCTTAGCAAGGAACCCCAAAAAGAATTGTAGTAGTATGAAGCATGTTAGCAATCAGTAGCTTTGAGGCATAGTAGCAGATAAGGTATCAGGCAGCATGATAACATAATGAGATGCACAGGTTAGCAATGGCATGAGTTTGATGGAATGCACTAGAGATTGAGGAGACCTCCTAAGGAGAGAGGAAATGGCAAGTAGGGACACAAACCACTCCCATCCAACACTGGAACATACCTAAAAGAACTAAGGAACACTAACTACAGCTAACTAATGGTTATGACCTGAGGCATGGAGGAGAGAAAAAACACCTTTGAGGAAGAAATCTCTGGGGATCCAAGGCCTAGGTCACCTTCCCTCCAGGCTTGGGGTGTTTATTTCGTGATGACTCTGCTGCTGCAATTTAGCAACCCAATAAAAAGGGAGAAAACATTTCAATTTAGAGAAAGCTCTTGCTCAATCCCTCTGATGAGAACAGCCTGGAAGGTTGGAGGTGCTCTACATCATTGGTGGCAACCAAGGAGGGAGAGGGAGGAAAGCAACAACTGCTGAGGCACTCACCTGACCTACTCACCCTAAAAACAAACCAGGTGAACCAGAGGCAGTCATGAGGAGAATAGCCTGCCAAAGAGCCCTTTTGGGCTGTCCAAGAATTTATAATCTCCATTTCCAGTGAAGGTATTACCTTACCTGTAAATATTGAAAGTTATATTGCCCCTAAGAAGCATACCTAGGCCTTAGTTCATCTTGGTCGTACAGCCCTCCTAGTCCCAGCAAATCTCCTAAACATTGTACGCCAGCCTGTTTCCAGTGTACAAAGCCTATCTCAACCATTTCTAGGAAGAATTATGGATTGCCACTGATTGGTATGAGTATGGTCCTATTGTGATCTTTCTTTAACATCTTGGTTGCCATATAATGCCATGTCTGCAAAGTGTGAATAACCAGAGGGTTTGGGTTCTGTCTAGCCCTGTACCTCCCTATTCCACCCTATTTAAGTGAATGATTGGAGGAATTTCTCCTTCTAACTCCAGGCTCACCCAGCTAGTCCTCCCTTCCCAAGCAACCACTCTCTGATCAAGTGGAGTTGTGCTGCCACATGATACAGTTTAAGGTTGGGAAACTGCAAACCTCCTTTAGATGTCATCCCCTTCATATGCAGCAGAGCTGCCATAGGACTTTTCCCTTGCCATAGAAATGTATTACACTGTGCCTCAAGGCACCGCAAGTTCTACTTAGTAAGTCCCATGGGTGACAGTGGGAGAGGATGGAGAACATTCATTGTCAGCAAATTGAGACAGCCAAGCCAGGAGATTTGCAAGGCTCTCCATCACTTCAAGTCTTCTTCTAAGGTTTTAAGCAATTGTACTATATATAATTCAAGTGATACAAATGATTTAACTGGGGGTCCACTTTAATCCCTAAATATGTGAGGAAGGTGCTTACACTTTTAAATGGGGATTTCTTCAGTGTTATTTATGCTACCTCCCACATGCGTCAGTTCAGACTTGTCCAGATTGATCTTGTACCTCAGAAACCTTAAAAAGTTGTGTAAAGCCTTAACAATGCCACACAGAGAACTTGCTGTGTTGGAACAGAAGGATATCATCTGCGTAAAGCAATATTTTGTGTTCCTCACCCCACCTACCCCTGAGTCCAACAATATCAGGCCTTTGCCCTGCATAGTCAGCTAGTAGATCTATGACCAGAGCAAAAAGGAGGGGGGCAGGGGGCATCCCTGCCTCATACCCCGCTCGAGCTCAAATTCCTCTGAGAGTCCACTATTAATCAGGATCTGGTTTTTAGACAAAGCATAAAGCAACTTGACATTCTACAAAACCATATACCAGCCAAATATATTTAATGCCTGATATAAGTAGGGCCACTCCACCCAGTCAAAGGTCTTCTTGGCATCCAAGGAGAACACAAGGGCCTCCCCCAGATGTTGAGATTCCCACCTCACCACGTTCAGCAGGTGTTGAACATTATTGTTGGAGTACCTCTCCTTCACAAACCCTGTCTGGTCCAGTTTTACAAGAATCAGGAACAACTCCAATCTCCTGGCCAAGGCCTTTACTATTATTTAAGTGAAATTGGCCTGTAGGCTGTGCGCATTGTAGGATCCTTTCCAGGTTTGGGAATTACTACTATAGTTGCTTGACAGCATGATTCAGTGAGGCAGCACAAATCCTGTGCCTCTTCCACTATGGCTTGTAGGATCTGTAACACAGGAGAACCCAAAGCTTTATAAAATTCAGCACTCAGGCCATCTGGGCCACCGCTTTCCCCTTTTTATGTGTGGCTATTGCTGCGGCCAACTCAGTAACTGTGAGTGGTGCCCCCAGTTGACTTCTCTGTTCTTCCCCTAATTGCAGCAAATTTAGGGTTGCCAAGAAGGCTCCAGCTTCATGGGCAGACTTTCACTCCTGTATACAGTCTCTTATACTATGCCAAAAACTGTGCCTTAATATCTAGACTTTTATTACAAACCTGCACTCTTCCATCTTTTAAAGCAGTGACAGTATTAGTAGTGTGCCTACCCCCTAGCAGGTTTTGCCAGCCTAAGGCTAGATTTATTGCCCCATTCATAGATCCTTTGCTTTCTATAGAATAGAGCTTTGCTGGTATTGCAGTAATGGCCAGATTTTGTTGTTTCCGAGCCATGCTGAGTTGAGGCATAATCTCAGTGGATGGATCCTCATATGCTTTTTTCTTGGCAGTCCTCTAATTTAGCAGTTTGGCACCCTTTGTTGTGCCCTTCAGGGCGATGTAAGATATAACCATCCCCACACATATGCTTTCCTGGCTTCCCAAATAATCCCCTTAGAGGGGGACATAGCCTGATTCTCCCTTACATAGTGTCCCCACTGTTCATGCAGAAGCTCTACAAATTATTTAGATGAAAGCATACAGTATATGATGGGAATCTACATTTCCCCAGTTCCCTTCCCTAGCTTGAGTGGAAAAGGTCATTAGCACCCTGGCATGGTCTAAGACCGCAATGGGCATGATTTCAGTATGGGCGACTCCGGAATATAATTTTCTAGAGGCATAGACATAATCAGTCATTGACCATGTGCCATGGGGATTTAAAATAAATGTCTACTTCCTGGAGCTGGGATTAGCCTCCCTCCAGACATCTGCCAGGTATAACTCAGTTTGGCCCACACCTGGCATTTAATACTGTCTTCCTGTCTACTCTCCCATCCTGACATGTCCAGTTTTGTAGAAATACATCTGTGTTCTTTGTTGCTGATTTGTGTGCACTGGCTTTTGTTTGTTTTATTGACTTTCACAACTCTTACAGAATGAACCTTTGATCCAGGCTATGTGTTCCATGTTATTAAATTTATCCCAATCATTATCCAGATGAATTATTGAGGACTATCTAGCTATCATCTGTGGTACTTCAACTGGCTAGGAAGGATAACAGTGATTATGTGACATATATCTATTGTTAAGCCAATCAAAATAGAGGAAAATTGCCAACCTTCTACAACTAATCTCATAGTAATTACCCACATTTCATACATGCCCATGATAGTTTATCCATATTTAAGATACACCCATGATAATTTATCCACATCTTGTCTACAGAAAAATGGACAAAAGGCCCTTCAATTCAACTACCACAGAGTTTTTAAAATCATGGTTTCAAAACTCCTAGTTATATAGTAATAATAATCACATTCAGCTACATGGAGGATACTCTAAATTAAAGGCTTCTAACATTGATTTATCTCCTCTGCCTTCAGCATCAGACATTTACTGAGCCACATCAGCTGGTCATTTAAAGCAGCAGTACTCATTATCTAGCCAAAAATATCATCCTTCCTTTTTTCATCAATACTGTTTTCCTGATATCTTTAATTCAATTAGCTATTTTTAAGACTGTGTTTAATTACAACTATTGTAATTTGTGTGGCTCTACAATAAAGATGGCAGCCCCAGCAACTTTTTTTTAAATTTTTCTCCCTTGAGAGCACACACTAACTGCACCCACTGTATTTTTAATGCAAATATGTCAGGGTGTTTCCAGCACATGTTTCTGATGGCCAGCAGCACAGCACCATCCTGGTTTGCTTACATCCATGTTTGCTGACATGACATAAGACCAGTAACTTTTTAGAACTTCAAAATCCTTTATTTTGTCTCTGGAATGAAATAAAGCAAAAAGGAAATCAGATATACTGATGTTTTGGTTTGTCCTAACTGTCCACCAAGTTATTTAAATTACTGTTAACTAGTACTGTAGCTTTAAGCAATAAAGCATGCCAAAGCATGGGTTACTATATTATTTACCCAGAGGTAAAGACCACAACTGACCAATCAGGTTACAGGATTTCTTATGTCCATTGCATAATCCTTTGCATACTCTGGCTAACTAACTAACTAAATATTATCACCTAAGTATCCACTCCGGAAATAAGAATCCAGGTTACCCCAGTGTGAACCTCCCATAAAGAGTATTACCAGTTTAGAGCAGGCAATGTGAAATTCAAGAGTATCTAGAAATTTAACTGGATTCTGTGAGCAAGCCTAATTGTATTTGTCATATTTTATTATCCTATGTGTTGTTCAGAGTCCCAAATTGTCATTCCTCTCACTATTGCTTTCATTGTTGGCTGTTTCAGAAATATGGATTTACTGGTTAAGATTTTAAGTACAGTAAAGTGAAGGAAACCTTACTCTGTGGATAAAATATCTGTTCAAAAGACATTACCATGTACCAATTCTGCTTACTTATGTCTGCTTTTTACCATGTATGTTGATTCTTGTCTGTAATATATGTTTTCCTATTGTTTTTTTAATCCAGAAAAAATTCCTTTTCTAGAAAGTACTCAAGCTAAATATGTGAAACGTCTCTTTCAAGCCAAAAGTCAGCAGTAAGTATCAATCAGAAACACTTTGACCCTAAACCCATCAGATGGTAATTAGCAGTGCATTAAACAAACTCATGGGTCAGGATTTAGGTAGAGCCAGCTCCAGTACCAGACTACCAATGATTCATAAGTTTCCAAGTCATTTCAGTGAAGTAAATATAGTGACTACATATTCAGCAAGTTGTTTATAGTGCCCAGCATTTACAGTTAGGGACATTACAATGTATTTTATCTGATCTGCACAGTCTTCTGCAGTGCATGGACATCCAGCAAGGCACCCCCAAATCCATTAGGGCACCAGCTGTAGTATCATGTATGACTTGAGCTGTGGTATTGCAAATCCTGGAAATCATTCATCACACGGTGAGCACCAATGAGCCAGCACAACACCAATATACTTTATAGCCCACTTCCTCATCCTTCAGGGACACAAATCCAGGCAATTATTGTAGGTAGTATTGCAGAGGGCTACACCCCAAACCCCCATATTTCTAAAATAGCATCCTCTGAGTGGCTCATTGACTTCAGAGGATTGCTAAATGGTTACAATTGCTGAAATTCTGTGGTCACTGTTTATCTAATCACTGATATTGCATCACTGAAATTACCTCAGTGAAATTGAATAGCTGAATTGACGTGCTACCATTCACAAAGGCTAATCCAATCTGGCAGTTATGGTAAAAACTTACTCTCACATTTTCTCTGCATTTCATATTGATCAGATAATTAACAAGTGCTCAGTATAATATTTTTCCTCTGTTCCATGCAACAGACAAGAAGCCTCTGAAATAGTGAAAATATGAGATGGTGGTGGAGGGGTTACTTTTCAGGAGGAAGAGAAGAGGAGAAGAGAGTGAATATTTATGGAAGACAGTACTTTCAACATAAAAATTATTGACAATGGTGAATTATGCAGCAACATTTTTGTTTCTTCCTTGTAATTTTCTATTCACATTCCTTGGGGTTGCTTTCAATTGACATCCACCTGTCTGACTTGTTATTCAGTGTTCAAGGGGGAGCTTCTGAAGTAGCTATAAGAAAAATCCTTTTCAGATTCAGTATGATTTAGATGTCTTTCTAGTTTTGTATTGTACTGTAATCATAGTTTGTAACAACCTGCCTCTTGAGCCATACCAGCTTACAGGGCAGATGTCTGGGTATACTGGTTCCTTAGCTGCCACCACCTGATTATATCAGGAAAAAACCTTGTCCTGCTCAGGGAAAAGGAAGGTCAACACAATCAAATTTAGTAGAGTGCATTTGGATAATGAACTGTAAACAGAGAATTCTTTGTTGCCAGCAGAAATATTAAAATTACTTTTCAATAACAAGGCACAGTCACTGTTCTGTAAAAAAATAAACTCTTTACCATGAGATACTGCAGGTATTAGCAAATGAACAGGATATATATATATATATATATATATATATATATATATATATATATATATGTATATACATATTTATACACACACACACATATATATATACACATATACACCACACATACACACATGCAGACACACACACAAACACACTTATATATAGCAAGCAAAAGATTTGCACATTTACTGGGAAAGAAAATAAAAAAAAACAGTTAACAGATAAATGATTATTAGAAGAATCTTAACTTCTAGTCTCTCCCAGAGTCTATCTATACTTGCCAGCTGACTGGAAAGAACATTCATCTGAGACTGTCTTTCCCCTCACACAGATCAGCTAGCTATCCAGCTGGGCTCCCTACTCTCCAAGAGTGCCACACCCAGGTCCTCTTCAAAGGCTGCCCAAAGTCAGAGACAGAAAGAGCTGGGTGCCCCAACTCCCCAATTTATGGACTCAGAGATGTGGGGGATTGACTTCTGAGTAACAGTTCTCCCCTCAATGTTCCTCACCCATGTGTCTATGTGTGTGTGTGTGATCACCAGTGACTTTATCCACACCTAGCAATGCCCTTACAGTTTTATGACCATATTTTCATCATTCTTGCAGGATGTCTCTGTCAGAAATAGCACCCTCACATCTTCCAGGGTTTGTTTCTAGACGAGCTCATGGGAGATTTAGTATATTCACATTTGCCAGTGTTTCTCCTGAGAGTTGCCTGAACATGTGACCTGGAAGACATTTTTGTATCCATTCCAAGCAGAAGAACTTATAAAAGAAAAATAATTACACTAACCAAAAAAAGGAATAAATTAATCTGGTCACATTTCCTGTCACCAGCCCTCTATAAATTAAATTACCTACAAACTGAAACATTTTTTAAACCTTTTCATGGTATCTTATTGACAGCCTTTATATCTAATATTATAGAGCATTTAGTGCTGCGATACCCGAGTATAATGTTACCGATATGATAACATAAAGATCAGGTGTTGTCATGCAAATGTACAGACAGGGGAATCAGTACTAGTTTGTGAGAGAGTACTTAGAAGATAAAGGACTAGACATACTGTAATCAAAAAATATAAAACATTAAAGGGAACTTGCAGACATGAGTATTTAAAACATTTTCTTTCAATAAATAGATACCTATTGTCGTATGAATGTGAGCTAGTGTACAACTAAAACTGGTATTTAAAAGATGCATAATTAGGATACAGAAGAAAGCAGAGTGATTGCTTCCATTATACTGTGACATTGCACACACAGGACACGTTGCTGTCATTACAATGCATGAGCATTCCTTTTTATACTTTATTTTTTTATCACGCTTATTACTCCCTCCCAAAGTTGCCTACTGAGTTTCTGCAGTAATATGGTTTGACCAAGCCACAGGGCCAATTCATAGCTAGTTATAGGTAAATCAGATCCCCACAGACACCCTTGGCTGAAATATAGAAGTCACTCCCTGTAACCATAGTATTACTGGTGGCATTCAGTTGATATTCATGCTCTGGCAATAGCTACTGCACATAGGTCAGTCCCAGATGTCGTCAAGCTCAGCTCCTCCAAACACATGTGGTGTACATCCTCCAGTGCCACCCCATTGATCTCATCCCTTAGCATGCTAAAATCCAGGATCTGTGCATCACTTGTTAGAGGAGGTCAGGTGGGTTGTGTGGATGTGAACTGAATACTACTAGTAAATGTAACTGTAAAGTTTATTCATTCGACTACAAGTCATTATAAAACAGATAAAACATAGTACAATTATACAGCATAAAAATGTAAATATACAGGACATGCATATACAGACATCAATTAATCACTTGAAAGGACTTGACGCTACATAAAGCTAAACTAATTAGTAAATTATAGGAGCCATATTAATTCTAAAATGCTATAACAACTCAAATAACTAGCCAGAATTTATAATATAATGTGAAGCTCACTAGCCCAAATCCTTTAGACAAAATAAACCAGTACAAGCATTTAATAATATCTGACAGGATAACCAGCCAGAAAAACTTAAATCAAGATGTCTAATCACCAGAAAATATTTCTTAGCATAACCCTCAATATGTTGCTAACACACACAAATAATTTTACAACACTCCTATATTGGCCTAATAATGGAATATACAGTAACTGGTCTTTTCCCATCCTACACAAATATGACCTTGAGTCATTTCTCCACTCCATACTCACTGTACTCAGAAAAAAAAAATCACAGCACATCCACTATTTTGCAGAGGATAACCTCTCCCAGATTTCAAAAGGGATGTCCTATTTTAGTAAGCTTCCCCTCTTGAGAGTTATTTACATAGAGGGGATCGTTAGTGCCTAACTTTAGCAAAGCTAAATTATTTGTGAAGCTAGTAATTTAGTTTAGGTTGGCTCCTAGGTTAAACAAGCATTTGTCAATGCTGAATGTGCTGGTTAGGTATTTGAAAGTGAAAGTACCATGCCTAGGAACTATCATGAGCTCCCCCCAAGACATCCACTGTGTCTTTCTGTTCAGTATTCACAGAAGAGGGGGAGGGGCAAGGGCCCACAGAAGTACAGCAGTTGCAAAGGCATGAAGACGTGGACAATAGTCCATTCACAGACAGATGAATCCTGCAGAAGGTCTGTAAATTGAAGGTGGACAAAGCAATGTGACCAGATGGCATACACCCAAGGATATTAAAAGAACTGTGAAGGGAAATAGCAGTACCTGTGGCAGCCATGTTCACTGAGTCATTCAACACAGGGGTGGTACCAGAGAATTGGAGGAGGGCACATGTGGTCCCGTTATACAAATCCAGCAGTAGGGAGGAGGCAGAGAACTATAGGCCGGTCAGCCTCACTTCAGTAGTGGGGAAGATCATGGAGACATTGGTTAAAGAAAGGATAGTGGGGTATCTAGAAACCATCGAGTGCCCAGGACCATCGGCAACATGGATTCATAGTGGGAGGTCATGTCAGACAAATCTG
Source organism: Neoceratodus forsteri (assembly GCA_016271365.2). Lineage (NCBI taxonomy): Eukaryota > Metazoa > Chordata > Ceratodontiformes > Ceratodontidae > Neoceratodus > Neoceratodus forsteri. The sequence continues at coordinate 7,342,468 of JADMNL010000031.1, read as the reverse complement.
GTTGATCTCTTTAGTGGGTGACAAAGGAAGTAAATCAAGATGGGGCAGTGGACAATGTTTACCTTGATGTAAGCAAAGTCTTTGACACCGTCCCACATAGGAGGCTGATAAACGAGCTGAGTAGGCTGGACATGGGGGAAAGGGTGGTAAGCTGGGTTAGAAACTGGGTAATAGACAGGAGGCAGAGAGTGGTAGTAAATGAGGCACAGTCTGGGGGGAAGGGGTGACCAGTGGGGTGCCGCAGGGAGTGGTCCTGGGGCCAGTTCTGTTCAATGTCTTCATTAGTGACATTGCAGAAGGGCTGAAGGGAAAGGTCTGCCTGTTTGCAGATGACAACAAGATGTGTAACACAGGGGGAACCCCAGAGGGGGTGGAGAAAATGAAGGGGGGCCATGGGGAAGCTTGAGAAATGGTCTGAGGACTGGTAACTGAAGTTTAATTAAAAAAAGTGCAGAATTGTGCACCTGGGACACAGAAACCCTGGGGAAAGGTACAGGATGTGGGGGGAGTTGCTGACAGTCACAAAGAAGGAAAGGGACCTTGGGGTTCTTATTTCAGGCTACCTTAAAATGTCAAAGTGGTAAGGCAGCTGAGAGGGCCAGTGACATGCTGGGTGCATAGGCAGGGTATCACCAGCATAAGGAGGAGGTAGTGATGCCATTATATGAGAACCATGGTCAGGCTTCCATGGAGTGCTGTGTGCAGTTCTGGAGGTCACACCTTCATAGGGATATTAACAGGCTGGAGATGGTCCAGAGAAGGGTGAATGAGATGGTACAGAGCTTGCAACACAAGACTTATGAGGAGAATTAAGGGACCTCAATAGGTACTCACTGGAAGAGAGGAGGAAAAGAGGGATATGATAGAAACATTCAAGTACCTCAGGGTATAAATATAACTACTGAGAAGCAGGAGACAGCTGTTATAGGCATATGTGCCAGCTTCTGTGATATTCTTTGTTCTTCTAAATCTGTAATCTCAGTATTTCAGTAATCACATGACCACACTGCCTTCTTTAGGCAATTTTATGCTAGTTGATGCTTGGTGTCACATAGCAGACAGAGGCCTCACCAGATTGTGTTGCCATTTGAAAAACTTCATAGAGTGTTCTTTTACTGGTAAGCATTTTAGAAAGCTGGTGAAGGTCTCACAATTTTATTATGATTTTATCTCCTTATGTCTGTCCCTTTTGATCCCCCCATACCCACACACCAACAGTCATCAGTGGCCACAGCTGCAGCCTTCTTCTTGCCAAGATGGTGGGTGAGAAACATAGAATTTGACGGCAGATAAGGACCACTTGGCCCACCTAGTCTGCCCATTTTCCTATCTGATGGATAAGCTGCAGATTCTAGTTAATTAACAGCTTATTTCCTCCTACCCCCCAGTAGAATTGCCTCATCTCTGTCCGTGAGCAGCTGCCTTCACAGTCTGAGAAGTCTGACATCTTTCAGTGCTGCATATTGGTCATCTTCCAACAGAGGCGAGGTGCTGCCAGCCAAAAACTAACTCAGGACAAGCAGGTTTTAAAGTGGGGAAGAAATGGAGTGAGCAAGAATCAAGTATTCATTCAGATGTGGCTTTGATTTTAAGATCAGCATACTGATGTGGACACTGCAAATAGAACTCCAGCTCTTTAAGCTGCCTTATAAAGAGTAAAGGCTTCTCGAAGCACTGGAGTTCTGTTTATTGTACTGTAAGTGGGCTGCATCTAATTCGGTAATGTATTGTACCTTACATCTGGATGTATGGTAGGCCCAACTTTAAAAAAACACTGCACCTGAATTAAAACATGGTGCCATAGAAACATAGAATTTGTCACCAGAAAAGGACCACTCTGCCCACCCAGTCTGCCCAAGTGTTCCCTATCTACTTGTAACTCCTTCCTGCATATATTACTGCATGTCTTATTCTGCCTGAGTCCATCAGGACCTCCTTGTGAATGAGCTTACTTAATGGACTTTTCCTGCAATGAACTTGAACCTACTCCACTTCCATAGCTCTATTGATCTCCGTTGACCCCCCTCCTTCCCCTTTTTCTAAAATACCCCTATATTTATCCCATGCATGCTTCATGCCCCCTACTATTTTAGCTTCTACCACTTTTCCTGGCAGTCTGTTCAAGGTTTCTACCACCCTTTCAGTAAAGAAATATTTCTTCACATATATCCTGAATGCTCCCCCAGCTTCATTGTATTTCCCTTGGTTTGGGTGTTCATCCTCATTTGAAGAACTCCCAACTGTACTCTCTTACTCCTGTGAGTGTCTTTGTAGGTCTTGATCATGTCACCTCTATGCATCCTCTCTTCCAGAGAGTACATGTTGAGATTCTTCAGCATTTCCTTGTGATTCCTGTGAAAATTCTGAACCATTTTAGTTGCCCTTCTCTGGAAAACCTCCATCTTATGTCCTTTCTGAAGTGTGGACCCTAAAACTGGACACGGTACTCCAGCTGGGGGTATAGCAAGGAGTGATACAATGGCAGCACAACATCCCTCCTCCTCCTCCTACTGGAGATGTCACTCCTTATGCACCCTAGAATCCAATTTGCCCTGCCCATGGCCTTGTCATACTGTACTACCATCTTGAGGTCCTCTGATATAACAACCTCAAGGACCCTTTCATATGTCTAGTGAGTATCAGTACCTCTCCCGTCCTATACCCAGATCCGGGTTCCTATGCCCTAGGTACATGATTTTACTCTTGCTGACATTGAACCCCAAGTAGAATGAAAATGGAATTGATTTGAATGAATTGCTGACTTTTAAGCAGCTTTTGTGGAGTGTGTATGTGTGTGAGTGGGGGCTCTGCTACTATAACTATTTGCTTTTGATTTGGTATAATGTGGAACAGACTAACCCTGCTCTCCACTCCATGTGTATATAGGAGATAAAAGCCCAAATAGCATTGGGCCAAGCATTGGCCTCCAGCACCCTCTTGTCACTGCTCTGGGTGCTGAGTAGCCACCCCCACCACCACCCCTCTGCACCCTCCCTGTACCAATTCTCCATCCATTTAGTCAGACCACCTTCCACCTGCCCCTCCTTCTCCTCACTCTTCTCCTCCTTGGCCTGTGTCCCTCCTCCCGGTATCCGCATCCTTTCTCCTCCTTATTCTTACAGGTGCTCGTGCCTTCTGCGTTACTCAGACCACTCTCTGTCCCCTTTCCAGGAGTTACCCGACTTCATCTGTGCCTATGTCACGGTGGCAACCTCAGTCTTGGCCACCCCTCCCATTGTTAAATCACCTTAGTAGAGCTACACCCCTCTAATCCTGCTTTTTTTTTACATGTTTTGTCACTGGGCTATGGTTGGCTTGGTCATCCTGACTGAACCCCCTAGCCCTGCCCCCAACATCAGGCCACCCTGCTCACCTCCATGGATTACCCCCATGGTGGAATGGTGAGGAGCTTCCCAGGTTGACCCTCTGGAGCAGGATCCAGATGAGAAGGTGCCATTTGGGGTTGGTGGGGGTGATCAGAAGCTCATGCTGCCTGACCATAGCCCATTTTCTACTTTTCTTCCCTTTACAGAGTGCTGGCCTGCAATGATGCTTAGGCACAGCATGCCAATGTCCACCACATTCCACCACCCTTTACTACATCGCTGTAGTAGTGCCTGCAGTCATCACCAGGGGATGCTACAAGAGGTGGGTCCCTGGATCCCATTCCAGGATAGGAGAACAGTCCTCTGGATGCTCAATCCTATCCCTCCTTTGCCAACCCCTGACAGCCCTGGCTTGCATCCGAACCCAGGTTGCCAGCATGGTGCGATGTGTGGCGTCCAGCGCCTCAACCCTCAGTGCCATTGGCCTGGCAGCAATGCTGCCTTTAATACCCCCCTCCCCTTCCTGCTCCAGTGTACTCTGTTCCCCACATACGTCACTATTTCCCCCTAGACCCTACCTCAGTTAGTCACTAACCCATAATGTTTTGGGTGGCACCAATCCCTCAGCCACTCAAACTCCTCAAGCCTACCCTTCCTCACCATGCTTGCACATGGTACTGGCAGTACCTCCAAGAATGCCACCAACTTCCCCACCCCCTCACATTGCCTGCCTAAGTACTGAAACCTTCCCCTCACTACTTCCACAGTGTCCCCGCCAAGCTATTTGTACCCACATGCAACAGTAAGTGAGGTTTCTTCCTCCCCCTCACTGCACACTTGAGCAGTGCCTCCCCTGCCCCTCCAGCAGTCAATGTGAGGACAGCTTCAACCCATATATGGCTCTTCCTTTCCCCCTTTCACCTCCATCTCACCCATTTCAGCATAAAATACTCCAGGATGAGTACCCCCTCTCCCCTTACCCCTTCCCTTCTAATGCCCCTTCCACCACCCCAGTATTCATTCTTCCCTGTCCCTTACCCCACCAACTGCACCCTCTGTGACTTCTGTACCTGTACCCCCACTTCCGCTCACCCTTTTTCTCTGCCTTATTCCTCCCATCCCCCTTGAACCCCTTCCCAGCCTGACTACTTCCTACTGGGCTTCCCATGTTGACCTCCCCTACTCCTCCCCTACTTATTTCCAACCCATCTCCTATCCCCACTGTTGTCAATTTAGAGCCCCCATTCGCTTCAACCCTGATAGTGATGCCCCTCCCATCCTTCCCCCTTCTTTAGCCTTCTGTCCTTCAGTCACCACCCCCTCCTTCCTTACTAGCCCCCTTCTATCCTTTTGTCCTCGCTATCTCTTCCCCTATCTGTTGCCATCCTCTCATGCCCCACTTGTCCACCCCTTCAGCATGTTCCTGCATCCCCTCTCTGTCCCATAGCAGAAGTTCAAATATATTCATACTCAATACCTGTCCGACATCTCTTCTTCCTATCGGTTCCCCCCTCCTACTTGTTCCCCTCTGTGGCATCCCTGGTCCCTTCCTACCCGCAGCCATCTTCTCTTTCCCTTGGTACTCCTCGTCTTCCCTTCCTCCCCATCAGGAAGCCCCCCTGCCCTTGCCTCGGGTGCCCCCTCCCTTCTTCTCTCTTTTCTGCTAGTGCCTCTGATACTGGGGTTGGTTTCAGTCCGTAGTTATTCTTTCTCTGTCCCCCTTTGCCATACCCTATCCCCCCTCAGGATGCCTACCATACTGATCTGCCCTGCCACTTACACTCCTCCCTAACCTCTACAGTTGCTCCCTCAAACTAGCCAGTCATCTACAGACCATATAACCCCCCATCCTCCAAGCCTAGTCCAGGATCATGGCAGACCCACACCCTGTACACCCCTCCACCCTTCCAAAGATGCCTGCACTATTGACATGTGACACCTGCCCCATTTTTGCCCCCACCTTATTTTATGGGTTCTTACTCCCAGGTTCTGTACCCTACTACAATTGTTAGGCCCCTAGTTACTCAAATTGCTGTCCCCCCACACTAGTCCCCCTACTGACCCCTTGCTGACTGGGGTAATTCAGTTTCAAATCTCATCCATTAGATACTGTATTACTGTATCAATCCTAAAGCCTCCTTGTCCATTTTTCACCCCTCAGCTATCATACTTTTTGTTCTAGGCTCTCATATAGTTTCACTTAGCCCAGTTAGAAATTGTATTGCACTCCAAGTATTAATCAGCTCAGTCAGAGAAATAAACAGAACAAATAAATATGTATTATTACAGCACTCATAACAGTATAGCTCAGTACTTTTTCCAATGTTTAACCAGGTGAGATAGACTAAGCTAAAAGCTTGTTTACAGGGGCAACCTGGGAGCACAGAGAAGTTAAGTGACTTGCTCAGGGTCACACAGTATGCAAGTGTGGGCTGTGGGATTTAAATCCAGGCTATACTGCCTCCCCAGCTCAATTAGAGAAAGAAACAGAACAACTAAATCTGTATTATTACAGCAATTCTAAAGTATCCAATCATAGTTTTGAATATCTGATAAAAGGAAATCATAACATTTTGTAGATTTAATTTCTATATCCACCTGGAAATCCAAATTAGATTGATTCATTCTATTAACAGATCTAAAATCTGAAGAAAAGATTTCACAGCCAAAACAAAGAGCAAAAAGTGACTGAATGTAAGCAGCCAATCTATCGGTATTTTCACCCTCAAATTTGTATATTCCAAACATGGACACTGTCTGTATATTAATATCTCTTTCAAACTTCCAATTTAATTTAATCAAAGTGGAAATTAAAGTATCCTTAGTGCATATTTTAGGGGCAATAGTTCCATGTGCAAATTTCCAAATTGTAGTCGAATTAACAGGAGATGATATCCTTATATCCAATTTGTTAATTAAATATTGTTTAGCCCATATGACTTTGGTAGTGTCCATATTCGAAAGTAATACATACACTGGTGTTGATTTAACTGATAAATCTCTATAGACTAGTTTAATATCTTTAGCTGCTGCTTCCAAGTTTAGCTCAGCTTTAAATAAGTGATAGATCATATTAAATAATGAGATATCTGATTCATAAATTTAAAAAAAATATTATTAAATTTGAAAACCTCCTCGGATCCAGACATGGTTAAGTAATCTATCTAAGGAGGGAAAATTAAATCCAACTCCAAAGAAGTTTCCAAGATATAATGATTACTTTCTTTACAGTGGGGGAATTCAAACATGCATGGGACAGACACAAAGCAATTATAGTGGGAGGTTGCAGGAAGCAGGCTGTTGGTTAACTAGAATCTGCAGCTTATCCAGTAGGTAGGGAAATGGGCAGACTGGGTGGGCCAAGTGGTCCTTTTCTGCCGTCAAAGTCTATGTTTCTATGTTTATGTATGCATATGGACGGCATATTCTTTTTTAACTGATCAAGCTTAATGGAAGCCTGAGTTATTTTTTTTACTCTGACTATCTAATGAAGTGTCTAATGGGATATCTGTAGGAGTAATCTCCTCCTTCTCAATTGAGAACAAAGGATCTTCTTTAATAGGAGTTGTTAAGTCTGTGTGTAAACCTTCCTTATCCCCATAAAGTCCTCTAGGGGGTTTCTGAATTACTTCAGGATTATTAGATCCAGTTTCCGAACTTTCTTTAATTTCCCCCTCTTTGATCTTATTTTTTTATTTGCTCGTGTCTTAGCCTTTCTTTAAAATTCTTCTTCATATTTTTTTGTTCTTTGCCCCTTTAGAGAATAATTGTATTATCATTTCTGAGAAAGAAGGCCTTCATTTTTTCTTTTTTCCCTCTTTTTCAAACTTCTCTAATTTTCGGCTGATTTCAGACAGTTTATCACTAAAGAGACAAGTAAGCTTTTCTTCACAGCTGGTGAGACCCCATCTGGAGTACTGTGTGCAGTTCTGGAGACCCAATCTCTGCAAAGACATAGACAGGATGGAAGCTGTCCAGAGGAGGGCAACTAAAATGGTTCAGGGTCTGCACCGGAGGACATATGAAGAGAGACTTAAGGAGCTTAATATGTATAGCCTCGAGGAAAGGAGGGAGAGGGGGGACATGATAGAAACTTTCAAGTACCTCAAGGGAATCAACAAAGTCCAAGAGGGTAGCATCTTTCAAAAAAAGAGGTGTGCAAGAACAAGAGGGCACGATTTGAAGATGGGGGGCAGCTCAGAGATAATTTAAGGAAGTATTTTTTCACAGAGAGGGTTGTGGATGCATGGAATGGCCTTCCGGAGGAGGTTGTGGAGTCAAAATCAGTGGTGGAATTCAAGCATGCATGGGATAGTCATAAGGCAATTCTGGGGGGTGGGGGTAGGAAGAAGTAGGCTGCTGGTTAACTAGTATCTGCAGCTTATCCAGTAGGTAGGGAAATGGGCAGATTGGGTGGGCCAAGCGGTCCTTATCTGCCATCAAATTCTATGTTTCTATGTTTCTATGTTTCTATTGAAGAACTGGGTTTCCAAAAGTCAGTAATTTTTTGCTGAAGTTTAAACTTTTGATTAGGTTTAGAATAAGTAGAACTGTTACAGTTACAATTTTCCCTCATGCTATGTTTCTCTGATTTTAAATAAAATGATGTTGATATAATACTATTATCATTATAATTATCATTATCCAGATTGCTACTAATAATGTTATCAACAAGTTGAATTAAGTTTGAGTTAAGTGAACTCAATAAGCCAGATGAACTAAGCTGTCCTTGACTATCTAAAAGTGAACTTTTTTCTAAAAGTCATGACCCATCACCTTCAAAGAATTAGACTTTGAAATACAGGTCATGGTAGGAGAAGGTATTTTCGATGGTACAAAGTTAGATCTAAAATCAGTGAAAGATCTTCCTTAATTTGAGAAGGGTAATAAGTGTATGAGAGGAGTCAAGAGAAGAAAAACTCTCAGGGTCCCTTTTGAACCTTTAGGCGTAGATGCTGAAATAGAAACAAGGGACAGATTCTGTGTATAAACACAATCATTTTTTTCCCCATGACCCCTAAATAATAATTGAATTCTGCAGTTTTTGTACCTTCAGACTTCTTTTCCCTATATTTTACCAATTCTCTACCACTTCTAGTAAACATACTAAAAAAAAAGTCAGAGGAGGGCCTGCAAATCAAGCGATAAGACCAGCCTTTGAAGTCCAAATGGCACTGTAGTATTCCACTGTTAAGTTCTGCTTCCTATGTAGCTGTAATTCTCACCCAGGCAATAGCACAGATCTGATTTTGAATGACGAGTGAAATTCCCAAATAATTTTTTAAGTCTTTAAGATTCTTTTAGTTCCCCAATACTCAGATCACAGTTTGCAAATCATTATTCACAATTCCCAATATCTTGAAAGACCTCCTAGTCAGAGTGCCCCCTTTCTTCTCAAGTCTGTAGCCCCGTATTTAGATAATTTCGATAAGTGTCCTTTGGTAAGTATGGCCTCAATAATGTAGTGAAAATTATCAACAGATGCGCGAAGGTTAAAAATGATGTATCTTTTCCATAAATATCTTTCTAAAAAAAAACCAAAGAAAATAGATTATAGGGATCAGCAGGACTTGGTTATATTTCAACTCCCATATCTATTTTCAAAAAATAAAACACAAGAACCTAGTTAGAACATGTATTTTCTAAATTCCAGCACCTTACTTATAAGCTTCAGCTCTAACTCTTGTATCTCTTCAAAAGATCGTTACAGGGTTAAGACTTACTTAAATATACTTTATGTATGTAAATGGCACAAGGGTCCAAAAAAGGCAGCTAACATATCTCGAGTAGCTTTCTAGCGCCAGAACGAAAGTCATGCAAGATTCCCCTTATGCTTGCAAAGACCACACGCTGCTATTTGCTCAGTTTTTTATCTCCCGCTCTCTGCCTGAGCATCTTAGAAAATGGCGATTCTAACTCCTAGGATGCTACACCTGCACACTAAATAGTGAGTCAGCTGAAAAATGCGCACGGAAGGAGAAACAAAATTAAAGGAACATACAAAAACATTTTAAAAAGTTTAATAAGTTAAGAATGTAAGTGTGAATTACACTACAAAAAAAAATAACCTAATCTACTAACCATTAACTAGGAAACACTCAGAAACCACTCATAAAACCATTAAATAACCAAAACACTTTTTTTAAATAATTCAAAGTATACATCATTAGCACTGAACTTCCATTAAATTTGCAGTTTTATGCCTTTTCTCCTTTGCTGGATCTTTATTTCTGTTTTCACCAACTGTTCGCTATCCTTGCCATCCAACACCCCACGGTGCTTTCTTCAATTCATTCACCAGGCTCAGCTACCCCACTTTCATCACTCTAAGCCTGGAAAAGAAAGAAAAGATGGAAGTGGAGGGAAAACCCGGGGACGGCCACACAAGACAGCCTGGAAACAGTTATTCCTTAGGCAGGTACGGAATTATGCTTAGTTAGCATTCCTGGATAAAAAACTTGCTTGAGAATAATTTCTGCTCTGTAGAGTGTTCCTCAGTCTACCAGCATGCAGCAGACTGTCACCTTTCCAGTTCCAGCAGGTCCATTATCATAGCTGTGAAGGAAAGTGAACACCACCACTTGCTGAGCCACCAACTGGGAGACAGCAACCGGGGTCACCCACAGCATCGATGGTCCCAGGAGCACAGCCTTGCCCTGCTCAGCTGTAGGCACTGCCACTGCAGGCTTTGTACCTTTAATGAAGTGGGGTCAATGTCAATCCTCTAAGGAAGACAACAAATCTGATGGGTGTTGAGATTGATGCTGATGGGTTGAGTGAGAATGGAACCTCAAATGGTGCCTTGACCTCAGTCTTGACCATGTACTGGTGAGTCATATAGACCATCTAGTTCAGCAGCAAAACTCCATTGGGTCTCAACTTGAGGTGAGAACTGAAGGGTGATCATCAGAGTAGGCAGGACTCAAGCTGGCTCAACCAGGGGTACCAGCTGAGCCATCTCTCCATGGGAGATCACAGGGTCCTCGACCACTGACCTCCAATTCTGACAACAGGTTGACAGGTTTGAGAAATATCTTGATTAACTTCTGGACTGGAGCTGATTACAAGTTACATAGATATATAGATACATAGACAGTGTCAGCAGATAAGGGCCTATGGCCCACCCAGTCTGCCCATTTGAGCTTGTAAGTTCAGTTTATGTTTTCCTAGAAGTCTGTTGCCCCTTACCCCTGACCTCCAGAATTCCTTTATGTCTATCCCATGCATTCTTAAATCCTGTGATTGTTTCAGCCCCCACCACTTCCTCTGGCAGGGTGTTCCACTTGTTCACCACCTGTTCTGTGAAGAAATTCTTCCTCATGTTTCCTCTGAATCATCCTCCCTCCAACTTCATCCCATACCCTCTAGTCCTGGAACATCTTTTTCACTTAAAAATAGTGTATTCCTGCACCCTGTTCCTCCCTGTGAGATACTTGTATGTCTCTATCATATCCCCTCTCTCCCTCCTCTCCTCCAGGGAGTACATGTTCAGTTCCTTCAACCTGTCTTCATAGGACTTGTGATGCAATCCATGCACCATCTTTGTTGCCCTCCTCTGAACCTTCTCTACCCTGTCTATGTCCTTACATAGGTATGGTCTCCAGAACTGTACATTGTACTCCAGGTGGGGCCTCACTTGTGTCTTGTATAGCGGAATTATGACCTCCCTTTTCCTGCTGGTGATGCCCCTGCCTATACATCCCAGCATCCTATTTGCTTTACCTGCTGCCTTATCACACTGTTTTCCTACCTTAAGGTCATCAGAGATGATAACCCCAAGATCCCTTTCCTGCTTGGTGCATGCTATATCCTCACCCCCCAACTGATATATTGTGCCAGGGTTTTTGTGCCCAATATGCACTGTGGACACCATGGAAACCTCAACCCAACTCTTAACCAGTGAAAACTTAACCAAGGTTGACAGGTCAAGGGAATCAAAAGAGCTTTAAGAGTGCAAGCACTCCCTGTCCCACAATCAACAATGATGGTGCTTACTGTGCTACTTGTCATAGGGCAAGCTCTCACTGAACTTCTAGAGGGTCAAGTTCCTTTCAAGGTACCATCGCTATGAATGATGGGAGCCTATCCTTACTGCTGCCACCTCTTCCTTCAAGGCTGTAAGCTATTCCACTGACCTGGCAACCACCTAGGGCTGTTTATGATAGTAGTATAAGGGGATATAACTTGTCAAATGTTAAATTTCAGCCAATCAGAGTGAGCCACGTCATTTAACAGGTGGTTTCCATGCAACGCCCCGGCCCCTTTCAACTGAAGTCCCGCCTTCCTCGCTCATGGCAGCGCCTCGCCTCGTGCCAGAGGAAGTGACGTGCATTTGGTCCTCGAACCGGAAGTCCTCCCTTTTCTACGCCTGACGTGCCTCCTTCTTCTCCCCTCCTCTCGATCCTTGCCACAGACTGCCACACCCGGTCCCACCACCTCCTCTCCCTCCCCTCACATCGGAGTACTAGCAGCTCCTTGAACCCCTTCCCTCGGACCCGGTTAGGTGTCCAAGCTTGCACCCGGGTCCCTCCCCTCACATCGCAACCCCGCTGCACCATCCTAATTCACACCAGAGTCTCCCTCCTCAATCCGCGACACTTGCACCCGAGTCCCTCTTCCTCCACACCACCCTGCTCCCTCTCACACCCCTGCTGAAACATCCTAGCTCAAACTCGAGCCCCTCTCCTCACCACACACCCCTGCTCCCTCCTCCTCCCCCACCCTTTTGCAGTCCTGCTCTCTCCTCCCTCTCCTCAATCCAGCCATCTCTTGCACCCGAGTCCCTCTTCTCACCACACACCCTGCCCCCTCCTCCACCCCTACCACCGTGTCTTAGCTCAAACCTCAAGTCCCCCCTCCTCCATTCCATTTCCCTCAGACTGCTGCTCCCCTCCTTCTCCTCCCCCTCCCCATTGCACCCGAGTCTTAGCACCTTCATACACCCTACTCCCTCGCTATTCATTCGCACCCCTGTTGGTCCGGGGGTATAAGGACAGGATGTGTGTAAATGCTTTGTGACTTGGAAATCTGTACAAGGAATGCATCATCAGTCAGGGGCCATGACCACAGGGGCTATTTGGTGACAGTGGTGTAAGCACACTTGTTTTGAGACCAGGTACATATTTTTAAAGGTTTAAGAAAAGTATTCATGTAACCTATGAATGTCCTACCAAGAACACCTTGTAAATGTTCAACGTCATCTCAGACTGGCAAGGCAGCATTCATCATCAGTCTGCAAAGCAGTTTGTGTGTGTGTGTGGTGTGTGTGTGTGGTGTGTGGGCATCAAACAACTCTTAGGAAAAGGAAAAAATCTCTACAGGGCTTTAGATAGAAAAAAATCTTTACAAATCTTACCTTGTTTGCAGTATAAAAAAATAGGATTCAGAACTGTGTACAATATCTACTAAGTAATTATGAATGTTACAGAATGAAGGCTGAAGTCTTTACAACTGTAAAATCTATTTTTGCAGTCTACTCAAATATGATTTAAGCAGAGGCTCCAGTGTGACAGTCACAGAAAGTTATTTCGAATACTGATGAGTTAGCGGATGAGAGCATCTTGTAAGAATGGAACAAGAGACTGTTTTACATGTGAAAGGATACTTTGTGTGTTAGAAAGACTATAATCCTCTATTAAATGGTTGGCCATGTCTCACATAAACAGAAGGAATACATACTATGAATAACTATATTCTTTCAAACTATATTGAGCAGTAGGCTCTGATAAGTAATAGAGTAGCGTTTTCTCAGAGACATAGCTCTTTAGTGGCAGACATTCTCAAGACTCTTTAGTGAAATTCTGTATAGTAAGTACCTTTCATTACAGAGCTTAGGGATGCCCCACTGATGAGCTCAGCTTTATATAGAATGTCACATTTGCATTTGAAAGGGCATGCTGCTTTTAGTCTTGAAAAGTTTACATCTAAAGGAATCACATTAAAGCTTATCTTGCATTCATACATAGTTAAAAAATAGTTTAGAAAAGCCTGTAGTCTATTAATTGTCAGGTAATTTCTCACATATACCAAAGGAATACATACTATGAATAACTATGTTCTTTCAAACTGTATTAAACAGTAGGGTCCTGAGAAGTAATTTGCTGAAGTTCTCTCAAAGATGCCTAGTTAAGTACCAGCAGACCTTCCCTGACCTCTGTAATGAGATTCTGCACGGTTCTGATGGTGAGCTCAGCACCTTGTTTTATATCATGGGTCACAGCTATCTGCCAGTTTGGGGGCTACAGACAACAAGAATCCTGTCTCACCTCCCCAGGCCTCCACCAGTTTGAGGTTCACCAACAAAAGGAAACCTATTTCACCTCCTCAGTTTGGGAAAAGGGATTATGAGCCGACAAGGTTAATGATAGCTTGCTGAAAATTGTTTAAACTGCTTGACAACGTTGAAAGATTAAGTGGTAAGGAGAAAGAAACTGTATGTGCTTTACAAAAAAAACTACTAAGGTATCGTAATGTGAATGCTGCATTTTTGTTGGTATGTTTAGGTAGGAAGGGGTCAGCGTTAGAGCTGAGGCGTGATATAGAGATGGTAGATCAGCTTAACTGTGTATCAGAAATGTTTGCATCTACAAAACAGTGACCGAATAGAATGAATAAAAAGGCGGTCACGGAGACATGGGCCCACAAAAACCATGACTGGGACCTAAACGTGCGCGGGTACACTATGCTTAGGAAGGATAGAAAGGAGGGCAGAGGGGGTGGAGTGGCTATGTTCATTAGAGATGACATAGAAATTGCTAGGGTAGAAGAGGCAGAGGGAAACATGGAGGCCTTATGGGTCACCTTACAATCCCCAGCAGGAGATAAGGTCAACCTGGGTGTAGTACATAGGCGCCCCGAGATGGGTGATGTTCTGGAGGATGGTTTGCTGGACAACATCATTGCCCAGTGTCAACCAAAAGTGGAAGGAGTGGTGTTGATGGGGGACCTTAATATGCCAGGTACAGACTGGGGAACCATGTCCTCTAAGGTGGCCAAGGAGCAGAGGTTGCTGGATGGCTTTCAGGATGTGTTCTTAACACAGCATGTGATGGAGCCCACAAGGGAGGGGCATATCCTGGACGTTGTTCTGGCAGATGGGGATCTGGTAAGGGAGCTGGTTGTAGAGGATCCTCTGACTGGGAGTGACCACAATACTGTCTAGTTTCAAATAAGCATGGGGGAAGGGGGTGTGATCTAGGACACTGGCAGTGGACTTCAAGGGGGCAGACTTTATGGGCATGGGAAATATTCTCAAGGATCACTTGAAGGGGATTACATCAATGACAAATGTGGAAAGGAGATGGGAGGTCATAAAATGGGGACTTCATGAGGCAGTCAGGACCTGTGCTAAGGTGAAACGTAAGGGAGCAAGGTCACATAAACCATGCTGGTGGTCCAGTGAGGTTCAGGTAGTGGTCAGAGAAAAGAAGGCGGCCCACAAAAAATATAAAACAACAAGAGGGGATAGGGATAAGGAAATGTACCATCTTACATCTAGAAAAGTCACCCAGATGGTGAGGGGGCAAAGTCCAGCAAAGAGCAGTGGCTGGCACAGGGGACACATGGAGGGGAAAAGGGGTTCTTCCGGTACATCGGGGAGTGGAGAAAAACTAAGGGCCATCTTAGCAGATTGAGATCAGAAGGAGGGTGGGTGGAAGAGGTGAGGGACCAGGCAGAGGTTTTTAAAGAGTACTTTGCCTCTGTGTTCACTAGGGAGGGGGATGGGATATCTACAAAGCAAGGCATGATGGAGATGCAAGTGTCAGTGAGTGGGATCAGAGGAGCAACAGAAATGGAGCAAGAGGGAGGGAGAGGTACCCCAGGGGTGTCACATCAGGATAAGGATAAGAAGGCCAGTAAGGTGGAGGGGACGGATGATGCTATCTCCACCAAAAGGGTGTGGTTAGCCCTCAAGACCCTAAAGAAAGACAAATCTCCTGGGCCAGATGGCATTCATCTGAGAGTACTATGGGAATTGGCGGACATACTGGCTGCACCCCTGGTGGAGCTCTTCAACAGGTCACTTGAGACAGGGAAGGTACCTAGGGATTGGCAAGAGGCACATGTGGTGCCAATCCATAAAAGGGGGTCGAGGGAAGTACTAGGTAACTATAGACCCATCAGTTTGACCTCGGTGGTGGGAAAATTAATGGAGAGTATACTAAAGGAATGATTGGGGGTGTACTTGGAGGAGGTGGGAGGTCTGGATAGTCGGCAACATGGGTTTGTGCCAGGTAGATCATGTGAAACCAATCTTGTGGAGTTCTACAAATGGGTAACATCAGAACTGGAAAGGGGAAAGCTTGTGGATGTATTATTCTTGGACTTCAGCAAGGCATTTGACTCTGTCCCCCACTATGGTCTGGTGGAGAAACTGATGGGGTTGGGAGTAGGCCCTTTGATGGTCAGATGGATTGAAAACTGGCTAGCTGGATGCACCCAGAGAGTAGTGGTCTGTGGGGAGCTCTCGAACCCTAGAGAGGTTGGTAGTGGGGTACCGCAGGGCTCGGTCCTGGGTCCAATCCTGTTTAATGCATACATATCGGACATCAGGGAGGGTATAGAGTGTGAAATGAGTCTCTTCGCTGATGACTCCAAGATGGGTGCAGTAGTTGAGGGAGAAGAGGGGAGGTTGGTCCTGCAAGGGGACCTGGACACCCTGGAAAGCTGGGCTCACACATAGAAATTAAATTTCAATATCACCAAGTGCAAGGTGTTACATCTTGGGCAGGGAAACCCTAAACACAGGTACACCCTGGGAGGGGAGGCGCTGGAGGCCTCAATAGGGGAAGAAGACCTAGGAGTCATGGTGGATGCATGTATGAATAACTCTGAGTAGTGCAGGAGAGTGGCTAGCAAGGCAAACAGGATATTGGGATGCATCGTAAAGGGGATCACCTCTAGGAGCAAGGAAGTGATTCTGCCGCTGTACAATGGACTGGTTAGACCACACCTTGAGTACTGTGTACAGTACTGAGACTCACTTGAAGAGGGACATACAGCTCCTGGAGAGGGTACAGAGGAGGGCAACTAAGATGATAAGAGGCTAGGGGTTTGACGTGAGAACAGACTTGAGGAGCTCTGCCTGTTTTCATTGGAGGAGAGGAGAGGAGAGACGAGGGGACATGATTGAGGTCTTCAAGTACCTCAAGAGAATAAATAGGGTAAACATGGAAGGGATCTTTAGATTAAAGCAGGGAGGTGTCACCAGAGGGCATGGTTTGAATTTGGAAGGTGGAAGGGTGAGGGGAGAAAAGAGGAGGAGGTTTTTCACTGAGAGGGTGGTGGACCCTTGGAATGCACTGCCTGGTGAGCTGGTTCAGAGATCCACAGTGGAGGGCTTCAAGAAAGGGAGGGACAGACACATAAAGTGGATGTATCAGATGATGGCTTGTCCCGGGGGGGTGGGGATGGATGATAGGGGTTTCTGGAACACAAGCGGGGGGGAGGGCCTCGGCACCCAACTAGGGATTTGAGGTTCGAGCAGACTCAATAGACTGTAAGGCCTAATCTGCTGGCAAATAGTATGTTAGTATGTATGTTAGTATATTGTAAATACAGTATCAATGGTTGGTTCTATGGCATTGAGTGGAGAAGTACCCTCTCGGCACAATGGTGATCCAGGTTCATGACCCACACTCAGGGTGACTGAAGTGGAGGGTAGCAGGGAGGGTGAAGAGCATCCACATGACTGCACTCCTCCCCAGGAAGGAGAGTTTGGCCTGGGTCCTGGTGGTGAACTGGCAGAGGTGCATTTGACTTGGGCAACCATGCGTGGCTGTGCATCCTTCTCAAGACACTGCAACATGCAGCCATGATAAGGGACAGGGGCAGAGTGAAGAGAGAAAACAGGAAATGGCCCACCCTGGTAACACCAGATGATGGTCTCCTGTGAATTTACCCGATCCACCTGGCTGCCCACTGCACCATACCTGCCCCCCCGACTGACATCCCCAGTGCTAGAGGGGCTTCCTCCCTGTGACAGCAGGAGGCCCCCAGCAGGGATAAGCTAGACCACGTGGGGTGTCTGAGGATCTTAGGAAGCCTGGAGGTAAGTATGGCAGTAGGGGATTGGTCTGGCTGGCAGAAGGGATGAGTGTGTGAAACTCTGATGGAGTGAGGCTCCAGGGAGCCCAGGAAGAACATCACACCTTCATGGCTTGCCCCCCCGACATGGTTGGCAAGGGTACGCCAGGCCCCCATCAAAGACCTGATCCAGTTCTGATGAGCGCCAGAACTGGTTGTGGGTGGGATCTTTGAGTCCCTTCTTCATCCAGCCATCAAATAACTTTTTCCCCTGTTTTTTCTATCTCCAGAAGTAGGGTGAGCAATGATGCCAATGGCAGTGCCACGCACACTCCTGTGCATGTCCTGTCATGTGTCTGCCCAACCTCTGCCTACCGTGCCAGCCCCCAGCCTCCACCGGGGCCAGGAAAGCACCAACCACTGATTCCCCCCCATTCCTGGTGGAGGACAGCTGGCCCTGGGATGCTTGATCCTCCTCCTTCTCCCCCCCCCAGCCAACACCAAGCGACCCACTCGCAATGCGGACATGGGTTACCAGCATGGCAGGTGGTAAAGCAAGATGCCTTATCCCTGCACGCTGCTGGACAGGCATGTTTTTACACATTTAAGTTCAAATATACAGAACATAATCACTTTCATTTTAGGAAAAGGGTAGAAACAACAATGTTACAAATTTTATAAACTGCTTCTAATATGTGTGCATTGTGTGTTGTGGGGATATAGAAACAGCATTTGTTGGCAGGAAAGGATCACTTGGCCCACCCAGTATGCTTTAATGATCTTGTCTAGTCTGTCTCCATAAGACATTAACTGAGCTCTAGTGTCTGTCCCTTCTCCCTGTCTACTTTATAATATTCCCCTATGTTTATCCCACACATACTTGAAGCTCCCTGCTGTTTTCATCTCCACCACATCTGGTAGAAATCTGTTCTAAATGTCTACTACTCTTTCAGTGAAGTAATACTTTCCTCACATCAATCGTAACCACCCCCCCCAGCTTCATCACATGCCCCCAGGCCCTGGTGCCCTATCTCATTTGAAAGAGACTCCCTTCCTACACCCTGTTTATACCTGAGAGGTACTTGTGGGTCTTTTTTATGTCTTCTCTAGCTCTCCTCTCTGCCAGGGTGTATATGTTGAGACCCCTCAGTCTCTCCCCATAGGGCTTCTGGTTCAACCCCTGCACAATTTTAGTTGAAGAAGATGAGGGAGTATGGATTTGGGAAGTTGCAGAACTATACAAAGTTTAAAAATCTAGGGATGAAACTAGCAATTAGCTTAGCTAATAAATGCTAGTGTAAAACATTATGTATTTATTACATTTTTTTTGATCAGGTAAGCACACTAGGCAGATACAGTACATAACGATATACAGGTATGGCCCAGGATATAACAAAGTTAGCAGGTTGTGAGGAAAAATTTAACATACAGTGCAAGAGGCAAGTCAGTTGACAAAATACTCGGAGATTAGTTCAGCATCAAACAATAGAAACATAAATAGCAGAAAATCAAATACAGTGATAGATCCATAAATTGTCCACTGTAATATAATAGCCTAGGGACTGGAAGAGTACACAGCATATATGGCACATACAGTGGTCATTTTAGCAAATAAAATTAACAAGAAGGGCAAATAATATAAATGGTCATCCTTTCTTCTGTAGGTTACACATAGAAGCAGAGAAACATAGAACATAGAAACATAGACTTTGACGGCAGATAAGGACCGCTAGGCCCATCTAGTCTGCCCATTTCCCTACCTACAGGATAGGCTGCAGATTCTAGTTAACCAACAGCCTATATCTTCCTGCCTCCCCACAAGAATTGCCTTATGTCTGTCCCATGCATTCTTGAATTCTCCCACAGTTTTAGACCCCACAACGTCCTCAGGAAGGCTGTTCCATGCATCTACTACCCTCTCTGTGAAATAATACTTCCTCACATTGCCCCTGAACCGCCCTCCTTCTATCTTTAAATTGTGTCCCTTGTTCTTGCAAGTCTCTTTTTCTGAAAGATGCTACCCTCTTGGACTTTGTTGATTCCCTTGAGGTACTTGAAAGTTTCTATCATGTCCCCCTCTCCTTCTTTCCTCAAGGGTATACATATTAAGCTCCTTTAGTCTCTCCTCATACAGCTTCTCTTGCAGACCCTGCACCATTTTAGTTGCCCTCCTCTGGACTGCCTCTATCCTGTCTATGTCCTTGCGGAGATGGGGTCTCAGAACTGGACACAGTATTCAGATGGGGTCTCACAACTGTCTGTACAGAGGATAACAACTTCCTGTTTTCTGCTGCTGATGCCTCTCCTATACATCCCAGTATACCCCAGCCCTCCCTACTGCCTTCTCACATTGCTTGCTAACCTTAAGGTCATCTGATATGATTACCCCAGGTCCCTTTCCTGTTTTGTTGTTGTTACTACCTCCCCACCCATTGTGTATTCTTCCCTGGGTTCTTGTTTCCCAGGTGCATTATTTTGCACTTTTGCATTGAATCCTAGCTGCCATATTCTGACCATTCCTCCAACTTTGCCAAGTCCTTTCATCCTTTCCACGCCTCCTTGTGTATCAACCCTGTTGCAGATCTTTGTGTCATCTGCAAAAAGGCATACTTTTCCTTCCAGTCCCTCTGCAATGTCACTGATGAAGACATTAAAAAGGACTGGACCCAATACTGAACCCTGTGGTACCCCACTGGTAACCGCCCTTTCTTCAGAATGGACTCCATTTACAATTACCTTCTGTGTCCTGTTGTCCAGCCAATGTTTTACCCAGGCTACCACCCTGGGACCCACTCCCAGGCTGGTTAATTTGACTAATAATCTTTTGTGTGAGACTGTCAAATGCCTTGCTAAAGTCTAGGTAGGCCATGTCCACAGCCCCTCCCTGGTCTACTACTTTGGTCACCCAGTCAAAGAAATCTATTAGATTCAGTCTGATATGACCTTCCGCTGTGAACCCATGCTGCCTTGGATCCTGTGCTCCACTGACCTCTAGGTACTCAATTATTCTTTCCTTCAGAAGTGACTCCATCACTTTCCCTACCACAGAGGTCAGACTGACAGGTCTGTAGTTTCCTGCCTCTGTCTTGGTCCCACTTTTGTGAAGGGAATCACATCCGCCTTCCTCCAGTCCTCGGGTACCACACCATCCTCCCATGATTTATTAAAAGAGTAGTCAGTGGTTTCACTAGTTCCTTCCTTAATTCTTTTAGAATTCTGGGGTGAATTCTATCAGGACCCATTGCTTTGTCCACCTTCAGTTTTAGGAGTTCTTGCAGAACCCTTTCTTCTGTGAAAGGACTGGGATCGACCCCCCTATCAAGAGTGCTTCTGTTAATTGGATTAGGCACTTCCCCCTCCTCTTTTGTGAATACTGAGCAGAAATATTCGTTCAGTATTCCTGCTTTTTACACGAGTTATTATTTGCCATAATAACTGCCCAGTTACTACAGCAAACACATGCACAATCTGTTTACTTTTAGTGTGAACCATTATCTTTCACTCGCACTGCTACTGAGTGAAGGTGAAAACCCACTTACTCTATCTCTCACAAAATGAACACTTGAATGAAACAGTTTTTCTTAAGTGCTGTTTCCAACACAATTAGACTGTGTGCTGCCAGTGAAAGAGAGCTGATAAGGAGGGATAAAACAATAATGTTCAGAAATTATAAAAATAACCATGAGGTGGTATGCATATTCAAATATAATTAACACCCTCAGTGTGTGAGTCTGTTATAAACCCTTTCAGCTTTACTCTAGGGGCTTATGTAGCATCACACATCTCCAGTGTGTATTACAGTCTCATAATACACACCACCCCATGCATTATTCTCTATGTAATTACTAGCAAGCCCATTTATTGACTGGACTGATACCACTTTCGAATGCTATAATAACTGACAGGTTATTATGAAAGGGCATTGGCCATTTGGGCTAGCAGTATAGCCTAGAGGTTAGAGTAATGAGTTGTGAATAAGCTTGGTACTTCCAGCAGACCTTGGTTAGTTCCCACAACTGCCACTTGCACACTGTGTGATCCTGAGCAAGACAGTTAACCTCTCTAAGTGCTCCCAGGTCGCCCCTGAAAACAGTCCTTGGGCCTACTGGGCTTTACCCAGTTACCAAAGAATTAAAAAAATATAATAATATAAATACATACAATAAAACTGAGAAAACTAGAGGGTTAAGTCAAGTGAAATAGTTTTTTTATAAGCATATGTAACCTCCCATCGACCATTTATTTAACTAGTAAGCACACCTCCCATATTTCTGTCTAGGAGAAAGAGAGGAGTGTGGGTACAGTGACAATATATACAGACAGAATGACCAGAATACCCAGGTCCTGAGGAGAGAACTTTTGGTAGGGGCTATGCTATGTCTGCACTTCAAGAGGGGTACCCAGTAATTCCACACAGGAAGCAGTAACAAGATTGCCCATACCAGGATGAGATTCTTGAGTGTGGCTTTATTCAAAAGTTGGTACACAAAAAGCAAAGGTGAACCACCAAGGGTTTAGACTTCGTGGCACAAGCCAATGCAAAACACAACATCTGTAGCAGACAGAAACTACAAAGTTTGCCACATTGCATAGGATTTCAAACCCTTTTCAGCAGCAAAGCCTGAGCTGAAACACATACCTCTTCTAGTGGCACTGGCCATGACTTAGAATGGTTAACATATGGTGTGGGATTTGAGGTTTGACAATGTGGCAGCTGGCCACGATGGAGCACACTGGTGCTCAAGACTAGAACAACCCACAGCAGGAGGTAAACTTTCTCTTCAGGCATTGGCCATATGACCTGAAAAACAGGCACCCTTACAGAATCCAAAGTGCTGAACTCGTTACTCCAGATGGGGGATTGCCCACCTTTTGTTTCCTCAGTCCATACCCAGCCATTCTTTCAGAGTTACACCTCAACAATTAAGAAAACAGTAGAATTATGCATCTTGGAATGTCTGGCATATTCAGCATTAGACACTCACTACTTCTGAGAGTAAATTAAAGTTCTGACCAATGCGTTAAGTCTCATAGGGGACTCCACAATTGTCAGCCAACTTTACGAAAAGGCATGAGAACAGTCTCAAACAGAACTGGGTGCATAGGTCCCTTTGTCAGAGTAACACCCCAAAGAAACAGGCAAAAGTAGGTACATTCCTCCTGGGAACCCAAAGTCAAATTACTCACAGTTGTCAAAGAAAAGGCAGCTTTAATGTTCTGGATCAAATCAGGGGATTGCCCCTCAGATCAATTTCTGCAGCCACTCCTCATCACACCAGGGATGGGTAAAACCAGGAACTCCTGCTAGACAGTTTCCACCACTTCTACAAGGCAGGTAGATGGTTGTCAGTACTAGGATGAGAAAAATAGTCTCTCCTCAGAACCCACACTGCAGCTCCTTCACTGCTCACTCTGGCTGCTGCTGGATGACTCTCACTCAAAATTCTAAAACTACTAACTCACAGCTAGCTACCGTGGCTTATGCTGCTGTGGGAGTTCTAAATGACATCACCTCTCTCCACTCAGCTGAGACCAAGTAAACAGAGAGGGAGCAGGTGAAAATCTATTTAACTAGTTATTCACCAACTGCCTTCCCTACCTAGCACTGACACTGATGGGATTCTCGTAACCTCAGGGGGCCGGGGGGTTATACTCACCCTGAGTCAGATAAATGTCTGTCTGCAGTCATTTCTCTTCCCGGCATCAGGCCATCCTACCCTCTGTGTTACCTATGGGGAGATAGCACTATTTCTCCCCTACCATGTGCCAGGCACAGGCAGGCAACACTAAAGGCACAGAGACCAGTTGATGAAACTTCAGCCCCATCCTACGATCTACGTATAATCAGTGGCTCCAAGAAACTGCCTGAAGCATGCCCTAATAGACCAGAACTGAGGCCCCTACTGCAGGTCAGGACCATAGCCTGTCTATTCCCCTAGCCCTCTAGAAGTAATCTATCTGACTAGGCTGCCCCTCAGGGGACATCCCCCAGGCTCCCAGGGTACCTGCTAACAAAAACAACATGGAAACAATGCATTGTAATGCATTACATTTCCCAATCTTTCCCCACAATCTCACACCTGTGAAGAAAAAGCATGTTAACAACCTGCTAATCACAAACAATCCTGAATCACTAAGAAAAAAGAGGAACTCAGCTGAGCTCCCTCATCCTCTTCTTTTCTTCTCTTCTTTTCTTCCTTTCTTCCTCAAGAACACCTACGTGAGAAGAAAACACACACACACACACACACAAAACACATTTTGCATACCACACAGTGTTTAAACCTCCATCGGAATACTAGAGAATTCCAAAAATATTTTTCTAGAAAAGTACAAAACTAAAACAAAAAATGGAACACAGACATTTATACAACACATTTGGGGTGGAATGCCTTAAAAGGTCCACACTAGTGACAGAATGTTGTTGCCCGAGGGCAAGGTCCATAAAAGAGTCTCTCCTGGGCTGGAGCCTGCTGAAGAACAGTCCTGGAAATGGGCAGGGCCTGAAAAGCACTGCAATCCATAGGGATAGTCTTTGAGGACAATTCAAACAGTTTGTGGACAGTCTTCAGTGTAAGGTGTGTTGTGCAAAGTCAGTTAGAAAATAGAAAATTTGGTCTTACCAGTTCCTTGAAGACTGAAAACAAAAGATCTCCTTACTTCTCCAAGCTGAGGACCCTCTCCCTCCATTCGGCATCTTTGGATACAGCTAGACTGATGTCCTCTGGAAACCAAATGATGGAACAGGGAAACAGCTGGTGTCATCTGATGAAACAGGAAAACAGCTGGCTTGTGTCATCTGGAAGGCCAGGAGATGGAAATGGGAAACACTGCTGGGCAGATGAATCTGGATGCACCTGAAGAATCCTGGAACACCAGTAGAGCTGCATCTTCCTCCTTGGACACTGCTGCTGCTGGATGACCAGACACCGGGGCTGCCACTGCTCGCTTCCGTCTGGGCATGCTGGTCATATTCATAAGGAGCGGCACCATTAAGGGTAATACCACTCGGGGTGAGTTGCAAGAACTATGACACTATCTGGGCATTCAAAGTTGATGTTGTGGAATGTCTCTTTCCCCTGGCTTGTCCACAATTTGCACAGTGTCCATAAACAGAGTTCTGCCCAAATTTCACAATTTCAGTTGGTCATTTATGACTTTGTCCCTGACACATTCTGCTGCACCAGAGTACAAATTCTTGTTTGCCTCTTCCAACAACCAGGCCTTCCTGTTCTGTTCAATTTCCTCCCAGATCCTACAAGGAAAGATAGGAAAGGACTTCCCATAAATGGCGTCAGCCTTCCTACATACCAATCTCTCCTCCTTGCTACTCTTCACAAGTATATGACCCATGGCTTGGCTTGGGGGTGGCCAGTCCTGGTTGAGCCAGTGCGGCATACTTAAAGAATGAAAGAACTTACCCCTGACCATCTCTGTAGGCAGGGTACTGGAACCTTCTTTCTCTCTCTCTCTCTCTGGCTCCTCTGAGGCAAGAGCTTGAGGTGACTCATGAGGACCCTCAACATGTAAATACATTTCTTCATCCTCCTCTTCCTCACTCGGGATCTGAACCCCAGAGTGAGCAGATGTCCTCACTCCCAATACAGTCCACTACTCACTGGGCATGGAGGTAGACATCTCCCTGTTCAGTGTTTCTTGCAGCTAGTCCTCCCCTACTATACTAGGACTTGGACCCTCTTTCCTTGGGTCCATGGATCAGCTGATGCACTGCCCACCTGGGACACAGGTGTTGAAATCCTTCTTTGTTCCTGCCCTTGCAGTAGATGAACATTGCTCTCTCTCTCGCTCTCTCTCTCTCTGTGCCACACTCTGTGGGGTTTCCCCCAACAGGTTCAACCTGGTACTGCATGCTGCTACTTGCAGAGTTTTCTACTGTGGTTCACATGGGAACCAAATGAATTTGTGATGCCCTCTCTGGCACTGCACCTCTGCTCATATCATACTTCACAAGGCAATCTGAACAGTGGGGTATCAGAAACACATCCCTTCCAGCCCTGAGGCACATAATGCACTGTATCACTAGATAGCTAGGGATTGCTACATCTGGAGGCAACCCTTCATCATAGAAAGTTCTCTATATTTCTCTTAGTGTGGCCACCTACTCTGCAATCATAGCTTGGGCATGATCCAGATAGTGGGAAGTTCCCAAAGCCGTGTCTGCAACCAAAACACATAAAAGTTCATTGTTATTAAATTGCTCACTAGTCCCATTACAGTCTCACAAAATGGCTCCCTGTTGCTGTGTTTACTTTTGCTAACCCAGCCCTGTAATAGCGGCAGTAGCTCTCCTCATGCATCAAATCTGTTTCTGACTCAAAAACTGCATTTTTGACCTTTTCTGGCTACTGATTTTGCTCAAAACTGTAATCGATTCCACTTCTTGTATCTCTCAGCACATTTATATCATTTTAACTTGACTTTGTGATCAGCATATGAATCAAAGACTATTTACACATGCTCAAAGTCACTTGCAAGCTACAGTATTTCTATTGCACAGGATTGCCTGTTTGTTGCAGCCTAATATACAAATCACAGTCTCTCTCTTTTGCTTACAACCATTTTACTGTTGCTGAACCCATCATAAATGTTCACAGTCTATGCTCAGAATGTTTATTTGTAGCCTTGCTCTTACAAATCACAGTCCTTCTTTACAAAACAATCACACTGCTTGCACACAGATTCAGCTGGCTTAAAAAATCACAATTTGATGCTCAGCTGGGATTTACTCACTGAAATCAGTAGCTGGCTTTCTCCAGTGGAAACTTTGAGCCTGGTACCGATCCTGGAAGGCCTCTGGGGTGAAATAGTCTGGCAGTCCTGCCGATCATAGCCATGAAAGTCATGTTCACTTTCCAGTCAGTCGGATAATGGGTTGAGCCTGAATTTACAAAGTAAATGTCTGTTTTTTACAGATTAGAACATTCACAAGCCCCTCAATAGTTGAACCTGGTCTGCCCAGTTCACATGCCACTTGCAATCTCCTCCTCGAACATCCAGCTGCACACAGAAGCTGGCTAGGGGGCAGGACTGATTGCAGTCGAATCAATCACTTGACGCCATGCAAATGTACCTCTCTCTCTCTCTCTCTCTCTCGGTCGCTCTTTCTTCATGGCGATCATCGAGCAGGGCAAATTTAAACTGCAAAGTGTAACTTTTTTTTCTTGGCTGCAATTTTCAGCATTGGGAGCACAACTTCTACCAATTTCTTCACAGATTTCGACAATTTCTTTAGCGACTCTCCCAATGTTCACACAAAGCACATGAAGCTTTCAGGGCACATTACTCTCTCTTTCCTAAATTCTACACTATTTATGGCATTGAAAATTGCTGATTAAAAGTTCTGTAAATGTTCAGGATGCAGAGACAAGGACATACTTTTCCTGGCTTTTCTGTCCATTATAAGTTGACAGAACACACAGCAGCACTGTACTATCAGGCATGCAAACAGCTCATACAGATGGCACTCTCCTGGGCAAAATCCTTTTGTGCAAAGCTTCCTTTCCTGTTTTTAGCTACCATGCTACCAGACAGAAAAACACTAGCTATACCCTCAGCAAAAATTCCTAGTTCTCTCCTCAAGCTAAATAATATCCTTGAACAAGCCCCCATTTTTTGTACCCCCCCAACGGTCATTTGTTTAACTGGTAAGAACACCTCCCATATTTCTGTCTAGGGGAAAAAGAGAGGTGGGTACAGTGACAATATTTTCAAACAAAATGACCAAAGTACCCAGGTCTTGAGGAGACAACTTTTGCTAGGAGCTATGCTATGCTATGCCTGCACTTCTAGAGAGGTACCCAGTAATTCCACACAGGAAGCAGTAACAAGATTGTCCATACCAGGATGAGATTCTTGAGTATGGCTTTATTTAAAAGCTGGTACACAAAAAGCACAGGTGGACCCCCCAAGTGTTTAAATTTCATGGCACAAGGCAATGCAGAACACAACATCTGTAGCAGACAGAAACTACATAGTTTCCCACATTGCATAGGATTTTGAACCCTTTTCAGCGGCAAAGCCTCAGCTGAAACACATATCTCTTCTAGTGACACTGGCCACAACAGAGCACACAAATTCTTCAAGTGGCACTGGCCATGACTTAGAACAGTTACCATATGGCATGGGATTTAGAGGTTTGACAATGTGGCAACTGGCCATGATGGAGCACACTGGTGCTCAAGACTAGAACAACCCACACCGGGGGGTAAACTTTCTCTTCAGGCATTGGCCATATGACCTGAAAAACAGGCACCCTTACAGAATCCAAAGTGCTGAACTCATCACTCCAGATGGGGGATTGCCCACCTTTTGTTTCCTCAGTCCATACCCAGCCATTCTTTCAGAGTTACACCTCAACAATTAAGAAAACAGTAGAATTATGCATCTTGGAATGTCTGGTATAGTCAGCACTAGACACTCACTACTTCTGAGTGTAAATTAAAGTTCTGTATAATGTGTTAAGTCTCACAGGGGACTCCACAATTGTCAGCCAACTTTACGAAAAGGCATGAGAACAGTCTCAAACAGAACTGGGTGCATAGGTCCCTTTGTCAGAGTAAAACCCCAAAGAAACAGGCAAGCATAGGTACAATCCTCCTGGGAACCCAAATTCAGATTACTCACAGTTGTCAAAGAAAAGGCAGCTTTAATGTCCTGGATCAAATCAGGGGATTGCCCCTCGGATCAATTTCTGCAGTTACTCCTCATCACACTGGAGATGAAGAGTAAAACCAGAAACACCTGCTAGACAGTATCCACCACTTCTACAAGGCAGGTAGATGGTTCTCAGCACCAGGGTGAGAAAAATAGGCTCTCCTCAGAACCCACACTGCAGCTCCTCCACTGCTCACTCTGGCTGCTGCTGGATGACTCTCACTCAAAATTCTAAAACTCCTAACTCACAGCTAGCTACCGTCACTTATGCTGCTGTGGGAGTTCTAAATTACATCGCCTCTCTCCACTCAGCTGAGACCAAGTAAACAGAGAGGAAGCAGGTGAAAATCTATTTAACTAGTTATTCACCAACTGCCTTCCCTACCTAGCACTGACACTGATGGGATTCTAGTAACCCCAGGTGATGGGGGTTACACATACTTTATTCACTTTTTGCAATAACATACATAAAACAACACAGAACAAAATTAAACTAGACAACAATAGTGCACCTGGCTGCCAACAATGAAAGTGTGTTTTGAAGGATGCTAAGCTGATGGCATACTTCAGTTTTAGGGGTTTTGGCAGTTTATTCCAAAATGAAGGCAGCACATGACTAATAGCTGCACAGCCAAAGTGAAATCTGCCCTTATATACCTTCAAGGAGAAAGGAAGTGCTTCTCAGAGTATAAAGTAGTAGGCAGTCAGAGATATGGTTAGGCAGTTTATTTAAGATGACTTTGTATGTCCAGAAGGCTGTTTTTCTTTGGCACCTGAAGCTAAGGGAGGACCACTCTAACGCCGTGTACAGCAAGCAATACTAGGTGGAGTAGGAAAGGCCCATTATAAACCTTAGGGCTCTGTGATAGAGCGTATCGAGTTTTGATAGAGCTCCAGCAGGCCCTTGGTTGTACAGGAAGTTGGTGTAACCAAGGAGGGAAAGAAAAGTGATTTGGACTAGCCTCATCCTGGCCTCCCTGGGGAGAAGATCTTTTATCCTGAAGAAAAGTCCAAACCTTTGGCGAAGTTTCTTTGTCAATTCTTCAATATGTGCCAGGAAGTAGAGTCTATTATCGAGCCATAACCCCAAATATTTGAATTTGGTCACATATTCCAGTTGCTTACCAAGTATGATAGTTACCAGAGGAAGGGTCCCAATCGAGGCAGGGTTAGGTAGGTTGGGAAAAGGCGAGAGGAACATTGCTTTTGTTTTCTTGGCATGCAAAAGCAACTTCTGATTTATGAGCTGACACTGCAGTAGATTGAATTTATCCTGGAGGACTGAATATGTTGCATCGGGGGAGGGTCCGCTGACATAAAGCACTGTGTCATATGCAAAAAGGTGTATTTGGGCCTTTCTGATGGTGTCGTCTATCCCATTAATATAGATTGTGAATAGCGGGGTCCCAAGATGGAACCTTCGGGTACTCCGCTCAGGAGGGCTTTAAAGGAGAGACTTCACCTTCCGCTTTTACCTGCTGTGAGTGGTCTATGAAGCAATTCTCGAATCATCTGATGGATAGAGCATCCAGGCCGATTTATCAGACGGACTTCAGGAGCAGGCTGTAATCGACTGTATCAAAGGTCTTGCTTAGGTCCAAGAATATCATACTGACAAAGTTCTTGTTGTCCAACTCACACTGCCAGTCATTAGTTACTTTGGCTAAGGCCGAGATCATGCTGTGCTGTGCTCTGAATCCTGACTGTAAGGGGTTGAGCAAGTTCATCAATTCCAGGAAGTTCCTAAGCTATGTGTTGACAATTTTTTCCAGCACCTTAGACAGGATTGGTAGAAGGGAGATTGACCTATAATTATTTAAGTCATTTGGGTCACCAGATCCGAACATAAGGATAACATGGGCTGTTTTCCAGATAAAAGGAAGGTCATCCTGAGAGAGGGAAAGGTTAAACAAATGTGTAATGGGCACTGCCAGGATGCAGTAGCCTAACTTTAAGAAATATGGCCCAATATGATATGCTCCAGAACTTTTTCTAACATCCAGCTGGAGCAAGAGATCTTCAACTTCCTTCAGGGTTGTAGGTTGAAGGGAGAAGGACGGATTTGGAAAGGAGTGTCCTTGATCATTGAGTCCAAGTTGAGTGCGAAGTGTCTAGCTGGGGAGGTATCAAAAGCTAACCCTGCAGTGGCAAAGTGATTGTTAAAGGAGTCTAGGATCGATTGTTTGTCAATGAATGTGGTAATACCGATTGAGATTTTTGTCAGCAGGCAGGCACAGGGGGAATGGTCTTCAATATCCTTGATTAGTTTACAGAATTTGGAGTAGCAATTGAATGAAAGATCAAATTGAGAGTGGTAGAAATTAGCCTTTGCTTCTCTAACCATTTTGGAACACATTTTCCTCTCTCTCCTGAACAGATTCCAATCATTCCCAAGTTTAGTCTTGCGGGCCTTTTTCCACAGCAGATTTCTATTATGCAAGGCATCTTTCAGCTCGCTGGAAAACCACTGGCAGTTTTTTTTCCTAACCTGGGTTTTTACTAGTGGTGCATGGTTGTTGAGAGCAGCTAGAATACTGTCTTGGAAAATATTATAAGTAGAAGTCACAGACTTTGCAAGGTAACAGTCTGGCCAGTACACAGAGTGATTTAGCTCTGAGATGAATGCACAGGGGTGGAAATTGCATAAACACCTTGTAGTGGAGAATTTGGGTCCCAAAGAAGAGGTGCAATTGGACCTAACACAAGCAATGAAGCAATGATCACTAATGTCTGAGAAGAAGACACCAGTGTGGGTGAATAAAAGAGGTTTGCTAAGGAGGATAATGTCTAACAGGGTGCTGTTAGTATGGTTGGTTTTATTTGGTTGTTTAGTTTCACTGATAAATTGAGACAACCTGAGTGAGTTGCAGAAAGATTTTAGTGGAAAAGATGTACTGGATAACCAGTCTAGATTGAGATTGCCTAATAATATGGTCTTAATAGACCTTTGTCTTAGGATAAGGGTTAAATGGCTCAATAGCTGCAACCCGCAGATGGGGGCCTATAGCAACCTGTCACACAAAGTGGTGCACCAGATGTAAATTACCTGCAGGGAGAGACCTTCGAACTCACTTGGGACAGAGGTTGAATCTATGATATCAACTGAGAATTTTTCCTTAATATAAATACCCACCCCACCACCTCTGGATCATCTGTCAGTTCGGAACAAAGAGTAAGAAGGGAGGTTTAATTTATTGTTGTTTGTTGCCAGGTGAAGCCACGTCTCAGTGACAACCAAGACATCAGGGGCAGTGTGACATATGCAGGCCTGAATAGAAGTGATTTTTTTTTCAGCAGACTACACGTGTTAACATGCATGAACTTAACCCCTTTGAGGCTAGACATGCAGGAGATCCAATAGATGCTGGAGAGCCAGGGTTGAGATCAACATTGCCAGAGTACAACAGTAAGAGGAGCAGGATCTTCTTGAGTATTTCCAGAAGCAACTGCGAGCTTAGTCCACGCTCACTTGCAGGGACTATGGTTATGGCATAGAGGGTCCCTGGGGCAAAAACAAAGCTGCTTGAGTGTTACGTATAACAGGACCTTGCCAGCAAGGGACAGGGTGGGGCAAACAAAGTGAAGAGACATGTTAAGATCCATTAGGGTGGGCAAGTCTAAATTACCAGTATGCCGTGGTGAGTAGGAATCCAGTAACACATAAGGGGTGTTGAGAGTGCATATGAGATAATCAAGTAACTTCAAAATATCAGCACAATCAGGTGTACGGATGGAACCCCATGTCATGGATGAGGACATACATGGTGGGGAGTTTGAATATGAGGGTAAAGTGCAGCAGATACAAACAAAAAGAACACCCACTCTCTGCAGTGGTGGGCCTGTGTCCATGGTCAAGATGTGCAGTCAGTTGACAATTGGAATGATCAAGGCTTAGTCATCTATTAAGGGCAAGGATAAAGGGTTCCACCAAGACTCTAGATATAAATGAAATTAATGTTAAGAGGTTTGTAGGAGAAGAATTGTTGAGAGACTAAATCAGATCAGAAAAGTTACAACTTAATGCAGAGTAACAATATGAAAGGAGGAGTAAAAATATGTGGACTGGGTAATGAGCCAATGTCGTCTGGGTAGTGAGCCAATGAGCAGAGGCTTAGCAAGGTGAGTGGGGAGCAAGGGGCATTTAAGGTGGACTGGGGAGGGGGTGGAGGGTGAGCCAAAAATTTGAAGTGAAAGTATCAGTCCAGAAAGCTCCCCCGAGGAACTGGGCCTGAAACGCTGTTCTCCGTACCTGATGCTGGGCAGTGGGGCTTCAAATGCCATGGAGCACTTGCTGCTTGATCCTAACCATGGCTGCGGTCACAGCCCTAGGCGCCACGGAGGCATGAAGGTAGAAGGACAGACATAAATTAATAAAGCCCAAGAGAAAAGGAGGTTCAGTTGGAAACAAGGGGCATAAAAGAGCTGAGCACTTAATTGTGTTTCTAAATCAGGGGTGGCTTCAGACTACAATCAAGGCACCGACTAAGTCTGAGAGCTTTGGCTTAAAGAACAAAGGGAAGAAAAGACAAGTTAGGGGCATACAGGATCTTACAAGCTGGCCTTTTGTCACCCAAAACAGAAAAAATAACAGGCTTGCCAAGGGATTACAGTCTTACAGCAAACTTCACAAATTACAAGTTATTAATATGAAATAAGCTGATGGCAGGGGTCCAAACAGAGACCGCCACTTCCCAGGAGTGAGGGGACTTGAATAGCTGCAGCCATGAAATACTTCAGCACAGTGGGTGCCAGCACAACTTCTGGCAGCTTACAGGACTATCAAGACCTTGGCTAGTAACTGGCAAGCAGTAGTCTAGGCAAGGAAAGCTACAACCAGAGTAAATTAAACCATCACAATGAATTTAACAGTAAACACAATCAAAAGAATAAAGGGAAAATAGATTTTGGCTTGAAATCCCATGCAAGGGGGGGCGGGCCAATCAGGGAGTGCTGCTTGACAAATTAGCCAATGTGTGTGGATCCCAAGGTGGCACTGAAAATTTGAAGTGAAAGTATCAGTCAGAAAGCTCCCCTGAGGAACTGGGGCTGGAGAGCTGTTCTCCATACTTGATGCTGGGTATTGGGGCTTCTGAGCACCGGGTGCTTGCTGCTTGATCCTAACTGTGGCTGCAGTCACAGCCTGAGGGGGCTACAGGAGGCCTGATGCTGGGCGATGGGGCTTCCAAGCACCATGGGGTGCTTGAAGCTTGATCTTAACTGTGGCTACGGTCACAGCCCGAGGGGGCTATGGAAGGCCAGATGCTGGGTGATGGGGCTTCTGAGCGCAGTGTGGCACTTGCTGTGATCCTAACCACAGCTGTGGCCACTGCCTGAGGGAGCTGTGGGAGGCCTGAAGCTAGGTGATGGGGCTTCCAAGCACCATGGGGTGCTTGCTGCTTGATCATAGCTGCAGCTGCGGTCACAGCCCAAGGAGGCTATGGGAGGCCTGATGCTGGATGATGGGGCTTCTGAGCACCATGGGGCACTTGCTGCTTGATCCTAAATGCAGCTTTGGTCACAGCCCAAGGGGGCTATGGGAGGCCAGACAGAATATCACATTGCAAAATCAGTGGGTAGAGGTGACAAAACCTTTTACAGGTACATAAGTGAAAAAAGAAAGGCAAAGGGAGGGATACTGAGACTGAAGGGGGGAGGATGGGAGCTGTGTGGAGGATGACAACAGTAAAGTTGACATACTGAACAGGTATTTCTGCTCAGTCTTTACTGAGGAAGAGGAGGTTAATGGGCCAGAAGGGAGTACAAGGGGTGGGAATGGTGCAGAAATGGACACAATTCCCTTTACACGAGAAAGGGTCCTGAAGGAACTGGAAGGAGTAAGAGTTGATAAAGCAATGGGACCAGATGGGGTGTATCCCAGGGTCCTTAAAGAAGTAAGAGAGGTGGTGGCTGAATCTCTGGCAATCCTGTTTAGCCAATCACTGGAAATAAGGGCGGTATCTAAAGACTGGAGGAGAGCAGATGTAGTCCCCTTATACAAAAGTGGGAACAAAGAGGAAGCAGGGAACTACAGACCAGTCAGCCTCACCTCGGTAGTGGGGAAGATCATGGAAGCACTACTGAAAGAGAGATTGATGGAACATCTGGTTGTCAACAGACTACAGGACCCAAGGCAGCATGGTTTCACCAGGGGGAGGCCATGTCAGAAAAATCTCATTGAATTTTTTGATTGGGTGACGAGGGCAGTGGATGTGGCCTATCTGGACTTCAGCAAGGCTTTTGACACTATGTCACATTGAAGACCATTACACAAATTTGGGAATATGGGTGTGGGCAGGACAGTAGTGCAGTGAGTCAGTAACTGGCTGGGTGGCAGGACTCAGAAGGTAGTGGTAAATGGCTGTCACTTCACAGAGGGAAGAGTGACCAGTGGGGTACCACAGGGATCAGTGCTGGGACCGGTCCTATTCAACATCTTCATCAGTGACATTATGCAGGACCTAAAAGGCAGAATTTCCCTGTTCGCTGATGGCACAAAGCTCTGCAACAGAGTGGACACACCAGAGGGTGTAGACAGAATGAGAAGGGACCTGCAGAAACATGAAGAATGGTCAGGGGTTTGACAGTTGAAATTCAATGCAATGAAGTGCAAGGTAATGCATATGGGGCACAAAAATCCTGGCACAATATATCAGTTGGGGTGAGACTATAGCATGCACCAAGCAGGAAAGGGATCTTGGGGTTATCATCTCTGATGACCTCAAGTTAGGAAAACAGTGTGACAAGGCAACAGGTAACGCAAATAGGATGCTGGGATGCTTAGGCAGGGGCATCACCAGCAGGAAAAGGGAGGCCATAATTCCACTAAACAAGACACTAGTGAGGCCCCACCTGGAGTACAGTGTACAGTTCTGGAGACCTTACCTACATAAGGACATAGACAGGAAGGAGAAGGTTCAGAGGAGGGCAACAAAGATGGTACATGGATTGCATCACAAGTCCTATGAGGACAGGTTGAAGAACTTGAATATGTACTCCCTGGAGGAGAGGAGGGAGAGAGAGAGGCTATGATAGAGACAGACAAGTAACTTACAGGGAGGAACAAGGTGCGGGAATACACTTTTTTTAAGTGAAAAAGATGTTCCAGGACTAGAGGGCATGGGATGAAGTTGGAGGGAGGATGATTCAGAGGAAATGTGAGGACGAAGTTCTTCACAGAACAGGTGGTGGACAAGTGGAACACCCTGTCAGAGGAAGTGGTGGGGGCTGAAACAATCATGGGATTTAAGATTGCATGGGATAGACATAAAGGAATTCTGGAGGTCAGGGGTGGGGGCAACAGACTTCTAGGAAAACATAAAGTGAAATTACAAGCTCAAATGGGCAGACAGGGTGGGTCGTATGCCCTTATCTGCTGACACTGTCTGTGTATCTATGTAACACTTTTTCTGCCTGTTCTAGGACCAAGTCATTAAGTTATATTCTTTATTTTGGCTATCTGAGAGGGATCTGCTAGTGTACCTAACTGATGATGTAGTAGCAGAAAAGAGTGTTCCAAGTAAATCTTTCTTGTGAGACTTGTGCTCTTTAGTCTTTTGGGCCACATAACTAATAGGGTATTCTCAAAGGACAGCCTTAACCATGTCCCACAAAACAGAGGGCTGTATTTCTGGGGAATCATTCAGGGCCACAGTGTCTTTAATATGATTTCTAACCATATCCATGAAGCCCTTGTTTTTTTGAATAAAAAGAGTAAACTCGCCAGTATGTCCTTTTATGGAACAGTTCCAAATACACCTCTGTGATGATCAGAGCATGGTCTAAAAAGGAAATTGGGCCTATACCACAGGTGGCAACCCTGGCTATATTTTTGTGTTGCAAAAAAACAGTCTATGCAACTATAAGTGTGGTGTGAAGATAAATAGTGCGTAAATTCATTTGGGCTAGATGGAGCTCCCACTAGACATCTGACCAGCCCATTGAGGAGTGATATTAATGAAAATATGTATGTGAAGCTGGTGAGCAGGACAGAATGGAGGCCATCATGTCTCTAGTAGGGTCCGTCAGTAAATTACAGTCTCCTGCTAGGAAAAGAAAACCCCTGACACTGCCCATCACCATATTAAGTAGACAATGGATGAACGGGGTGTCAGATCTGGAAGCACAACATTTTGCCAACAGTAAATCTGCCAACATCCAGTACAGTGATGGCACAATGCTGGCACTCGCTATTGTGCTCTGCCCCTGCACCCCCTGCATTTAAATATAATCAACTTCAGATCAGAGTTGTTTCATGGAGGGGGCATAACACCGGGAGAAGCTGTGTTGGTGAACCACAGACCGTTACAGCGACTTTCACTGTAATGTTTTTTTTTTTTGTCTTTCGCGGTTTTGGTTTCGCTGTACTGTGGGCCACTGATCAGATACTGGGGAAATGTAAATATTGGCCAAAATGATAGGTACTCCATCTAACTCTCCTTGTGCCAATATGATGTAAGAACATAAGAACATAAAAAAGTCAGCAGATGGGGACCACATGCTCCATCTAGTCTGCCCAATGTGCCTACCCCCTTCCATAGTTGTTTTTCTTCCTAACTTGTTCACAATGCCTGTCCTAAGCAAGTTTGAACTCTTTTACTGACTTTGATGCTACCACTTCTATTGGCAGGCTGTTCCATGGGTCTGTCACTGTCGCTCTGAAAAGTACTTCCTTGGAGTTGCTTTTGAACCTACCTCCCACCAGACACAGTTTGTGCCCTCTTGTATGTGCAGCCTTGTTTTCCTGTAAAAGGTTTCCTGTCTGAGTTGTGTTAATCCCCTTAACATATTTAAATGTTTCTATCATGTCCCCTCTATTTCATCTTTGCTCCAAAGAATATAAATTCAACTCATTGAGTCTTGTTTTATATGCTCATGGTGCAGCCCCTGCATCATCTTTTTTGTCCTTCTTTGTACCATCTCTAATCAGTCAATGTCCCTTTTCAGGTGAGGCCTCCAAAACTGGATGCAGTATTCCAGGTGTGGTGTCACCAAGGACCTGTACACTGATATGATGACCTTTCTTTTTCTACTCACAATACCCTTGCCTAAGCATCACATGATGCTATTGGCCTTATGCACTGCTTTTTCATATTGTTTCCCTACCTTCAAGTCATCCGTAATGATTACGCTGAGATCCTGTTCCATCTTCGTCTTCTTTGATGTCCTTCCAGTACGTACTTATTACTTTGGTTCCACTTTCCTAGGTACATTACCTTACATTTCTTGACATTAAACTTTGACTGCCAGTTCCTCAACCATTCTTCCAGCTTTTTGAGATCAGCTTCCATGCCAGAAGTGCCCTCTTGTGTGTCACCCTGTTGTAGAGCTTTGTATCAACTGTGAACAGGAAGACCTTCCCATCCAGTCCATCGGTAATGTCACCTATAAATATGTTGAAGATGACTGGACCTAGCACTGACCCTTGTGGAATTCACTGGTCTCCTGCCCTTTCTTGATATTGATCCATTGAACAAAACTCTTTGGGTCCTATTCTGAAGCCAGTTTATAATCCAGTTGAATATCTTCAGACCAGCGCCTGTGTGTTCCAGTTTATTAGCTAGCCTCCTGTGGGGACTGTAATTGAAAGCTTTGCTGAAGTCCAGGTACACCACATCCACTGCCTCACCTTGGTCCACCATTCTGGTTACCCAATTGAAGAAATCAATCGTGTTTATCTGACATGAGCATCCTGCTGTGAAGCCGTGCTGCTTGGGGTTGAGTTGTCCTCTTTCCTTTAGCTACTTCACTATTCTTTCCTTAAGCAATGACTCCATGATTTTCCCTATTACCAAGGTCAGACTTACTGGGCAGTAGTTTCCTGCCTCATCCCTACTTCCACTTTTGTGCAAGGGCACTACTGGTGCCTTTTCCAGTCCTGAGGCACTCTGACACTTTCTAGTGACTTACTGAAAAGCTCAGCTAGCAATGCAGAAATTTCTTCCCAAAGCTCTTTCAGTACCTAGAGTGGATATTATCTGGCCCCATGGCTTTATCGACTTTTAGTTTACTTCATTCTTCTATAACCCTTTCCCTTGTGAAGGGGTTTGTGTCTGCCCCTCCATTATTGTTCACAATTTTCTCCAGTGCCGATCCTTTACCTCTATCTTCTATTGTGAAGCCTGAGCAGCAGAATTCATTTAGTACTCTGCTTTGTCTTCGTCTTTCTCTAATAGCTGGTCCTCTTGTTGCTAGTTGGACTATTCCCCCCTTTTTCTTTCTTTTTTCTGGTATGTATCTATAGAAAGTTTGCCTCCCCTCTTTACCCTCTGCACTATTCTCTCCTCTGTCTGGGCTTTTGCATTCCTAATTGCATTTCCTGCCTCCTTGAGTTTATTCCTGTATTCCTCCCTGTCTCTTTCTGATTTTATCTCATTATATTGTCCCTTGATGGGACCATCTTGGAGGACACCTCCTCATTTAGATATCTGGGGGTTCAGCTGGACCAACACCTCAACTTCTCTGTGCATATCGATGCTATCCTGAAGAAACTGTGCCCCAAGCTTGGTGCTCTGTACAGGAATCATAGTTGCATCCCACTGACTGCAAGGCATGAAATTGTCTGGAGGACGATACTTCCCATCTTTGATTACTGTGACGTAGTCTATGGTGTTGCTCCCAAATCTTCCCTGACCAAGTTGGACACTCTCTTTAACTCCTTCTGCTGCTTTGCTATCGACTCCCCTTCCCGCTCCCATCACTGTGAACTCTATCACTCTCTAACCTTCCTTCTGCTATCTTACAGACTCATCTCTCACTGTGCCAAACTAACCTCCAAATTCTGGTTCAGGGGCTCCCCTCCTATCTCTCATCCTCTCTCTCAAATCCATCTCCCCCACCCACTCTCTCAGATCAAATGACGCCCGCACTTTGACAGTCCCTTGCCGCTCCACCCTCATCGATCAGACTGGTTTCACCCATCGTTTCCCTAAAATCTGGAATTCCCTTCCCCCTGAAATATGACACTTCTCCTCCAACTACTCCCCTACCTCTGCCCTACACAATTACCTTTCCCTCAGCCATTCCTGCTTTAATCCACCTTAATACCTATCCCCAGTTTCTGCCTTCCTACCATGACACCCCCAGCAGGGTTCTCAACATCCTGAAGGGGGAAATCAGGAAATGGCTACCCCTTCTTCTCATATTTAGTTCTTGCCTCTCCCCCTCTCTTCTCCACCTGCCCTTCAGGGTCACCAGTGTCTGCAACCTAACCCCATCCTTTTTACTCCAACAAAACTTATGCACTACCTCGAGCCTGATCCTGGTACACTCATGCACTATAAATGGTTCTATCACATTATTACTGTTTTGTACATTTAATTGTTCTTTTGTATGATTTCAGACATGTATTGTAATCTACCCAATGTTCCACTACTGTTTATTGTACAATACCTTGTGTTCCAACTGTTGCATAATCTTACAATGTTGTATTGTTTGTACTACCCACATACCATTGCAACTGATCATCCTTCACAACCCTATGTAACTCCTCTCCCCAGGTCGTATCAAGAGACGAGCGACTTGATGTTCAGTGTTCCCTCCTGGTGAAATATTTCAATAAATAAATAAATAAAACTGTTTGAAAGCCCTTTTCTTTTCCCTGATTGGGGTTGCTAATACTTTGGAGAACCAGAGCGGCTTCTTCCTTATCCCTAACCACCTTCAGTTCCTGAAATGTCAGATGATGGGCTATCAGGATTACTTCTCCCTGATGCTTGCCTCAATTTAAAGAAGAGGCATGAACTGCAGAGTAACCATATTTAACTAGTTTACCTGACTCTGCCTGAGTAAGGTGAGATTCTTGTATGAAAACTAAGTGTGGATGCTCCCTCCGCGTAACAGCAAACACCCATTACTACCTCACCAGATTGTTGAACCAATTTACATCAATACCATGAATTTCAACATTAAGCCATGAAACTGGTCAAATAGAAAATCCAGCAATGTGGCTAGCCAGATGTTTGCTGCTGCACCCAAGGGGTGTGGTAAAACACCAGAGAGCTGTAACCAGTGGTGGGACCAGAAGCTAGTCCTAAAATGTACAGCAGAAGAATCATGTAGGTGGTGGTAATGATACAGGTTGCACAGAAACAACAATATAGACAAATGACAACTACAAACTATATACATAGAATTAAGAAACATCAGGGCTTCCAGGGTAGGGGCCCTAGAAAGGGGCCCAAGAACTCAGAGGAGGAAAGGTGTAGTGAACCCCTGACTTGAGTCAGGAGGTAAGTGGGGTGGGTGGAGCCCTGCAGGCATTTTGGGATATATCACCGTAGGGGAGAGAGAGAAGGAACCATGAGCAGAAATGGTCCCGGTCTTCTCCTACAGTGATGTGGTCTGCTGTCCACACCGCTGATGTCATTGGTCCCATCTCCTCCATGGATGGAGTTCCCCTCTGCAGCGTGATGATCCCCAACAGATTCAGTACTTTTTTATTTCATCCAACACACAATAAAAAGCAGTCAGAGATTGGTTGGCTGTTAGTAACAATGTTTAGGGTGCACTGTGATAAGTCTCTGAACCACGTCAAGATAGCCAACCTTACATACTGTAGCTCCATTTACAGCAACACTCATGCATGCATACTTGATTGGGTCACTCATACAAACATGGCCTTTAAGTTTAGAAGAAGAAGAATCAGCATTTATATAGTGCTTTTCATACATCCAAAGTGCTTTACAAGCAATGCTAGACTGGTAGTGAAGTGACTGAATGTGTGCTGGCAGCCATATCGCACATCATCACCCACACACAGCCTGGATAATTGCATGAACTGGTTTATAGGAAGGAGAATGTTGGCCAGGACACCGGGAATGTTCCCTACTCTTTTGCGAAGAGTGCCCTGGGTTCTTTTACTTCCACCTGGACACCCACCAGGACAAAACCAGGATGGGTAGAAGGGACCTTGGTTTAACATCTCATCCGAAGGACGGCACACCCCAGCAGTACAGCACCCCCCAATACCGCACTCAGATGCCAGTGATTTTTAGGTGCAAATCCAATCCCGGTGTGGGACGAGAACCTACGACCTTCTGGTCCAGAGGCGGATGTGCTACCAACTGAGCCACGGTGACATCTAGTGTGGTTTAGAACCCACACGTCTTCCATATCATCCATGCAACCCATAACATGGCCAACAGCAGTGTCTGGACACTGGGGACCCCCCACAAACTTGTACACAGAACAAGACAACAGGCCACAAGTTGGCATAAACAATATGCATCAACCCTAGCTCTGTGGTAAATACCTGTCTAAAGTGGCTGGGGTGGTTAGGGTACAGAAAAACATTTATATTTGCTCCAGGTTCTGGGAGAGAGATGCTAGAGCTATGCTAGGTCTACTTTCCTGAGGGGGGGGCTATAATGATTCTCACTCAGGAAGCACAGATATAATCCTCCACTTGTATTTGCCTGATGTTCACTTATGTATCTTGTAATCTCCCAGGTCGCACCTGAAAATAGGCACTTGGCTGCCTAGTGTGCTACCGATTAACAAAGCGAATAAATAAATAAGGAGGTATGGAAAAATGGCAATGATGAACAGCTGGAGTGAAAGTATTACAAATTCACAAAGTCACGCGCATGCATGCAAGCTGCGCAACGCGTGCTCGTAAAACACGCATTTTATTGACTTTCATCCCTAAATTTTCAACTTAGGCATTTTAGGACATCTGCTAATGAACAGTGTCATTGCCATTTTCATGATGTGTCTTGAACACAGGCTTTCCACAGCAACCGGGCTATGTGCGTCGGAACTGCGAAAACAGATTTTGATCAGGATGTGAAAAATGACAGCTGTACTGTTCATTAGGAGGTGTAGAACAATGGCACTGTAGAAAATCTGGAGTGAGAATATTAGAAGTTTGTGAACTTATGAGCATGCGTGCAAACTGCGCAATGCACGCTCATAACACAGTCACTTTATGGAGTATTGTCACCAAATTTTCAAACAGGCATTTTAGGACCTCTGCTCTTGAACAGTGTCACTGTCATTTTCGTAATGTGTCCCAAACAGTGATTTTGCATAGCGACCACGCTATTCTGCGCTGGAAGTGTGGAGACACATTTTGGCAAAGATGTGAAAAATGACAGCTGTACGGTTCACAAGAAGGTGTGGTAAAATGCCAATGTTGAGAATGTGGCATGAAAATATTGCAAATGCCCTAACTTACGAGTGTGCGCTGCGCAGTTGCTATGCAAGCTCGTGAAACAGTCATTTTATGTAGTATTGTCACCAAATTTTCAACACAGGCATTTTAGGACCTCTGCTCATGAACAGTGTCACTGTCATTTTTGTAATGTGTCCCAAACACTGATTTCACACAGCGACCGCACTATTCGCTATGTTCTATAGACCAGGGCTGCTAAGCAACCCCGAAGAGACTATTCAATATATGTATTTGTATTTTGTCATCTTGTAAACACCTCTGTATATCACTATGTAATGATACATGTTGTTTTCTTGCCTAACCTGTTTGTCTGCCCAGACGTGGAGCCTTTGTGAAGGAGTCTGTGACTCAAAGATTGTAATTCCGAAACTTTAAATAAATAAATAAATATTCTGCGCTGGAAGTGCAAAAACACATTTCAGGCAGGATGTGAAAAATGACAGCTGCACGGTTCACAAGAAGGTGTGGTAAAATGCCAATGTTGAGAATCCGGCATGAAAATAGTGCAAATGTGCTAACTACGAGCATGCGTTGCGGGTTGCTACATGCGCTGCAAAACAGTCATTTTGGTTTTTCCGCAAACTTGCAACATAGGCTTTTTGAGGCCCTCTCATGAACAGTGGCACTGTCATTTCGTTACTCAGTCCGAAAGGTGATTCCGCACAGTGACTGCAAAATCACCTTTCGGGACCAAATAATGCCATGACAGTGCAAGAATTCATGAGAAGGGGTCCCAAAAACCCCATATTGAAAATCTGGGGCCATAATTCACAAAAATGCCTGAGATATGCATTAAAGTTGAAAACCCTAGTCATTCAATTATACAGCTTACCTGCATTTCTTCAGTTCACAGTCGGCTTTGAAGAGTGCAGACGTGTTCCCGGTCCACAGAAGATTGTCTCGCCGAACTCCACAGGTAAGTATGGGGTGAGGGAGGCAGGGTGCACAGTGGGTGGGTGTGGGTGGGGGAGGGACATCAAGACTACGAGGGACAATTTTCGTTTTACAGGGAGAAAAAAAGAAAAAATCCATTGTGGGACAGTTTTTTTTTTTGCAGGGGATTTGACACACTGGGGTGGGCTCCCAGCATGCCACCTAACTGTTTGGAGGGTGTCTGTAGCTGACGGGGGATTGGGCAACCCTGTCAGCACACAAAGAACACAGGGGGGTGCGAACCAAGAGGGACTGAGCACCCCCTTGGCATTCAACATTTGGGGGGATTTATGCCAACGGGGAGTGGGCCCCCCTGTCGGCACACAAAGAAAGTGGGGGGTTAACTGACAGGGGGATTGTGCACCCCCGAAGTCGTCAGTAGTTAGGTGGCTGCCCGCTCACCGACCATGCACATAATGGCGGCGAGTATGGCAAGAAAAGGACTGCTGCATATGACGAGCTTTGCTCGGATTGCAGTGGACATTTTCTTAGATGTGCTCGCCACATTATGTATACATGGTGTGGCGCTGGCATGCATGCTGATTGGAGAATGTGGGATGCACCTACTGATGTGTGCCCTGCATTCGCCCAACAGTGACCCCGCCTCCAAAGCTGCACTGTCCCACGATGTTGGCTGCGCAAGCACGCCAACATAAAAATGGGATTGTACAATATGGCTTTATTCATACAAATTGGTAAAAATGCAGAATGGAGTGGTCCCCTAAGTTTGATACTGTACACACAGGAGCAAGTCACTTTTCTTTCCAGAGCAACAACTGTCTGGGCATTTTAGAACATGTTTTTCCTCGCACACACACATACATGCATACATTTGATACAATCATCCTTCTGTACTAGGAATCTTTGGACTTTTACATCCCAATATGTTTTTTTTTATTTTTTTATTATTATAATAGATTTTGATATCTACATTATCACACAGAAATTTAGGTCTCATAATGTTCCATAACATTTTCAGTATGGATGAAAGAAAATATTAATAGTCCATTCCTTGAGACATTAATTAAGCATACAGTGCGCAGGTCAAGATGCACCTGTGGCACATGACTGAATACCATGCTAACTGCACCATGGCTCAACCAGGGATACTCAGTGGAGCAGGGTAGCAGCGCAACAGCACAACCAGGGATGCGTAGTGGCGCAGGTCTGATGCACAACAGCTCAACCAGTGATACTCAGTGGAGCAGGGTAGCAGTGCAACAGCACAACCAGGGATGCATAGTGGCGCAGGTCTGATGCACAATAGCTCAACCAGTGATACTCAGTGGAGCAGGGTAGCAGTGCAACAGCACAACCAGGGATGCATAGTGGCGCAGGTCTGATGCACAATAGCTCAACCAGTGATACTCAGTGGAGCAGGGTAGCAGTGCAACAGCACAACCAGGGATGCGCAGGGACAGGATACAGGGGCCCACCACCCATGGTAGAGATGGGCAGAGGAGCACACAGCAGAACAGACATCACCCCTCACACCCCATGCACTGCACAACTGGAGGAGAACTGGAAGAACCACCAGCCCATGGATACCAGCAACAAACCCACAGCTGGGGCATGGTGCCCCAGCACAGCCCCTGGCAAGCTGTGACCATCACACATGGATGTCCAGCCACCCTGTGCCACACCATCCCACCAATGCAGAGCACACCCTGCACTGTGATCCCCATACACCCTGCACAGGAGTAGTGCCCAACAGTGCAGGACACCCCATGCATGCCACCACCCCCACTGTGGCAATGCAACCCTGTGCACCACAGAACCATACAAGGCAGCCCCACCATGAGCACCCTGC
The DNA here is from genome assembly GCA_016271365.2 of Neoceratodus forsteri. NCBI lineage: Eukaryota > Metazoa > Chordata > Ceratodontiformes > Ceratodontidae > Neoceratodus > Neoceratodus forsteri. The sequence continues at coordinate 7,297,530 of JADMNL010000031.1, read as the reverse complement.
AGCAGGTGGTAGCAGCAGCAATGCAACGACTGCATACACAGTGCCACCCCGCACATCCCCCTGAGGTACAGCTGAGAGACTGACCATGCGTTGGCACACAAGTTACCCCACACATGACAGGCTGTGCCCCGGACCCCACCACCAGTGGTACAGCACCCTGCACACTCTCCCAAGGTCACACCCCATCCCAGCACTGGCCACAACAGCCAGTGCAGACACCCACAGTGGTGCATGGAAGCATGCACTACACAGGATGCAACACAGTGCATGGAAAAACACCCATCCATACCCAAGGGCACACCAACACAAGGACACAGTAGTGGATCAACCAAGCCCCCGGCGTCTGGTCACAGCAGCCATGTACACATGTCCAGAACCCCTCCAGCTGCAGATCCCTGCTCGAACACGGTCACTTTTCCACAGCATCACCCCTGGGAGACAGTTGGTGCCACCCCATGAGGCCAATGGTCAGCCTGTCACAGCTGGCAGGTCTCGGTGGGGCCACCCACACATCTGCGGCAACCATAGCACTATGCCATGTGACTGACCTGTCTTCCACCATGGCTACTGTCTGACACTGCCCTGTGTGCAGTGTGTTGTGCAATGTGTGATGCACGGGTGGGGTACCCAGCCCTGCACACACACACACAGTCCATGTGCACACCCTCCTGGCTGCTGGCTGCTGTGGCATGTGCATGATGATGCCTGCGTTGTGCTGTCCACCAGTGTGCAATGGTGCCCAGCATCTGAGACACACATAATGATGGGCACTGGGTGTGGTTGTCTGCAGACCTGTGTGTGACTAGGGGTAGCAGTTGGGGTTGGCGTGCCTTCTACCCCTTGTGCATGTCTTGTGGTGTGTGTGTGTGTGTGTGTGTGTGTGTGATCGCGTGTCATGTTAGGTCTTGCCATCCCTGACGGCGTGTGCAGTTCCACGCTCAGCCAATTCCCTTGCTGCCATGTGCCCCTGGGCTTCATCCATGCCATTGGTGGTTGCACATGGCCTCATGACCTACCTGTGTTGGTCAAAGTGCTCTTCTGTGATGGTGTCATGGTGCAGCTGCGACATCCGGATCAGGCGGGGGTTCCTTCGCCCAAGGGGGGCTGCCCATCACTGTCTTCACCAGCATCCTCATCATCCCATTGCTGTTCCCCTCTTCGACCTCTACAGCTATCCCACAGTCATTGGCCATGTTGTGCAGGATGCAACAGGCCAGAAATAGCCCACAGACCTTTGAGGGGCTGTATTGTAGGGCACTGCCAGATGTGTCCAGGCAACAGAAACATGCCTTCAGCATCCTGAACACCTGCTCTATGACATTGCATGTGGTGGCATGTGCCTCATTGTATATTTGTTGTGATGGGGTCATGGGCCACCGGTATGGTGTGAGCAGCCAGGGACGGAGTGGGTAGCCACTGTCACCTGTGTGTAGAGGGTGGATAATAGTATGGTGGTCAGTGTCGCTCTGCCATGGGCAGTCAAGGCCGGTATACAAGGCACCTCTGACTATGCACCCCCCAGATGCCCATGTCATCCTGCGTAATGTGCATACTCACCCACTAGGTGGCCAGTGGGGATGTCCCCACTCTCGAACCTGTGGCACAGTGCAGACTGGTGCCAGATGAGGGCATCATGTGCTCCTCCAGGGTGCGTGGCAGAGTCATTGGTTATGCGCCCCCTGGCATCGCACACCACTTGGCAGTTGATACTGGCATAGCCCTTTCTGTTGATGTATGCTACACCTTCCAGGCCAGGTGGCATGCGGATGGCCACATCAGTGCAGTCAATGGCCCCAAACATGCCATGCATACGTGCTACCCTGTGGAACTCTTGTATGTGTGCTGTGCACTCCACCTGTGTGCTGGGGAAATGGATGTACTCCACAGCATGTGGCAGCAGTGCACTGAGGAATTTTGTGAGTAGGCATGGTGTGGCCAATTGGGTTATGCCTGTTGTGTTCCCTGTTGGTCTCTGGAAGGTGCCTGTGGTGAGCAGGCACATGGCAGTTGTCACCTTTGTCTCCACTGACAGAGCATGGCTCCGTCATGTGGGTGCCTGCATCTCATCACTGCACAGCTCACAGAGCCACATCGGGATCACCTGGTTCAGGCAGTACCGGCCCACAATCTCTGTGCCACTGTAGTGCTCGAAGGTGGTGCAGTCTCGGTACCACCTGTTGGGGGCATACCACCGACGGGCCCTTCCACAGCCACGCCTGCCTTCTCACATCCCTCATTACTGCCTCCATCTGGAAGGTGGCACTGGCCATGTCCCTGGCTGGTGTTCCGCCCGGCAGCTGTTATCCCATTCCCCCCACTGTCCTTTGTGATGCTCCCCCTGCACCGGGTATGACTCCAGCCTTTGGCTGTCCTGCCTACTGCCACTGCCCTCAATCCACTGTGGCACTTCCCTGTCTCTCTTGCACAGTGGCACAGGCTCCCCACTCCTGTCCTGTTCCTGTTTGTTCCCGGGTGTGCCCTGTCCTGCTCCTGCCCAGTCCCACTCACTGCTACCCTCTTTCCTGTTGCTGTCACCTTGCTCCCACCTCTGGCTTCCCTGTAGTGTTCTTGTGCCTCTCTCTTGTTCCTTTTTATTTTGGATAATTTCCACTATTGCACAACTTCGCTTGCTCCCCTATTGCGCATGGCACATGCTGTTGGATATCGCTTTTCTTCCATTTATTCATGGTTCCTCCCCTATGGTTGTGCATGCATTCATTACCATTGAGCTCTGCGCATTGCAACCCAGGCGGTGCAGCTGCCTCCAGCTGAATATCTCACAACGGCGCATTTTCAGACTTTGCGCTGGTGCATCTCTGTTGCGCATGGTGCAACCCTTTTGAATATCTGGGCCTAAGTGTAATTTTAGGGTATGATAACCACAAGCTTACAGGTTTTTTCCTGAAAGAATTATAAATATCCTGTTCCTGTTAGTGCAAGCTTCAATATGAAATAATCCTAATACATTAGATAAACTATGGGTGAAGACCAACCCATAGTGATGGGCAGAGTCAATCATTCATTTCACCTTCCAAGGAAGGCATCTCATCTTCTAAGTCATTTAATTGATCAGACTCAAAAAATAACCATTTGTCTCCTCTGCACGTGAGCAAACATTTTGCAGGAAACAGTATTTTAAAGTTAGCTCCAGTTTTGCTCAAATCTTCCTTATATTGCAGAAACTGTTTCCTACGCTTAAGTGTCTCTGGTGCTATAGTGGGGAAATATGACAGGTAATTTCTTTAAAGTACAAACCACCTTTTTTTCAGGCAGTGTTTAAAATCAAATTGCGGTCCTTATCAAATACTAGAGAGGAAATGATTGTGCTCCTTGGACCTATGGTATATTGGAAGACATTTGCCAGTGCCTATGTTTGATTAAAAACAGCAGCTGAATTGGGTGAGAGAAGGCCAAAACTGCATCTTGATTTTCAGGCAGTCTCAGAGAAGCAACTAAACGATTTCTAGTAGGAACCCTAAAGGCCCATGTCACAAATGGTAGGTTAGTTTTTGGTAAATTCAACAGAGACAAACAAATCTTGTAAAAGTTCTCGAATAGATTTATATCCCTTGTCATAGTAGTCAGGGACTCCCATCCATCTTAAATTCTTATAACGTATCATGTTCTCCATTGCTTCATTTTTTCTCTGTAAAACTAGTATACAGTAGCTTTTAAGGGCTTCATTAGTTAACACCTTTTGTTGAACAGCTGCTACTTCATTTTGCATTTGATTTTGTGATTTGGAGATTTTCTCCACATCAGTTCGTATAATTTTCATTTCTTGCTCCAAAACATCAGATCTATCAATCAAAAGATCTAATGTTTTATCAAATAGAGTCAAAGATGTGAATAAATTTGACATTGAAGCAGATGCTTCCTTTGAAGTTTTAAATTCCACTTTTGCAGGCAAGGTTACTGCTGATTGACCCTCCCATAAGTCTTTTTTCACCTGTTTCCCAGTGAAAACTTTAGACTGACCTGTATTAAGTAATTCTTGCCATTGCTGCATATTAGCTACCCGTACAGCTGAGTCAATATACGGGTAAATCCTGCACTCGTAGATTTGCAAAGCTACAGCCCAGGGTTCAGGAGTTTGATGACTCATTTAACTCTGATCAACACTTGCAGATCCTCCTGAGGCTTGCAGTGAGCTCCTACCCCCGGACATTATCTGCTTCTTCCCAGAGAGAGGCAAGCTAGTAACAAAGTGTTCCATTGGCCCTTTTCTTATGAGTGTTTCTTTATCTGAAGAGGAAGATGTCTTCTTCCTTTTCTGTTGTTCCATCACCAAAAATGTCTTTGTTTTTTAGACATATAATCCAAGTTTGTTCTCCTTATACTCTGATGGTTAATAAGAGTTTTGAAAAGAGTCCACAAGGAGCTCTTCGGCGTGGCTGCATACCCATCGCCATCTTGGAGTCAGTTTTTACTTCCCAGTAAGTGCATATCTTGTGGGAGTTGCCACACACTTAACATTTCAACATTTCTCCTGATGCGATGAGATTCGTTAACATGCCCAGGTTAACCAGGTGCCCATAATGAACCAATTAGCCTTGACTGAGGAATAAACTGGGGTCATGCCCAATCCTGTCCCAACCAGTCTCTGCCATTCCTCCTGGGTTACACCAAATGAGCCTTTATTTCCCACAAATTGCTAAAGGCTCCCAAACAATAAATTTGAATAATCAGCACATTTTATGGTGAAGGAGAGAACCTGACACATGCTCTCTAGCCTTATCTCAGGGCACATACACCTCAGACCAACCCATAAGAACAGTCCCATGAACCTGTACTCATGGTTCTGTTTGTCTGTTTGATAAAGACATGGAAACATGAAGAAACATCTCTTCCCTTTACTGGTAGCTTGTTATAGCTTCAGCTGCACACTTTCTTTCTGGGCAGCTGACACTCTTCAGGATCTTAGGGGATTGCCCCTTGGATCCACAGAAACACAGTCCAAATCACATTTTCTCAGGTGGTCCCCCAGATTTTGTACTGTACACACAGGAGCAAGACACTTTTCTTTCCAGAGCAAGAACTGCTTGAGCATTTTAGATCATGTTTTTTCTCACATACCCCACAAATGAAAATACGAGCACCAACACTGGTAAAACAGAAAATTCTCCACATTTATTCCTGCATCATGCAAGCATCAGCACCATCATTGTGGAATACAATTTCAACATCTCCAACAGGTTTTGCGCATGCGTGCTTCCTCAGAGAGGCCGGCCATGTCGTTTAACACACATTATGTGCATAATATCATACTTGTATGTGATTTCATCTAAAGACAATTACATGACCCATCACCAATTAAAAACACAAGATACAAGTCTTATGTTGTTACTTCTGTAAACTTGTTTACATGGACTTTCAGCAGACTATGTCAGACAATGCTATTAGATGCAGGTAGCAGTTGTGATTAATGAGACAATATAAGGATCCAATAAATTATATGTCCTTACTAAAAAATGTGAATGTCCCATTAGGTGCATTTATAATTTTATGTTTTAAATTTATTGCTTGATTCCACAGTCAAAGTATATAGGAGGTCAATTCAGGTCAAATAATATGCTCACAGTTAGATTTTATAACTGCAGCTGAATTATAACAAAACTGTACACTATTCCTTCACTAGTATTAACCTGACAACAGCTAAACATGGGTGACATAAATTATAAGACTGTAGCTTGACTTAACTGTCAAAAATGTGTAGGAGGTCAACCAAGGTCAAATAATAAGCTCACAGTTAGTTTTATAGCTGCAGCTAATTTCCTTAAAAACATTAAAGATTATATTATTCTTCCACATAATATTAAGATAGCAACAACTGAAAATAGATCAAATCTTCATATTCAGACTTAAACTTACTGTGTTACATAGATACATACATAGACACTGTCAGCAGATAAGGGCATATGGCCCAGGCAGTCTGTGCATTTGAGCTTGTAAGTTCACATTATGTTTTCCTAGAAGTCCATTGCCCCTTACCCCTGACCTCCAAAACTTCCTTATGTCTAGCCCATGCTTTCTTAAATCCTGTGATTGTTTCAGCCCCACCACTTCCTCTGGCAGGGTGTTCCACTTGTCCACCACCAACTGTGTGAAGAAATTCTTCCTTGTGTTTCCTCTTAATTGCTCTCCCTTCAACTTCATCCCATGCCCTCTAGTCCTGGAACATCTTTTTCACAGGAAATAGTGTGTTGCTGCACCCTGTTCCTCCTTGTAAGGTACTTTTATGTCTCTGTCATATCCCCCTCGCTCCCTTCTCTTCTCCAGGGTACATATTAAAGTCCTTCAACCTGCCTTCATAGGACATGTGATGCAATCCCTGTACCATCTTTGTTGCCCTCCTCTGAACCTTCTCTACCCTGTCTATGTCTTTATGTAGGTAAGGTCTCCAGAACTGTACACTGTACTCCAGGTGGGGCCTCACTAGTGTCTTGTATAGTGGAATTATGATCTCCCTTTTCCTACTGGTGATGCCCCTGCCTATGCATCCCAGCATCCTATTTGCTTTACCTGCTGCCTTGTCACACTGTTTCCCCTACCTTGAGGTCATCAGAGATGATAACCCCAAGGTCCCTTTCCTGCTTGGTGCATGTTATATCCTCACACCCAAATTGATATGTTCTTCCAGGGTTTTTGTGCCCCATATGCATTATCTTACACTTCTTTGCATTGAATTTCAACTGCCAAACCCCTAACCATTCTTCAAGCTTCTGCAGGTCCCTTCTCATTCTGTCTATACCCTCTGGTGTATCCACTCTGTTACAGAGCTTTGTGTCATCAGCAAACAGTGAAATTCTACCTTTTAGGTCCTGTGCAATGTCATTGATGAGGATGTTGAATAGGACTGGTCCCAGCACTGATCCTCGTGGTACCCCACTGGTCACTCTTCCTTCTGTGGAGTGACAGCCATTTATCACCACTGCCTGTGTCCTGACACCCAGCCAATTACCTACTTACTGCACTACTGTTCTACCCAATCCTATATTCCCCAGTTTGTGTAATAGCCTTCTATGTGGCACAGTGTCAAAGGCCTTGCTGAAGTCCAGATAGGCCATGTCCACTGCCCTCCCCTGATCCACCTCCCTTGTCACCCAGTCAAAAAATTAAATGAAGTTGGTCTGACATGACCTCCCCCCAATGAAACACATGCTGCCTTGGGTCCTGTAGTCCATTGGCAACCAGATGTTCCACCAATCATTCCTTCAGTAGTGCTTCCATGATCTTCCCTACTACTGAGGTGAGGCTGACTCATCTGTAGTTCCCTATTTCCTCTCTGTTCCCGCTTTTCATCTGCTGTCCTCCAGTCTTTGGGTACCGCCCCTGTTTTCAGTGATTGGCTAAACAGGATAGCCAGCGGTTCAGCCACCACCTATCTTAGTTCCTTTAGGAACCTGGGGTGCACCCCATCTGGCCACATTGCTTTATCAACTCTTATTTCTTCCAGTTCCTTCAGGACCCTTTCCCATGTAAAGGAACTTGTGCCCATTTCTGCACCATTCCTACCCCCTTGTACTCCCTTCTGGCCCATTACCCACCTCTTCCTCAGTAAAGACTGAGCAAAATACTTATTCAGTATGTCGGCTTTACTGTTGTTATCCTCCATGTGGCCCCATCCTCCCCCTTCAGTGTCACTATCCCTCCTTTTGCCTTTCTTTTTTCCCTTATGTACCTGTAAAAGGTTTTATCCCCTCTACCCATGAGTTTTATGATGTGCTCTTCTGTCTGAGATTTAGCTTCCCTTACTGACTTCCCTGCCTCCCTTTACTTCTCCTGGTACTTTTCCCTATTCTCTTCTGCCTGGGTCTTTTTATTGCCTGAATGCAATCTTTTTGGCTTTCACTTTCTCCGCTACCTCCTTGGAAAACCATAATAGCCTCCTCTTCTTTTTCCCCCTTGCTAAGCTGCTTAATGCATACTTCTGTTGACCTTGTAATTCTCCGTTTTAAACATTGCTCACTGTTCCTCAATCCCTGATTCCTTCCCCATTTCCATTAATGTCTCTTTCAAGCATCTCCCCATTTTTCCTAAGTTCCACCGCCCCTAAAATCCAGGATACATGTTTTTGTGCAGTTTGATTCTTCTCCTTCTGTGATTTAAAACCACAGTGACTGGTGGTCACTGTTTCCCAGGTGCTCCCCCACTGTCACCCCATCACACTGTCCGTGTTTGTGAGCATGCGTTCCAGTATTGCCTTCTGCTGAGTTGGTTCCATGACCAGTTGCTTGAGAAAGGTACATTGAAGGGAGTTCAGGATAAATCTGCTCCTGGTTGATGCTGCTGCTGGGAGGCTCCAGTCCATGTTTGGAATATTGATGTTTTCAATAAGCAACACGTCACCTTTGTCTGCCATCCTTTGGATGGCTAGCTACAGCTCCCAATCTGTTTCTTCCTCCTGGACTGGTGGTCTGTAGACCAATCCTGTACTGGCTGACCCCATTTTCCTGTCAAGTTTAACCCACAGTATCGCTCCCCCATTTTGTTCCTCTTGAATCTCTGTTGCCTTTATGCCAACTTTCACATAAAGTGCCACTCCTTCTCCCTTCCTGCCCACTCTGTCTCTTCTGTATATGTTGTAACCAGGTATGGCCATCTCCTAGTCGTGTTTATCATTACAACAGGCCTCAGTGATGGGCACACTGTCCAGGTCCAACTGCATCATGACAGCCTCCAGATCCTCCATCTTGTTGCTAAGGCTCCTGGAATTTACACACATGGCTTTCAATGATTTAAACTCTCTGAACTGTTTAGCTGTTCTATTCCAGCCCCCTCCTTGGTTGTTCTTTATCCCTGGTTCTTCCTGCTGTCTGCCCTTCTGTTGAATTTTGCTCCCTTTCTGCCTATCTGCCTCTTGGGTACTTATCTCCATCTTTTGCACACTGCTTTTTGCACAATACTTTGATCAAATAAACCAATCGATGTGGGAGGTCAAAAGGTCATGGCAACAATACTGTGACATCTTACAGGCCAAATGCTATTTTCAATTCACTGAGTGTAGAAAATATCTGTGTCTGCCTCCTAGACGTAGAAAGGAATAAAACACCATTACTCTAAATAATCATCATAATACCTATATTATTCCTTCATATCTAACCACAGCAATCTTCTAGACATAACCCATATTGGCAGTGTACATACTTTATACGCTTACTACATTTTCTAGTTATTTTTTCTTAACAATTTTTTCTTAACATAAGGGGTCAGATTTATCCCATCATTCAGTCCTGCTGTTCTCAGGCCCTGAATGTGGTAAATCCAAAATGTTTCTCTTTGAAGGAGTAGATCATCCAAACTTCCTCCCCTTCTCCCAGTCTCACCTCACCTTTTCTATGCTACAAAACCGGAATAGATGTTCCTCTTGGGGTCTGTTCAGCAGTATATGTTTCGCAGGGGCTCTATTCATGCCACCATTCCTTACAGAGTATTTATTCTCTCCTATGTGGACCTTAAGTGCCCTCCCTGCTTTTCTTAAATAGAAGGCCTTGCACTTAAATGTAGCCATGTATACTACCCCCACTGTAGAGCAATTAATGAACTGATCTAGCTTAAATGTTCCTTCAAAATTAATGGATGTAAAGGTGTTACATTTAGTGATGGAATCACAATGTGTGCAGTGTCCACATTTGAATGTGACTCTGGAGGTACTGGCATCCAAGTCTCCTGTCTTGTGTGGGTTGTAGGCTCTGCCTCAATTTGTCCTTCAGATTAGGCTCGCAGCTATACACCATTCTGGGTAGTTGTTGTGTACACACTTTCAATAGTGAATCAGTTCTAAGGATGCCCCAGTGTTTGTTGATAATGTCTCTTACCCTATCCAATGTGTTGCTGTATAAGGAGACAAAATTAATCAGGTCTTTTCTCCCCCCATATTCTGACATATCAGAAGTTCCTGCCTGTTTTTGTTTCTGCCTTGTTTCTGGCTTCCTGAATACACTCATGTCTGTATCCTCGATTCAGAAATCTGTCTTGCATTTCATCTGCTTTTCTCTGGAATGCTTAATTTTGTGAACAATTCCTTTTAATTCTAAGGAATTGTGCTGTCGGGATGTTAGCAATGATATGGTGTGGATGGCAACTGGATAGTAGTAATATTGTGTTAGGGTCTGTGGGTTTTCTTTACAGATCCATTTAGATGCTCCCTGTTCTGTCTTTGCTGATCTGGTAATCTAGCAAGTTAACTGTTTGGTGACGGTATTCCATTTTGAACCATAAATTTGGATTAGTACTTTCTAGAAAGCATTAAGGGTTACTGTTCAGATCTCTGTTGTCTCCATAATTGACTATGACCTGATCATATACAATCTAATGGGGGCAGGGGTGAAAAGGGGTCTGAAGAGGCTAGGAATTGTGGAAGCAGTTGCATATCTCTGGGAAAAGATTTTGGTATAGCTTTTTGAAGGAGACTACAGGAATGAAAGTATTCAGCTTCAGGGTCTTTTGTAAAGAGTTCCAGATGTGTGCTAGAAAGTAGTTGATTGCAGCCCTTCCATGGCGGGTACATGCCTTAGGTAGATTCAGCAAGATGAGGTTATTGCTTCTTACGGCATATGGCCTTGGAGTAACAAGAGAGAAGCAATCAGAAATGTAGGATGGTAGTTTATTTGTCAGAGCTTTGTATATCAAAGAGCAGCATTTTGTTCCTTCTGTGATGTAGGGATGTCCAGCCAACTGCAGCATAGAGAACAGTGGTGGGTACTGAAAGGAAGGTCAGTGATGAACCTTAGAGCTCTATGGTACAGGGTATCCAGTTTATTTAGGTAGGACAGGGAGCAGTGGCCATATAGGAAGTCTGCATAATCAAGGAGGGATATAAATGAAGCCTGGATTAATCTCTGCTTAGATTCTCTGTTTAGAAAATGTTTGATCCTGAAGAATAGGCCAAGCCTTTGCCTTAGTTTTTTCAGGAGCTCTTCAATGTGCTGGGTGAAATCAAGCCTGTTGTCAATCCAAACCCCCAGATATTTGAATTTATCTTCATAGTCAAGGCTTTCACCAAGGATGGCAGAAAGTTGGGGAAGAATGATCAGTGAGTAGGTATGTTGCAGCAGAAGCAGGTTGTGGAGGCATGGCACTTTTGTGCCCAATCCCCCTACAGCCTGCAAAGGCATGTCCCCATCCCCCAATTCCGTGGCATGTTGCTGCTGACACTAGTTCAGCCAGCAGTGCCACAACTTAAAAACAAATTAGCCACTGCAATCAAGGGCCCCTTTGTCATTGCAGCATCAGCCATCCGCTGCAATGAGGGAGCGATCTGTCATTGCAGGGCAGGATGTAGCATCTGTGGTATTGTTTGTGAAAATGGCGGCAGCTTGCCGCTGTATTCACAAACAATATGTACCCTCCCCAATGTTTAGTTGCCAACGAGGGAGTCCATTCCCCATTGGCAAAATAAATCCCCACTTTTGTTGTTTGCTGGCGGGGCTACCCAATCCCTGTTGGCAGAAAAAGAATCCCCCTTTGTTGTTTGCCGATGGGGTGCCCAATCCCGTCGGCAGAAATAACCCCCCTTTTGTTGTTTCCGATGGGGGTGCCCAATCTCCCATCGGCTACAGCTGTCCCACCTCAGACTCTGGTGGCATGCTGGGAGCCCACCCCAGCATGCCCCATGCCTCTGAAATGTGGAAAGTGTCCTGCGACATTTTCTTGTACCTGAAAGAAAGGAAACGGTCCCTCGTAGTCTCCCTGCACCCACCCACTGTGCACCCAGCCTCCCCACACCCCCCTCACCCCATACTTACCTCTAGAGCATGGTGTGATGATCTTCGCTGGACCGGGAACAGGTCTGCACTCTTCAAAGCCGACCCGAACTAAGTAAATGCCGGTAAGCTGTATAATGTAATGAACAGGGTTTTTTCAACTTTGTTGCATATCTTGGGCATTTTTGGGAATTTTTTCCCCAAATTTTCAACATGGGATTTTTGGGACCCCTTCTCGTGAATTCTTGAACTGTCATGACGTTAATCATCCCCGAAAGGTGGTTTTGTGGTCACTGTGCAGAATCACCCTTTGGGGCTGATTAATGAAACGACAGTGCCAGTGTTCATGAGGTGGGCTCTCAAAAAGCCTATGTTACAAATTTGGTGAAAAAAATTAAAAAAATGACTGTTTTACGAGCGTGTGTTGCGCAGTTGCTACGTATGCTCATAACTTTGCGAATGTACAATATTTTCATGCCAGATTTTCAACATTGGCATTTTGTCACACCTCCTTGTGAGCAGTATAGCTTTCATTGTTCACATCCTGGCCAAAATGTGTTTTTGCACTTCCGGTGCAGAATAGCGCAGTCGCTGTGGGAAATCAGTGTTCAGGACAGATTAAGAAAATGACAGTGACACTGTTCATGAGTAGAGGTCCTAAAATGCCTATGTTGAAAATTTGGTAATGATACTCCATAAAATGACTGCATTGCGCACTTGGCACACACGCTCGTAACTTCACGAATTTCTAATATTTTCACTCCAGATTTGCAACATTGCCATTTTCCCAGACCTTCTTATGAACAGTACAGATGCCATTTTTCCCATCCTGGCCAAAATGTGTTTTCACACTTCCGGAGCAGAATAGAGCGGTCGCTGTGGGAAATCACTGTTCTGGAGAGATTAAGAAAATGACAATGGTACTGTTCATGAGCAGAGGTCTTAAAATGGCTATGTTGAAAATTTGGTGATGATAGCCCATCAATGGACTGTGTTACAAGTGTGCATTGCGCACTTTCTATGCACCCTTGTAACTTCGCAGATTTGTAATATTGTCACACCACATTTCCAACAGTGCCATTTTTTCACACCTCTTTAAAAGCAGTACAGCTATCATTTTTCACATCCTGACCGAAATGTGTTTTCACAGTTCTGGCACAGAATAACATGGTCACTATGGGAAATCAGTGTTCAGGACAGATTAAGAAAATGACAGTGGTACTGTTCATGAGCAGAGGTCCAAAAATCTCTATGTTGAAAATTTGGTGACGAAACTCCATAACATGACTGTGTTATAAACATGCATTGAACTGTTCCCACTCACCCTTGTAACTCCGCAAATTTGTAATACTGTCACGCCACATTTTCAACAGTGGCATTTTTTCAATTCCTTATGAACACTGCAGCTGTCATTTTTCACATCCTGGCTACATTATGTTTTTATACTCCTGCGGACAATAGCAAGGTCACTGTGGGAAATCAGTGTTTGGGACAGATTAAGATCGACCGAGTGAGAGGGGGGAGTGACCGAGCTCAACTGAGCTCTGTCAGGACTGCTGCAGATTTGTTTGTGGCAGACAAAGGCCCCAACACAAGAGCCAAGAACAAAAGGGCAGCCTGCAGCACTGGGAGAAACAGAACGAGAGAGTGAGCGCACTCACTGAAGCGCTGTCAGGGCTGTTGCAGATTTCTTTGTGGGCAGAAAAAGGCATCGATACAGGCATAGGGGCCCAGTACAAAAAGCCAGCCTGCAGCAGTAGGAGAAACAGTATGAGTGAGTGAGACAAGGGGACTTAGTGAGCTCAACGGAGCTCTGTCAGAGCTGCTGGGATTTCTTTGTGGGCAGAAAAAGGCGCCACTGCAGGCAGGAGCCCCATATAAAAGGGCAGCTTGCAGCACCAGGATAAACAGAATGAGCGATGAGAGCTCTGTCGGGACAGCTGCAGATTTCTTTGTGGACAGACAAAGTTGCCAACACAGCCAGGAACTCCATGCAAAAGAGCAGTCTGCAGCGTAAAGAGAAACAGAACAAGTGAGTGACAGAGCGGTAGTGAGTGAGCTCAACGGGGCTGTAATGTGACTGCTGCAGATTTCTTTGTGGGCAGAAAATGCAGCAACACAGGCAGAAACCCAGTACAAAAGGCCAGCTTGCAGCGCCGGCAGAAACGGAATGCGAGAGTGACACAGGGGGAGAGAGCGAGCTCAGTGGAGCTGTGTTGGGACTGCTTCAGATTTCCTTCTGGCCAGAAAAAGCCACCAATGCAGGCAGGAGCCCAGTACAAAAGGATAGCCTGCAGTGCCAGGAGACACAAAATGACCACGTGAGGGAGGGGGAGTTGGTGAGCTCAATGGGGCTTTGTTGGGACTGCTGCAGATTTGTTTGTGGGCAGGAAAAGGCAGCAATGCATGCAGGGGACCAGTACAGAAGGGCAGCCTGCAGTGGCAGGAAAACCAGAATGAGCGAGTGAGTGAGCTCAACAGGGCTATATTGTAACTACTGCAAAGTTCTTTGTGGGCATAAGAAGGCAGCAATGCAGGCAGGAGCCCAGTAGAAAAGGGCAACATGCAGTGCCAGCACAACAGAATGAGCGAGTGAGAGAAGCAGAGTGAGCAAGCTCAACGGAGCTCTGTTGGGGCTGCCATAACATGACTGTGTTACAAGCGTGCGTTGAACTGTTTCCACACACCCTTCTAATTTCGCAAATTTGTAATACTGTCACACCACATTTTCAACAGTGGCATTTTTTCACAACTCCTTATGAACACTACAGCTGTCATTTTGCACATCCTGGCTAAAATATGTTTCTACACTCCTGCAGCATACTAGCACGGTCACTCTGGGAAATAAGTGTTTGGGACAGATTAAGATCGACCGAGTGAGGGGGAAGTGGCCAAGCTCAGCTGAGCTCTGTCAGGACTGCTGTGGATTTGTTTGTGGGCAGACAAAGGCCCCAACACAAGAGCCTAGTACAAAAGGGCAGCCTGCATCACTGGAAGAACCGGAATGAGTGAGTGAGACAGGCGGACTGAGTGACCTCAACGGACTTCTGCCAGTACAGCTGTGGATTTCTTCATGGGTAGAAAAAGCCACCAACACAGGCAAGAGCACAGTACAAAAAGGCAATCTGCAGTGCCAGGAGACACAGAATGAGTGAGTGACACAGGGGGGAGTGAACCACCTCAATGGAGCTCTCTTGGGACAGCTGTGTATTCCTTCCTCGGCAGAACAAGGTGCCAATGCATGCACCAGCCCAGTACAAAAGAGCAGCCTGCAGCACTGGGACTAACAGACTGAGCCACTGACAGAGGCCACTGTGCGAGCACAACAGACCACCGCAATCAACATTCTGCATTGACAAATGTTTGTTTCTAATGAATTTGCACAATGCATATCTGCTGAGAGGCAGTTTCAAAGTGGTCTTCCTTTTATGCATTTTTATAATGTGTTTTCCTATAATATGCCTGCTAATTGCTATATGTTTAGCCCCGGATAGTTCACAGAAAACATGGCATCTTATTTTCAGTGGGGCTCTATATCTACACAATATTATGCTGCATTGTAGAAAATCAGAACACAATGAAAATGATATTTTGTATCTGGACTAGGTTACCCTGAATAAATACATTATAAAAATGGTAAAATCATGACACCACTGAAAACAAGATATTGCATCTAATCTGGGACATCCTGAGTAAATACAGTGCAAACATGTATAAAATGAAGATCACAATGACAATGAGATGTAGCATCTCCCCATCGCTATCAAGGATACAAAGTATAGGATACAAACTATTCAAAGAGCTAGTGGAGGCAAAACAGGCAGACAGGAAAATAATACAAATTTTAAATAGTAGTCAGTTGTAATTGTTTGTTTCTGAAGGACTGGGGAATGGAATAACAGTGGAAGGAGACAGATAGAGGGCCACAGTACCCAATCAGGGTGCTGAAGCATGACCAGACTTGATAGACCAATAGGCCTACTTTATTTATTGAAAATGTTTTACCAGGAAAGGCACACTGAGCAAAAAGAAGCTCAACTCACGGTGCGACCTGGGGGGAAGGGTTACAGAGGGGGCAGGTATACATACAATAGTTGAGTTTAGCAGTAGTGCAATACAGATAATGTACATGGTTTGGAGGGATTACATTTGAACTTGTTACATAAGAAGAGCAGTACAGAACAATGATCATCAACAACAGGGTATAAATATCCTGGGTACACGGCAAGGACAATACAGAGCATCACATCAGGGACAGGGTATACATATCATGGGTACACGGCATGGTAAGAACAGTACAGAGCATCACATCAGGGACAGGGTATACATATCATGGGTACATGGCAAGGTAAGAACAGTACAGAGCATCACATCAGGGACAGGGTATACATATCCTGGGTACACGGCAAGGTAAGAACAGTACAGAGCATCACATCAGGGACAGGGTATACATATCCTGGGTACAAGGCAAGTAAGAACAGTACAGAGCATCACATCAGGGACAGGGTATACATATCATGGGTACACGGCAAGGTAAGAACAGTACAGAGCATCACATCAGGGACAGGGTATACATATCCTGGGTACACGGCAAGGTAAGAACAGTACAGAGCATCACATCAGGGACAGGGTATAAATATCATGGGTACACGGCAAGGTAAGAACAGTACAGAGCATCACATCAGGGACAGGGTATAAATATCATGGGTACACTGCAAGGTAATAACAGTACAGAGCATCACATCAACGACAGGGTATACATATCATGGGTACACGGCAAGGTAAGAACAGTACAGAGCATGCACATCAGGGACAGGGTATACATATCATGGGTACACGGTAAGGTAAGAACAGTACAGAGCATCACATCAACGACAGGGTATACATATCATGGGTACAAGGAAAGAACAGTACAGAGCATCACATCAGGGACAGGGTATAAATATCCTGGGTACACGGCAAGGTAAGAACAGTACAGAGCATCACATCAGGGACAGGGTATACATATCCTGGGTACACGGCAGGTAAGAACAGTACAGAGCATCACATCAGGGACAGGGTATACATATCATGGGTACACGGCAAGGTAAGAACAGTACAGAGCATCACATCAGGGACAGGGTATACATATCATGGGTACACGGCAAGGTAAGAACAGTACAGAGCATCACATCAGGGACAGGGTATACATATCATGGGTACAGGGCAGGGTGAGAACAGTACAGAGCATCACATCAGGGACAGGGTATACATATCATGGGTACAGGGCAGGGTGAGAACAGTACAGAGCATCACATCAGGGACAGGGTATACATATCATGGGTACAGGGCAGGGTAAGAACAGTACAGAGCATCACATCAGGGACAGGGTATACATATCCTGGGTACACGGCAAGGTAAGAACAGTACAGAGCATCACATCAGGGACAGGGTATACATATCCTGGGTACACGGCAAGGTAAGAACAGTACAGAGCATCACATCAGGGACAGGGTATACATATCCTGGGTACACGGCAAGGTAAGAACAGTACAGAGCATCACATCAGGGACAGGGTATACATATCCTGGGTACACGGCAAGGTAAGAACAGTACAGAGCATCACATCAGGGACAGGGTATACATATCCTGGGTACACGGCAAGGTAAGAACAGTACAGAGCATCACATCAGGGACAGGGTATACATATCCTGGGTACACGGCAAGGTAAGAACAGTGCAGAGCATCACATCAGGGACAGGGTATACATATCCTATGGTACACGGCAAGGTAAGAACAGTACAGAGCATCACATCAGGGACAGGGTATACATATCCTGGGTACACGGCAAGGTAAGAACAGTACAGAGCATCACATCAGGGACAGGGTATACATATCCTGGGTACACGGCAAGGTAAGAACAGTACAGAGCATCACATCAGGGACAGGGTATACATATCCTGGGTACACGGCAAGGTAAGAACAGTACAGAGCATCACATCAGGACAGGTATACATATACCTGGGTACACGGCAAGGTAAGAACAGTACAGAGCACATCACATCAGGGACAGGGTATACATATCCTGGGCACACGTGCAAGGTAAGAACAGTACAGAGCATCACATCAGGGACAGGATACATATCACTGGGTACACGCAAGGTAAAGAACAGTACAGAGCATCACATCAGGGACAGGGTATACATATCCTGGGTACACGGCAAGGTAAGAACAGTACAGAGCATCACATCAGGGACAGGGTATACATATCCTGGGTACACGGCAAGGTAAGAACAGTACAGAGCATCACATCAGGGACAGGGTATACATCTCTGGGTACTGCGGCAAGGTAAGAACAGTACAGAGCATCACATCAGGGACAGGGTATACATATCCTGGGTACAATGCAAGGTGAAACAGTACAGAGCATCACATCAGGGACAGGGTATCTACAGATCCTGGCACACGGCAAGGTAAGAACAGTACAGAGCATCACATCAGGGACACAGGCATACACATCCTGGGCACACGGTGTGGAAATAGTAAGTAGAGGAATTCCAGGGACCTAGGGACAGGGCATACATATCTCTGGGTACACGGCAAGGCAAGAACAGTACAGAGCATCAAGACCCAGGGACAGGGGTACAAGCATATCTCCTGGGCAATAATGGCAAGGTGTACAAACAGTACAGAGCATCACATCAGGGACAGGCTATACATATCCTGGGTACACGGCAGAGTAAAACAGTACGGAGCATCACACATCAGGGACAGGAGTACCATATCATGGGTACCGCGGCAGGGTAAAATTTCAGTGCATGACATCAGGGACAGGGTATACATATCATGGGTACAGTGTAAGGTAAGAACAGTACAGAGCATCACATCATGACAGGTTGTACATATCTGTGGGTACAAGGTAAGAGAACAGTTCAGAGCATCACATCAGGGACAGGGTATTCATATCATGGGTACACGGCAAGGAAAGAACAGTACAGAGCATCCAAATCAGGGACAGGGTATGTGATATCATGGCTACACGGCAAGTGTAGAACAGTACAGAGCATCACATCAGGGACAGGGTATATATATCAGTACACGGCAAGGTAAGAACAGTACAGAGCATCACATCAGGGACAGGGTATACATATCATGGGTACACGGCAAGAGTAAGAACAGTACAGAGCATCTACATCAGGGACAGGGTATACATATCATGGGCACACGGCAAGGTAAGAACAGTATAGAGACCACATCAGGACAGGTATACATATCCTGCATAATGCAAGGTAAGAAACAGTACAGAGCATCACATCAGGGACAAGGTATACATATCCTGGGCACGGCAGGTAAGAACAGTACAAAGCATCACATCAGGGACAGGGTATACATATCATGGGTACACGGCAGGGTAAGAACAGTACAGAGCATCACATCAGGACAGGTATACATATCCCGACTGTGTAAGGTAAGAACAGTACAGAGCATCACATCAGGGACAGGGTATACATATCCTGGGTACACGGCAGGGTAAGAACAGTACAGAGCATCACATCAGGGACAGGGTATACATATCCTGGGTACACGGCAAGGTAAGAACAGTACAGAGCATCACATCAGGGACAGGGTATACATATCCTGGGTACACGGCAAGGTAAGAACAGTACAGAGCATCACATCAGGGACAGGGTATACATATCCTGGGTACACGGCAAGGGTAAGAACAGTACAGAGCATCACATCAGGACAGGGTATACATATCCTGGGCACACGGAAAGGTAAGAGCAGTACAGAGCATGACATCAGGGACAGGGTATACATATCATGGGTACTAGGCAAGAACAGTACAGAGCATCACATCAGGGACAGGGTATACATATCATGGGTACACGGCAAGGTAAGAACAGTACAGAGCATCACATCAGGGACAGGGTATACTTATCATGGGTACACGGCAAAGTAAGAACAGTGCAGAGCATCACATCAGGGACAGGGTATACATATCATGGGTACACGGCAGGGTAAGAACAGTACAGAGCATCACATCAGGGACAGGGTATACATATCATGGGTACACGGCAGGGTAAGAACAGTACAGAGCATCACATCAGGGACAGGGTATACATATCCTGGGTACAAGGCAGGGTAAGAACAGTACAGAGCATCACATCAGGGACAGGGTATACATATCCTGGGTACAAGGCAGGGTAAGAACAGTACAGAGCATCACATCAGGGACAGGGTATACATATCATGGGTACACTGCAGGGTGAGAACATTACAGAGCATCACATCAGGGACAGGGTATACATATCATGGGTACAAGGCAAGAACAGTACTGAGCATCACATCAGGGACAGGGTATACATATCATGGGTACAAGGCAGGGTGAGAACAGTACAGAGCATCACATCAGGGACAGGGTATACATATCATGGGTACAGGGCAGGGTGAGAACAGTACAGAGCATCACATCAGGGACAGGGTATACATATCATGGGTACAAGGCAAGAACAGTACAGAGCATCACATCAGGGACAGGGTATACATATCATGGGTACAAGGCAGGGTGAGAACAGTACAGAGCATCACATCAGGGACAGGGTATACATATCCTGGGTTCAAGGCAGGGTGAGAACAGTACAGAGCATCACATCAGGGACAGGGTATACATATCATGGGTACAAGGCAGGGTGAGAACAGTACAGAGCATCACATCAGGGACAGGGTATACATATCCTGGGTACAAGGCAAGTTAAGTACAGTACAGAGCGTCACATAAGGGACAGGATATACATATCATGGGTACAAGGGAGGGTAAGAACAGTACAGAGCATCTCATCAGGGACAGGGTATACATATCATGGGTACAAGGCAGGGTAAGAACAGTACAGAGCATCACATCAGGGACAGGGTATACATATCATGGGTACAAGGCAGGTTAAGAACAGTACAGAGCGTGCACATCAGGGACAGGGTATACATATCATGGGTACAAGGCAGGGTAAGAACAGTACAGAGCGTGCACATCAGGGACAGGGTATACATATCATGGGTACAATGCTTGGTAAGAACAGTACAGAGCATCACATCAGCGACTGGGTATACATATCCTGGGTACAAGGCAGGGTGAGAACAGTACAGAGCGTGCACATCAGGGACAGGGTATACATATCATGGGTACAAGGCAGGGTAAGAACAGTACAGAGCATCACATCAGGGAGAGGGTATACATATCCTGGGTACAAGGCAGGGTAAGAACAGTACAGAGCATCACATCAGGGACAGGGTATACATATCATGGGTACAAGGCTGGGTGAGAACAGTACAGAGCATCACATCAGGGACAGGGTATACATATCCTGGGTACAAGGCAGGGTGAGAACAGTACAGAGCATCACATCAGGGACAGGGTATACATATCATGGGTACAAGGCAGGGTGAGAACAGTACAGAGCATCACATCAGGGACAGGGTATACATATCCTGGGTACAAGGCAAGTTAAGAACAGTACAGAGCGTCACATAAGGGACAGGATATACATATCATGGGTACAAGGCAGGGTAAGAACAGTACAGAGCATCACATCAGGGACAGGGTATACATATCTTTGGTACAAGGCAGGGTAAGAACAGTACAGAGCATCACACCAGGGACAGGGATACACAGCGAGGCAATACATGAATTACGTAAGTGCCAGTAGCAGAACTAGAAGACCAGAAGGAACTTGGGTGCCAGTAACAACTTGAGCTGCAGTGGGATGTACCAAGTTGACAGTAGGAGTTGGAGTGCGAAGATGGGGGGGTAGAGAGGGAGTGGACTAGTGAGCATTAGGTGCATAGGGGAGTAGGTTTAGGTGAGATGGGAGGGAGGAAGAATGGTGTTGGTAGCTGTGAGTAGGGCAGAGGAGTGTACATTAGATAGGAAGGGGGGAGTGAAGGGAGATGTCAGGAGTGAGAAGAGGGAGTAAGAGTGAGTGTTAGTGCGTAGGGCAGTATATAAGCCAGACAATTATATGATGGCCAGGCCGCTGGTCAGGCCCTAGGGGGCAACAGGGGGATAGAAGCTAACAAATGGGGGGAGGTCAGGGGCAGTTGCAATTTGGTGTGAGGAAGTTAGAGAGGGCAGAGGACAAGGAGTATTTGGATGACGAATTGCGGGGCCTGGCTGGCAGGCCATTCCAGAGTTTAGGGAAGAGGTAAAAGAAGGCCGATTGACCGGCGGTGGTCCTTCGGTGGGGGATGACTAATAGCCTCATGTCAGTGGACCGGAGGGTGTGGGTGTGGGTGGGGGTAGGTGGGGAAGATAGTGAGGATGCGAGGTAGGGCGGGAGGGAGCTGAGCCAGAAGTTGGAAGCAAATTTAGCTCTATGAATTAGGCGTCGGTTGCTCATGGATTGCAGGGCCAGCGAGTGGTATAGTTCACAATGATGTGAGCGGGGGGGCATTGAGGACAAAGCAGCAGAACGCATTAAAGAGGGGTCAAGTCTGGCTAGCATGGTCTTTGAGGCAGAGCTGTAGACTACATCGCAGTAGCTGAAGTTGGGTAAGATCATTTTCAGGATTAAATCTCATTTGACGGGTAGTGGGAGACAGGTGCGGTTCCTGTAGAGGGCACCCAGTTTTGGGCGCAGTTTTGAAATGATGGCATCTACATGTGTAAAAGGAGAGGTGGTGATTGAGCCAAACCCCTAGATACCTGAAGGAGGGCACTTGTTCAAGGATGGTGTTTTTCAGGGTATGATAGATCAGAGGGGGCGTGAGTTTGGATAGACGCTGTCTTGTGCCGAAAGATATAGAGACAGTTTTCTTGGCATTTAGGGAGAGTTGGTAGGTATTGAACCAGTGCTGGATTTTGTTGAAATCAGTTTGAAGTTTGGAAGTGAGTTCTTCGTGGGTCCGGCCGGAGGTAAAGAGGACCGTGTTGTCTGCGTACATGTGGATCGCGGTGGAGGAGCAAGAATTAGGCAGATCATTTAGAAGGATGGAGAAGAGGATGGGGCCCAGAACTGAACCTTGGGGAACGCCGGTGGTGATGGGGGGGGGAGATGTGGTCAGCTATTTTAGTGGATTGGGTTCTATTTAGTAGGTAGGCACTGAACCAGTTTGTGGCAGACACTGCTAACCCAGCCCCTGATAGTCGGGATAGTAGGAGAGAGTGGGATACCGCGTCAAAAGCTTTAGCTAGGTCAATGAAAATAACGTCCATGATTAGCCCTTTATCCATCCCAGTGAGGATGGAGTCCATGAGTCTAAGTAGGGAGGAGGTGGTAGAGTGGTGTTTTCTGAAGCTGTACTGAAATGGGATGAAGAAGTTAGTTTCAGAGAGAAAGTGGGAGAGCTAGAATAGAACTAGGTGTTCCTGGAGTTTGGCGAGGGCGGGGAGGAGGGAGATGGGATGATAATTAGTAGTGGAGGAAGTATCATCACCTTTTGGAAGGCTTAGGACAGAGGCATGCTTCCATTCGGAGGGCAGTGACTCTGTGGTGAAAGATAGATTTAGTAGGGTGGCGAGGGGAGTGGCAATGGTGGGGGTCAGAAAGTAAGAGAAGTTTGTTATCGAGACCATCAGGGGATTTGCCTTTGGAGGGGTTCAGGGAGTGAAGGGCATCTAAGGTTTCAGTAGGGGAGATGGGTCTGAAGGAAAAGGGATTCCTACCAGTTGGTAGGGTGATAGATGACTGGGGAGTGGATGTGGTTATAGATCTAAGGGGGGTGGGTGTGGTTGTTGCAGGCAGGGAATCAAGGAGGGCTAGGGTGCAAGTAGTGAAATAGGAGTTGAACTCGGAGGCTACCTTCAGGGGGTTGGAGAAGAGAGTCCCTTGAGCGAGGAGGAGAGGTGGGGGGCTTGCTGTTTGGGGGGAGAAAAGGGAGTTAATGACTTTCCAGAATTTAGAAGGTCTCCCAAGATTTGTATTTAGGGTGTTGTTGAAATATTCAGCCTTAGCTAAACGGATGGTCTTTGTGCATTTGTTGTGCAGCATACGGTAGGTGATAAGGTTGCTTGGGAGGAGTGTAGATTTGTAGTTATGCCAGGCCTTGTCACGGGCTTGTTGGCAAGCTATTAACTCTGGGGATATCCAAGGTAGGTGAGATCTGCGGACTCTAGCCCGGTGCAGGGGGGCGTGTTTATCCCAGGCAGTGAGGAAGGTGTTCCGAAAATGCATAAAGGCCGAATCCATGTTAAAGCAGTTTGAGCTTGGGACCCAATTTGAGTGAGATAGATCTTCCAGGAGGGGGGAGAGGTTGAGGGATTTGTATGAGCATTGGAATATAAATTTAGGAGGGGATTTAACTCTGTGGATTTTGCAGACCAAGTAGATTAGGTGGTGGCAGCTAATGGAATCAGGGAGGAGGCCTGAACTGATGACGAGGTGTGGGTGGGATGTAAGTACCCAGTCTAGTAGTGAGTGATTACCGGATTTATGGTTTGAGCAGGTGGATTCCGTAATGGCTTGAGTAAGATTGAGGGTGGTTATCTCTGTTTGGGTTTTGTTAAAAGTGTATGCTAGCCAGTTGTGGTTAAAGTCACCCATGGCATATAGTTCGCCCGACTGGGCAAGGGATGAGAGTTGGCACAGTAGGTTGGTGATTATTGTGGTTGGTGTGCCTGGGCAGCAATAAATACCAGCCATGAAGCTAGGTAGTGAGGAGGGAAGGGACAGCTTTACCATAAGAAACTCGTAGGCTTTAGGTTCAGCTTTTGTGAGGGAGACAGTGAAGTGTAGGGCTGATCTGATGTAGATAGCCACCCCTCCACCTCTGGTAGGCCTGTCTTGCCTTGTGATAGTGAAACCAGGAATAGCAATAGTATTATCTGGTAGGCTGGTGTTTAGTCAGGTCTCAGATAGGATGAATATGTCCGGGGCATGGTGGGCGGCTAGGACCTGAAGCTGATCGAGCTTAGGGGCAAGACTACGAATATTTAGGTGGAGAAGTCATAAGCCTCGGGGGAGGTAGCCTGGACGAGTGTCAGTGGTGGCTTTGGCTGAGGGTTTAGGTATAGGGTGATCTGGGCCTGGGGTTGGGGTTGGGCTGGGGTTGGTGAATATCCCTTGCTGCCAGAAGGGGTAGGGCAATGGTTGGAGTAGCAGCATAGAACCTGGAAGATGAGGATTTTACCATCTAAGCTGGCTGGGGGGTCAGTAAGGGTGTGCTAGTGGGGAGAGTACTGGAGTTGGTGAGAGAGGCCAGAAGGCAGCCGAAGGATAAGACTGAGGAGGAGGAGAGTAGTGAGGGGAAATGGGACCAGGAGATAACTGGGAGGGATGAAGAGGGTTTAAAGGGGGTATTTATAGGATGGGTCAGGGTAACCAGTGGGGTGGGGAGCAGGGAAGCAGCTTAGAGGGGGAATTAAGATGGGAAGGGACAGTAAAATGGGGGAGAACAGAAGTACAAGGGTTGTTGGGGGGGCATTTTACCAGATTTGGGGAAGAGGTGCCCTGGCAAAGTGCCTTGGTAGTAGCAGGGAGGTGAGTTTCAGATATCCTGGTTACCCCTCAGAAAGCATAGATACCACTTTGGAGTAATGGCACTGTCACAGACTCTGGTGGTCAGGGTACAAGGTTCAAGGTCCTGTCAGGGCAGATGGGATGGGACCTGGCTGAGAGCAGGGATCCAGGTTCTAGTTGACTTAAAGCGGGCTGGGTTTGGGCCAGAAAACAGGGTTGAAAAAGCGACTCCTAGTGGTCAATGGGGTTAGTAACAGGTTGGGTGTGGGTCAGGCAATAGGGCAGGGGCTTGTGAGTAGGTCAAGCCAGGTGGCAGGGCAAGGGTGAGGCGTGGGCAGAGGCAGTGGTGGGAGTAGGGAGTGAAATAGCTGGACAGGTAGACAGGAAGCAGGAGGGGATTCTGGTGGTGAGTCTGAGGTGGAAGGTCAGAGGGTCCCTCTAGTGGCTAGCGGGTATAACCTGCAAATGGGAAAGTGGGGACTTAAAATAAGAGAGGAAGTGATGTCATCAGGCAGTGCCTATAAAGGAAATGCTGAGCCAGGATGGGTGGGTGGGGCAGTCGATGCACACAGCGCGTCGACAGACTAACCCCCCCTCACAAGGGTGCTGTTGGAGGTAGTGTATTACCTCTTAGGCCCACGGGAAGCTGTCGCTCCAGTAGGGGGAGATGCAGTGTCTGTGGGTCGGGAGGACGAACAGAGGCCTATATTGGCAATGGAGACAAAAGAACTTGATTAATACGCAGTGGGAGACCAGGGGCTGCACTGCACATGTGCGGGGTAAATATTCTGATTGAAGCAACACTAGAGTGGAGAATAAGGCAACAACAACAGAAACAATATGGTAAGCTGGAAAACTATCACATTTCTAGATACACAGCTGGTATTAATAAAATACTCTGGTGAGTACCCAGTAGTTGAGGAGCACATACCCCCCCGAGCCTGATGTTACATAGCAGTGCAGGTTTCAAAACAAGCAAACAACCCACTTGCAGCAGTGACAACACAATATGTTACAAAAGGACAGGCAGCTCCAGATAGTCCGCAGTTACACCCCCAAAGAAAAACAGCTAGTGAAACCCCCCTCACAAGGGTGCTGTTGGAGGTAGCGTATTACCTCTTAGGCCCGCGGGAAGCTGTTGCTCCAGGAGGGAGCTCCGGTAGGAGAGATGCAGTGTCTGCTGGCGTCTAATATGTTAGTATGTTATTTTTCATTTTCCTTTTGCTAATCAGAAAGTATTCTATGTGATAATATTGTGCTGGATGTGTGGAACAGCTCTTAGTGTGGCAGTTGACATCGCTTTTTTTACTGCCCCGCACTACATCATCAGCATTGTGATCCCACTGACTTTGATATCACAGGTGAATGACCTGGCAGTCACTCACTTGCTGTTCCTAAGTAGCAGTGATTTCGCAGTCATTGAGGTTATAGTGCTGATGATATAGTGTGGGGGAGTAGAGTAAGATATGTCAGCTAACAGGCTAAGAGCTGTTCCACACATCACGCCTACTAACATCAGATAAACAATCTTCTAGTTAAACAAAGGGAAAGAAAAAGTACCTCAGATATAAAAGGTAATGGTTGGCTGCTTTTAAAATCTAATATTAGTTTTAGGCAGTATACAAGCTCTTTAAAGGAAATATGCATTAGACTGAACTGCAATGTGTTCACTGACATAAACAAAGTTTCTTTATTGTTTTATAATATATTCGATTGCAGTATTTTTTTTGAATGTAGTGGCCATGAGGATGGTGTGTACAGTGTGTGTGTGTTTACTCTAGCTCAATACATTTTTTCACCAAAAAGCAAATGCCTGCTGATTGCTATGTAATTAACCGAGACAGTTCACAGAAGACCTGGCATATATCTGAGACAGTGCTTATTAGACAATGTCTTAAGAGGTTTAAAAAAAAAAACAGTGTACATCTTTTTACATGTGTTCCTGGGAAAGGATTTACATTTCTGAGGTCTGAATCTTTTCTGAAAGACAATAGTTGCCCAACTGAAGCTAGTAGCAAGAACATGTTTAAATGGTAAGTATTTTAATGTGCTAGTTGATGCATTCCGTAGGGGGTAAACAAATCTCTAGTTTAATAGGCAACCAATATTTAACAAGCTGTTTCAGTTTCCTAATGGCCATCTGATAAGCAGCTTTAGTGCTGTCTCCAACATTCTAAACAGAAAGAAGGGAGTATTTTATTTCATTTGGCAAGTGATTTATAGTTGTGGAAGGATACAGTACAATGAAATTTCTAAAAATGTGTTCCACGTTCCTCCATTTTCCAGCTACAGACAGCAAGATGGTTGTAAGCTCCACCCACAGCCATAAAAACACCCACACCAGCAAGCAGTGGTGCAAGCAGCAGTAGCTGCTGGCCCTTTAAACCTGCCACAAAATCTCTCAACAGGCAAACATGTAACCACCCTTTTTAACTGCAAATCAGTTAAGCACACAGGGCTTACAGATGCAGTCTAACTGGAGATGAAGTGAAACCAGTCAGTCAGAGACTGAGCCTGGATAGAGCTTCAAATCACTGGTACACTTCCATACCTCCTTCTGCTGTCTACTTTAGAGTGCAGATTTGCAGAACAAAGAAAGGTCACCACCATGTGCTTCTTGGCATGCTGCACCCCCCCCCCACCAACAGCTATTATTATTAGTCAGTCTGGTCCCTTAGTATTTTGGCAGTACTCATGCAGATTGTAGTAATTCACAGACCTTCAGACACAACTAAAACAAGGAGGCACACTTTATTTTTTATTTTTTGTTTGTTGCCCCTCTCCTTTTGCACAGTACATTTGATTGTACTGAGCATATGTCTGCTGACAGCCTGCCTATTGGGAACAACCTTGAAAGTCAGATGTGAGAAGATATGTCTGAAAGGAGTCAAACCACAAGATTATGAAACTGATGGATCACCCGTACAAGTGAGGAAGTATGGTGCAGCAAGCAAGCAACAGAACATGGGATTATCAGCCATTATACAATGGCAAGAAAGAATCCTGGCTCCTGATTGGTCAGTTGGCCATCACAGCAAGGATGTTATCCTGGCATAACATTCCTGCTGATTTTATCATAGAGCTCATTGACCATTGCCTGCATCTTTTCTTAAAAAAATATTTTAAAACACTAAATAAAATTCTTTAAAATTATTTTTTCTGTATAAAACAACGAGCCATTGTATAATAGGAATAATGCCCTCCAGGGTGGGCGTTATGCTGGGATAACATCCCTTCTTGGGTATTGGATGCTCTCGGCCGGTGGTACGGGCCCAGCCACCCAAGGTGGGATGGTATCCCAGCATTACACCTACCCTTTCAGGCATTATTCCTTTATTTGTTATATTCAAGACAGAAATGTGGGGGTAGTAGAAGGGTGCCTTTATTTTTTTAGCAAGGCCAAGACATCCTGCCTTTAAAGGTGTGAGGTAGTGGACAGCTCCAATTATGGTTAGTTGATAGGGAGAAGACAACAAGGAAAGATTCCAGAAGCATTAGCAGAATGAAGCCCCCCCCACACTCACACATATGCACACAACACACATGGCATAATCGAGGGCACCTGCTTCAGCACTGCATGTTTAGGGAGGGGATAGTAAATGATCCACTTTAGGGTGGGGTTGCAGGGGTAGCAAGTGTGACATCAAAAGGCCTTCCAAAGTACATGGTCATTTTTGAGATAATAGATGATAATCAGAGGGAGATAGAGTATGTAGCTGTCAGAAGGGGAATAGTGAAAAAAGTCAGGTCCCGAGATTGGCAGCAGAACAAGTGACTTGTGTTTGGAGTGTACTTGGTTTCTCATTCACTGGGTTCAGAGAATTACACAGATGATGGAATTGTTCTCTGGAGAGGCATGGATAAAGCATGCCTCTCCCCCATTTAATTCAGTGTATTCATTTCAATTTTTTACCAGTAGATGTACATCAAGCTGTGTTAATTTGTTTCTAAGTGTGCCCTGGGTAGGTGAGTTACACAGATCTGTTTTACTGATGGGGAATATTGGTCATAGAACTGGGAAAACTTCCCTACCATTTCTTGGTGTCATGGAATTTTTAACTTACACCTGGATGGTGACCAAAGATGGACAGGTGGGACCTCAGTTTAATATCTCATCCAAAAAATGTCACCTCAGCAGTGGAGCACCCACCTCATACTGCATTACAGTGTAAATTATGGGAATCACCCCAAGTACTTGATGCAAGGATAGAATCCAAAACGTTCTTTTCTTCCGACCTTAGAGGTGAGTGTGCTGAGCCACTGACACTGATAAAAGATTGAGTTATAAAGAGGGTTTCCTTCTTGTTAGGCAAGATGCTGAAAATAGCACTGTCAGTACTGAGGTAGTGGACCAGCAGATGGAGAACCAGAAATGGGGAGAAATTGAGCACACCAAATACAAAAGCAAGATGAAGAAACACTTGTGTTTTAGATGGAGAAGGGGTGCTTGGAAAAAAATGCTAGACTCTCAAATGACCCTAGGTGAGTTATCTTTCTTAGCTGTATACACCAAAACAGCCAGTGTGGTTCCAGGTATCTGCAAAATAAATCACGGTGGGAGAAGCCTGTTCCAGCAGTGGAGAAAACACAGCTAGATAGATTGGAATAAAGGCTGACTTCCCACTAAATATTTTCAATATCACTCAGACTTTATGGTATTTTTACTGCCAGTAAAATCTAGCTTTGTCAATGTTTCATGAGTGGCCCCACTTCTTCAGGGCAACTTTGCATAGTATTAAATTCAAATTATGAATATTAAAACCAAAATGTAGCAAACGTATTACAATACTGTACATTTCATTCGGAGTGTGGTACTATGCTCTCCATATTTTTACTAT
Organism: Neoceratodus forsteri; assembly: GCA_016271365.2. Taxonomy (NCBI): domain Eukaryota; kingdom Metazoa; phylum Chordata; order Ceratodontiformes; family Ceratodontidae; genus Neoceratodus; species Neoceratodus forsteri. The sequence goes on along the minus strand of JADMNL010000031.1, from coordinate 7,267,557 downwards.
TGAGCTTAATTATCTTTGTAAATACACATTGCAACTTATTTCTTTCTTATGTACATCTGACAACACCTTTATAATATAATTACTTTACAGTGATCTAAGTTATTGCACTAGTGTATTGTTGTTGCATTTGTTGCTCACAACATTGTTTTATTTGCCAAATGCAAAATTGTTTAAATGCAGTCTGTACCATACCATGCAGCTCCTATTGACTGTTCTAGTAATCTATGTGCTCTGTAACAAGTGACATTTCACTGTTCATTTTATTTATGTTTTCCAGTTTGTTTTGATTATCGTCTTTAGCTCAAAAGAGCTATTGGATGTTTTGAGACCAGTGATCATAGAGCTGAACATTACTAAAGTGGATCGTGCTTTCAGTTTTATAGAAAGTAAGTTACCCAATTACAATTTCAAATTACACATCTAAGGCTGGGTGAGCACTGCAGAAAGCAATGTAAAAGTGGTCACTCCATGCCAAAGTCATCAGACTGACATTAATGAGGATGTTACTGTTTTCTGCAAGAATGTTTTAAAAATTGAACTATCAAATTGCTTGCTTTGCTTCTTTTGTAAAGTGGATTGTTTATCACTCTCCAGTTCTCTCACACTTTCTGTGAAACTGACTTCCCAGCTCACATTTAGCCCCTTTCATAATGGGTGGCCCCCTTTTGCCCGACACCCCGATGGCGAAACACAGAAAATTACCACTACAGTGACAGTCACTGTAATGATCCATTTCCATGTTTTGCTACCCCCAGTGTCCTGCCCCCTTCCTGGACCAACTCCGACCTGGAGTTGAGAATCCTAAAGTCCAGGGGGTGTGGAGAGCCCCCACATGGGGGTGGGTGGGCAGCCCCTCACAGAAAACACTGGGGCTTGGGAGGCACAATACCTGCTTCGGTATTGTGCTGTCACTGTGTGGGTCATCAACAGATTTACTGTCGACCAAACTTGGTGCTTCCTTTCTTGGTTACCCCCTTTTCTACACCACCACCACCAACCCCCTAGGATTTGTTGCCAGTCCACTGCCTGCAGGCCATGCACAATACTCCAATAGCAAGAAGTGGACAAGCAAGGCAGTTTAGGCAAAGGATTATTATCACATAAGCTGCCATTCTGATATGAGCAAAGGCAAAAAAAGGGACACAGCTACAGTGCACTAGAACAGCAAGCAATGGAAATAAAGGGGAGGTGACCCAGTCTGCTACTGCTGAGGAACAAATTGAAAACATAACAAGCTGGGTCCATATCCTGTAAAATTACAAAGTCTGAGTGGACTGGGTCCCCTGTTTTTACATTCACTTGCGCGTATGCGCAAGGAACATCTTGGGAGAATGGGACACTTTGGAGGTGTGCCTCTCCTGTGCAATCCCCTGCTCCATTGAGCAGGCATGGCGGTCCTGCACCAATCGACGCTGTGCTGTGTATGACAGCGGTGGTGTTCTCTTCAAAGAAAACCACCACTGTGTGCTTGCAGCGTGTCACACCCCCCAAATCTTTGGTGCCATGCAACGTCCTGCGTCGTCTGCCGACGTGGGTGCCCAATCTCCCGTTGGCTCCACAGCCCCCCCAGCCATCCTTCTGCCATGCTGGGAGCCCACCCCAACGTGGAAAACATCTCGCGTCATCTGCTGATGGGGGTGCCTAATCCCCCATTGGCTCCACGGCCCCCCCAGCCATCCTTCTTCCATGCTGGGAGCCCACCCCAGCGTGGCAAATGTCCCGCATCGTCAATTGTAGAAAAAAAAACTGTAAATTAAAAACGGTCCCACGCAGTCTCCCTGCTCCCCTCCCACAACCCGCACCCAACCACTGCACACCCTGCCTCCCCACCTCACCCCATACTTACCCCCGGAGCTCAGCGCAACGATCATCGCTGGACCGGGAACACATCTGCACTCTTCAAAGCTGACCGTGAACTGAGGAAATGCCGGTAAGCTGTATAATGGGCTAGATGGGGGTTTTCAACTTTGCTGCATATTTTAGGCATTTTTTGGAATTTTTGCACCAAATTTTCAACATGGGGTTTTTGGGACTCCTTCTCATGAATTCTGTCACTGTCATGGTGTTATTCGGGCCCGAAGGGTGATTTCGCAGTCACTGCGTGGAATCACCTTTCAGGCCTGATTAGCAAAATGACAGTGCCAGCGTTCATAAGGTGGGCTCTCAAAAATCCTGTTTTGAAAATTTGGTGGAAAAATTCCTTAAAATGACCATTTTACGTGCGTGCGTTGCACAGTTCCTACGCAGGCTCGTAAGTTCACGAATTTTCAGTATTTTCACTCCAGATTTTCAACATTGCCATTTTACCACACCTTCTTATGAGTAGTTCAGCTGTCATCTTTCACATCTCACCCAAAATGTGTTTCCGCCCATGTAGCGCACAATGGCACAGTCGGTGTGCAAAATCAATGTATGGGACACATTAAGAAAATCACAGTGACAGTGTTCATGAACAGAGGTCTTAAAATTGCTATGCTGAAAATTTGGTGAAAAAATTCCTAAAAATGACTGTTTTACGAGCGTGCATTGCGCAGTTCATATGCACGCTCGTAAGTTCGCGAATTTTCAATATTTTCACTCCAGATTTTCAACATTGCCATTTCACCACACCTCCTCATGAGCAGTACAGCTGTCATTTTTCACATCTTGCCCAAAACATGTTTCCACCCATGTAGCATACAATGGCACAGTCAGTGTGCAAACTCAATGTATGGGACACATTAAGAAAATCACAGTGTCACTGTTCATGAGCAGAGATCTTAAAATGGCTATTTTGAAAATTTGGTGAAAAAATTTCTAAAAATGACTGTTTTATGAGCATGTGTTGCGCAGTTCCTATACTGCACGCTCATAGGTTTGCAAATTTTCAATATTTCCACTCCAGATTTTCAACATTGCCATTTTACCACACCTTCTTATCAGTAGTACAGCTGTCATTTTTCACATCTCACCCAAAATGTGTCTCCGCCCATGTAGCGCACAATGGCACAGTCGGTGTGCGAACTCAATGTATGGGACACATTAAGAAAATCACAGTGACACTGTTCATGTAGACAGGTCTTAAAATGGCTATTTTGAAAATTTGGTGAAAAATTCCTAAAATGACTGTTTTATGAGCATGTGTTTCTGCGCAGTTCCTATGCACTCCCTTAGGTTTGCAAATTTTCAATATTTCCACTCCAGATTTTCGACATTGCCATTTTACCACACCTTCTTATGAGCAGTACAGCTGTCATTTTTCACATCCTGCCCAAAGCGTGTTTCCCATGCAATATAGCGCTGTGCTGGTCGATTATGCGAACTCAATGTATGGGACACATTAAGAAAATCACAGTGACACTGTTCATGAGCACAGGTCTTAAAATGGCTATGTTGAAAATTTGGTGAAAAAATTCCTAAAAATGACTGTTTTACGAGCGTGCATTGCGCAGTTCCTACGCATGCTCATAAGTTTGCGAATTTTCAATATTTGCACTCCAATGACTTCCAAATACCTAAACAGCACATAGAAGCAAGCAACATTCAGCATTGACAAATGCTTGTACTTCTTTGTCACTGATTTTTTTAAGCCATGTCCAAGTGCCAAATACCACTACAAATACCTGCAAGCGAACGTTCGGCATTGACAAATACTTGTTATTTCTTGCTGCTCTGAGTCTAAAAGGTTGCAATGCTAAATTAAAACACAACAAGGACAATGAATAAAATAGCATGCATGCAGCACAAAGACATCATGCCACCTACTTGTACAGTGAGTCACAGAAAAGTGTCTGCCACTAGTGCTGAGAGTCAGTCCAGTGAGCGGCATGGATGGAGTGCCTGTGATATGAGGATGACCAAATTGTTGCAACTTTTGCAACTGCCATTGCCACCAGGTTCACTCTGTGGGGAACATTGCTTCTCATCCATAGTGATCACCTCAACACTCACAGACCCAACCCTCACGGTGACCATGTGTGTGATGGACCAGCAATATCCTCTCTGTGAGGCACGTCATGTCACCTAACCTAACGCACACAGCACAATGTCACAAAGGATGCCCTTCTACTCCCACCTGGACCCCGATCCTGGCTGAGTTCAGCCAACTCCCACATAAAAATAACATATTAATTATTAAAATTTGTTGGGGGGATGACTTTTAAAGGGGGGCTGGGGCTAAGGTCATCCCTTCCACACACATGCCAATGGACAGAGGCCAGAGATAGAAGATGAAACATGAGCAAGGCAGTGCCAGCACGAGGTCCAGATGAGAGAGGAGCAAGAAAGGCAGTGCCATTGTAAGAGGAAGATGGAGGATCTATACCAGAAGTCATTGCCACAATCCGTAAGCACTGGCATCAGGTTTTGACATGAGAAAAAATGTTTTTCTGTTATCAAGGTGGGGATGATCTTGATTTGTTGCAAAATTCCTTTGAAATAATTTTTGAGTAATTTGTATTCAACAGCACTTCTTGGGCAACTCCCCTTCTGCCACTCATTATGTGCTAGATATTAGAAGCCTTCATCAGGATGGACAATGAGGATTGTACAGACTATACCAAAGTGAACAAGCATTTGTCAATGCTGAATGTTGCTTGCTGGTATTGGTACTGCATGAGTTAAAGAGATGCATAATAGTAATTGAACTAACACCAACTCCCACCCCCACCCTGCAGAGACTGACAGGTGTTGGGGTGTGCCTTTGGGTCATCAGCCATAACCCTCATGCCATTCCACCTCACCCTACCCTGAAGTCAGTCACAAGTGTCACAGTGTGCCTTGGGGTCTTTGGCCCTAATGCACACTTCGTTCCATAAGGAAATAAACTGAGATGGGTGCAGCATAGGATAATGGGGTGAATGTTATGGCCAAAGACCCAAGGCACACCTAGATGCCTGTAAGTGGCTGCAGGGTTGGGGTCGGATTGAATGGCATGAGCATTATGGCCGATGTCCCCAAGCTACACCCCTGATGCCTGTCAGTCTGTACAGCATGGGGCATTATGGTTGGAATCCCTAACACCCTGGACATTTGGTATTTTCACTCCAAATTTTCAACATGGTCTTTTTGGGGCCCCACCTCATGAACAGTGGAACTATCATTTTGTTACTCAATCCCAAAAAGTGATTTCACAAAGTGAATGCTCTATTTGATGCAACAGGTGTAAAAAGACATTTGGGCAGGATGTGTAAAATGGCATCTTTACTATTCATGAGGAGGTGTGAAAAAAATGGCAATCTTGAAAATCTGGAGTGAAAATATGAAAAAGTGGTGAAGTTACGAGCAGGCATAGAAATTGCACAAGGCACGCTTGTAACACAGACATTTTTTTTTTAATATTTTCACTAAATTTTCAACATGGCTTTTTTGGGACCTCCCCTCATGAGCAGTGGCACTGTGATTTCATTAATCTGTCCCAAAAGTTGATTTCACACAGTGACTGTGCCATTCTGTGCCACAGGTGGGAAAACACATTTTGGGCAGAATGCAAAAAATGAAAACTGTACTGTTCATAAGGAGGTGTGAAAAATGACAATGTTGGAAATTTGGAATGAAAATATTAAAAATTGTTAAAGTTACAAATGTGCATACAAACTGCACAATGCACATTCATAACACAGTCATTTTTTTGAGTTTTTCACCAAACTTGCAACATGGGCTTTTTGGGACCCCACCTCATGAACAGTGGCACTGTTGTTTTGTTAATCAGTCCCAAAAGGTGATTCTGTACAACAACAGTGAAATCACCTTTCTGGACTTAGAAATGAAATGACAGTGCCAGTGTTCAGGAGGTGGTGTCCCATGAACCCCGTGTTGAAAATCTGGGACCAAAGCTCCAAAAACTGGCTGAGATGTCTACCTAAATTGAAAACCCCCCATTCACTGCCATTATAGGGCTTACTGTAATTTCTTTAGTTGACAGTTGGTCTTTGAAGAGTGCAGACATGTTTCCAGTCCACATAAGATCACTGCTCTCAACCTCTGGATGTATGTATGAGTAAGGGGGGTGCAGGGAGGTGTGGTGAGCAGAAGGAGGGTATGAGTTGGGGGAGCGGCTGGGCAGGAATGATGAGGGACCGTTTTCTTTTTTTTCAGATTTGAAAAAATTCCTTGTGGGACAGTTTTCTTTTTTACAGGTGAAATATTACAAAATGGATTTTGGCACACTGGGGTGGGCTCCCAGTGTGCCAGACTAGTGGAGTGGGGATCAATGCCATGGTTGGCTGAAAAAAAGAGGGTGTGGGGGGTGCATCTGCACCAGGGGTGGGCATCCTGGTGATGGAAAAAGATAAGAACTACTTTGGCACACTGGGATGGGCTCCCAGTGTGCCACAATAGTTGGGGGGTGCTCACATGAGGATTGGACACCCCAATGTTGGCTTTGGCTGGAGCGTGTGGTGGGTGGTAGAAGCCACCAATCATGCAAACTGTTTGCATGGCTCAATTATTTATTTCACCGGGAAGGCACACTGAGCAAACAAGTTGCTCGTAACTCCAGTCATGCGCATTACTGTGCACTGTAATGCGCATGACTGAAATCTGCCTGATTGCTGGGAAGGAGGTGGGAGAGATCAGCCACTGCAATGATGAAACAGTCTGTGACTGGAGTGGCAGATTTCTTTCAGGTTTTGTGCTAACTTTGAAACTGTTTTCATTGGCAGCTTCCCTGTTGATTGGTGGCCAAAGGACACTCCCCTGAAAGCATTCACTAGATTGACCAAACACTGCCGCACCTCTGCAATACTCTACTAATCTCAATATATTGTGCACGTAAGCAAACATAAAAATGCCTTGTTAAATTGTTTTCTGTAGACTCCTGAGGCCTGTAGACAAAAAATTAAAGGGTTAAGGAGGGCACTGGGAGATAGCTGTTCAGAAATGTGTGTTCAATTAAGCAGTTTGACAAAGAGATGATTAGAGAATGGAAAGCCTACCTCCAAGGATCAGAACAAGGATTTGTTTTTCATGGAACAGGTTCTCCAGGCTGTACCAGCAGAGCTGATAATATAGTTACTGGATTGAACAACTAGCTCCACAAAGGAGGCAGCTGAGAGGTTTAAAGAATCATTTTCTAGTGTACCATATACTCAGTTTAAGAACAATGGGTAAGGGACATCAGGAGGTTATAAGGGACTACAGGGGAAAACCTAAGGGAAACCTGCCTGTGTCTGACTCAAAGAAAAAAATGAATTTTTCCATAATGATGGAAACTGTTAAATGCAGGTGCCATAACTGCCAATAACTGGGACACTTATCATGTGACTGTCAAAAAAAATAACAAAAGTAGGGAGTGCAGATCAAAGGAGTAGCTCTGGAAGCACCCAGCAATTATTGTCCTGTACCTAGAGTGCAGTTCCCACTCACTTTAGTGCACCCATGCCCCCGTGTTAGTTAATGGGGTGGTAGCCCAAGGAAACTGGGGCATCCATTGTAACAGTAATGCAGAATTTAATTTACAGGAACAGATCCTGATGGCCTATATTTGCAGAATTCCGGCAGTGATATGTCCTACTGTCTCAGTGCCAATGCTCATATCCTTTTAAAATGGTAAGGTGGTGGGGGCATATGGTAAGTGGGCATTGCACCTGGTCTTCCTGTGGTTGCAATTATGGACAATAACTGTTACTAGACAAAGAACCTCTGTGAGCAAACACTGAGGCAAGAGTTACCCCAAAGGGCATTTGGCTGGGAAGCCAAGTTTCAAGAAAATACAAAATCACACATGCCCCCACAATGCACAGCATCATGGGCTGCATATGCAAATCACCACAGAATGTTATGCTGGTCCAACTTTAAACAGAATTGCATGGTGCCGAAAGGCCTCTCACACAGTTTGCAAAGGGTGCTAACAGAAGGCATAGACACGTGTTTCGTCCTACCAGGACTCATCAGTATGCCTCATCTGATTGACACCCCAGTGGAATGGACCAGCTACCCATAAGGCAGTGTACCTTGGATATATTGTGGTGAACCCATTAAAATAAAAAACTATTTAAAGACAAAGAACCTCTGTGCGGGCATGTGTGATTTTGTATTTTCTTGAAACTTGGCTTCCCAGCCAAATGCCCTTCGGCGTAACCCTTGCCTCAGTGTTCGCACACAGAGGTTCTTTGTCTTTCAGCCATTCAGCACCCAAATCCACACAGGGAAAAATGTAAATTATGGTGGTCATGAATTATGCAACCAGGTACCCAGAGGCTGTAGATGCCCTCCACTAAGGCATAAAAAGTGGCTGATGAACTTCTGGGGATCAACAGCTGGTGGTGTTTTCTGAGGAGATTCTGTAGGAATAGGGCACCAATTTTATGTCTGCCTTAATGACTAGTTTCTGAGGGAAGTGTTGGGTGTGGTATCTCAGGCCCTCCCCTTACCACCCAGAGATTAATGTTCTGGTTGAGTGTTTAAATGCATTGTTTAAAAACCATGTTAAAGGGGGTTCACTGAGCAGCATGTGAGAGAGTGGTACAAGTACTTAACCCATCTCTTATTCACGTATAGGGAAGTCCCGTAGGAGTCCACATGGTTCTTAACTGTTGAGATCCAATTTAGCCATACTAACATACTAAAATGCCAGCAGAATAGGCCTAACGGTCTTTCGTGTCTGCTCGTTTGGTCAGCCCCCACCCTGGGTGCTGACCTTGCTGACCCCTCTCCTTCTCTGGCTTCTCCCTTCCCAGTTCCGGATATTCTTGCTGCATTGAATTTTGCTTCCAGAACCCTTCCCCTGTACCTGTCCCGCCCCTATTGAACCCCTCCACCATCTCTGCCTCCACCAGCCCCCTAGGCAGCGAATTCCATGGCTCCACCACCCTCTCAGTGAAGTAGCATCTCCTCCTTTCACCCCTGAATCTTCCCCCTCCAGCTTCCACCCATGCCCTCTAGTGACCCCCTCCTCCTTCCTTCGAAGCACCCTGACTGTTCCTCCCCTATTTACCCTCTTCATGTACCTGAAGACCTCTATCATGTCCCCCCAGTCCCTTCTCTCTTCCAATGTGTACATATTTAGCTCTTTGAGCCTCTCCTCATAGGTCCTGTCCCCCAAGCCCCAAATTATTTTTGTTGCCCTCCTCTGGACCCTCTCCAGGAGTTTAATGTTCCTCTTTAAGTGTGGCCTCCAAACTGCACACAGTACTCAAGGTGTGGCTTCACCAAACAGTTATATAGCCATAGGGTAAAGTGTCTCTAGATTTGGCAAGGATGAATGGAAGAGTGAGCTTGCTCCATAAGGGAATCTGTTGTGGAATTTGTCCTTAATTTCAGATCATGGATTACAAGATTAACCCACAAGCACCTAGATGGTGCACAACAGAGCAGAAGATATGGGTACAACTGTGGGGCCCAGAGTACAAAATTGTGTGATAGTACCCCTCCCCATCCCAATGAAGAAACTGCAGGGAGCTTGGGCCCTACTCAGTGGTCAGGGAGGTAAATGAGATTAATAACATGGTGAAGCTACCAGACAGTAGGCCCAATATGCAAATCTATCATATAAACATGATCAAGCCCTACCAAGCCTGGGAAGAAATGGCCCTGGCTGTGTGCAGTTCTCCAGTTTAAGAGGCAGAAGCAGGCCCACTAGTGGGTCTCCTTGGAGAAGGCAAGAGAAAACCCTCAGTGGATACTGTCATCCTCTCAGTGGCTGACAATGGCTCAAGCTGCTAAAATGCATGGTGTGACACAGACATTCTGTCTTGGGCTGGAGACTTTCTGCTAGTGTACATGGATGATATTTTTTTATTTTATTTTTTATTTTATTACAATTTTGGAATTACAAAGTACCTTTAAGCTAGTAGTTCATTTGCAAAGGTTCCACATTGAGGAAAAGGAGAACATACACACCTGAATTAATACAATTACTTACAAGGAATGTAAGAAATAGACAAGGTACAGTTACATTTGATAAAATAAAATAAACAAGAAAGTAAGTGCAGAAAAGTCACATGGAATGGACAAAGGTGTGGAAATTGGGTGTTGGCAAGTAAATAAGCAAATTATATCAACTTTCAGAACTAGCTACATCAACAAGAGGAGTGTATTAGATAAAAGCAAGGAAAGAATGCCAGAAATATGTGCTGAAAAGAAGGTGACCAAGGAGGGTCAAAGAGGGGGAGGTATGAGGGCCTCATCCTGACAGCTTTTATGCCTAAGATAATATGATCTAAGAGGGGCAGTCGTGAGTACTTTGTTCAGCGAGGTGCTGCCTAATCTTCCATTTAAAGAGGTCAAGCTTTGTTTCTGCCAGAAGGTCTCTGAGAAGAGACCAGTGGGGGGGCACGGTACTCAAAGGATTGCTGGCCTTGAGAGGTCAGTAAAATTGAACCTTAAAAGGCTGGCAAGTAGCTCCTCTGGTATTGTGGGGGTTCTTTGTGTGGCTCAAAAAGTTCTGAATACTTGGGGGGTTAGATATAGAGCAGTCTTTTTTGCTAATAAACAGGTCTGGTAATTTATCTAACTTTCAAATTGAACCAACTGGTTTGGGCATACAGGTTGCGTGTGTGCATTAATCGGTAGGCCCCAGTGAGCAGTCGACAGCCTTTGTTTAGGGCAATGGAGACTTTTTTAGGGTGGTGTCTGAGGCAGCTCTGTATACTACCAGGCCATAGTCGATAGTGGATAGGATCGAGCTATTTATTGCTAGTTTGAGAACCTCCAACATCGTATAGTGTTTGTGCCTATGCAGGAGCCCAATTTGGGTTGCAAATATTAGGGCACTATCAAGCGCAACCCCTAGGTATTTGAAGGCGCTTACTATTTCTAAGGGGATGTGCAGGTTCTTGCATATGGTGAGCTGGTGAGATCTGATTTTATTTTGAGGGGCTGTAAAACTCCTTAACTTTGTTTTATTTGTAGTTTACGAGTAGTTTATGCTGCTGGAACTAGGACACAACCATGGTAAAGTTCTCCTGTAGTTGTTTTTGTAGCAGTGCAGGGTTAGAGTTACTGGTCATCAGCATCTATAGTGAGGTACAGGAGGAATATGTCAAACACATGACAGATGTACTCCACTGATTGAAGGCTACTGGGATGACAGCAAAGGTTGATAAATGTCAGATAGTGATAGCAGAGGTGTCATACTTTAGACATGGGTAAAAAGTGGATAAATCCGGCCTGAGCCAGTAAAAATGGAGACTATATTGGGGTTGGCAACGCTCATCACAAAGAGAAAGGTACTGTACAGATTAGGGATGACAAGGTACTACCCAAACTTTGTGCCAAACTTTAGGAATATAGCCATAACTCCTGCAAGATCTCTCAAGAAGCACAATGAAAGAAAAAATTCACTGCACTGATCACTGTGAGGCATCATTCCACCAGATGAAAGAGGCATTGTGTTGGGCTCCAGTTCTCACAAGTCCAGATTATTGTCTAAATTTCCTAAGAAAATGGGCTTTTTTTTGGAGGCATCTGATTGGCTGGCACCCATTCCACAGGGGTACATTAACTTTCAATAGATGCCCACGAAATAAAAGACCCAACCCAATGTGCTAATGTCAGCTCAGATATTCTTGTGCCCAGCCTGCTTCGCCATTGGCTGTAGCACTGGGCACACAATTTCAAACTGCCGCCATTTTTTTGAACCAGTTACCGAGACAGAGAGTGAGAGCCCTCCCTCCCACCCCCCACACACACAAACAAACACAATCCTTAAACGATACAACACCCTGTAATTTAAAACAAAATCTTGGCACTGTACCTACAAAACAAATAAAAATGCTTTTTTTTACTTGTTTACTTTTGCTTCTCTTCACATGCGGACCGAGCATAGAGTGTGACAGTCTCAATAGTCCTCAATTGCACTAGAAACATAGAAACATAGAAGTTGACGGCAGATAAGGACCGCAAGGCCCATCCAGTCTGCCCATTTCTTTTTCTACCTTATAAATGTGCCATTGGCCTTTGTCAGTGACCTATCTATTCATAGTCATTTGTATTGCTCCCTTATGCCTGTCCCATGCCTGTTTGAAGCCCTGCACTGTATTCATAGCCACCACTTCTTGTGGTAAGCCATTCCATGCATCTACCACCCTTTCTGTGAAAAAGAATTTCCTCACATTCCCTCTTAATCGGCCTCCCTCTAATCTCATGCTGTGTCCTCTTGTCCTGCTTTTTTTCTTATATTTAAACATGTTAGACTCTTTCACCTTGTTTATGCCCTTAAGGTGTTTGAATGCCTCGATCATATCACCTCTCTCCCTCCTTTGCTCAAGGGTATACATATTGAGCTCCGTTAATCTGTCCTCATATGTCTTCTGATGCAGTCCCTGCACCATTTTGGTTGCCCTTCTCTGGACTGCCTCAATTTGGTTAATGTCCTTTTGAAGGTGTGGCCTCCAATACTGCACGCAGTACTCCAGATGGGGCCTAACCAATGTCTTGTACAGAGGGATTATTACCTCCCTCTTACGACTTGTGATACCCCTACTAATACACCCTAACACCCCCCTAGCCTTAGATGATTTCAGGTCATCAGTGATGATGATGCCCAAGTCTCTTTCTTCCTTTGTGACTGCTAGCAACTTCCCTCCCAGCCTATAAGTGGCTTCAGGGTTTCTCTTCCCTATGTGCATGATTTTGCACTTCTTTGCATTAAATCCCAGTTGCCACTCTTCGACCATTCTGCTAGTTTATCCAGATCTCTTCTCATTCTGCCCACCCCATCTGGATCATCTACTCTGTTGCAGATCTTGGTGTCATCTGCAAACAGACAAGCCTTACCCTCTAGTCCATCTCTGAGGTCACTAATGAAGATGTTGAATAGGACTAGTCCAGGACTGATCCCTGAGTACCCACTTGTGACTTGCATCTCTTCTGACTGTATACCATTTACCACCACTCTCTGTTTTCTGCCAGTCAACCAGTTTGCCACCCAGTTGACCAACTTCTGACCCACCCCGAGCCTACCTAGCTTATTTATCAATCTTCTATGTGGAACAGTGTCAAAAGCTTTGCTGAAGTCAAGGTAGGTGACATCAACTGCTCCCCCTTGGTCCACCACTCTGGTTACCCAGTCAAAGAAATCTATGAGATTAGTTTGACAGGACCTTCCTAGAGCGTAGAGTGTGACAGTTCCAATAGTCCTCAATTGCACTAGTATGTCCCCTAGAAAAAAAGCTGCTTTGTATTTTAAATTACAGCTCTTTTAAGTCTGTCGCCACATGTTGCATACTCAAAAATCTGCCACTCTGTCTATAATGGAGACCATGCTCATAACTCCTCACTGCATCCTACAGCTTTCTTGGCAGCAGAGCAAGCTTTCAGGTCTCCTGAGTGTCAGCAGAGGATCCCATAGTACATCATTGCTGGGAGTCACTTCCACCCTGTAACTGACAGCCGTTTGGGAAAAGAAAAACAGAAAGCCCCCTGCCTGCTTATCGCGCTCCTGCTGCCCAGATGAAGGAAAAAAAAATCAGATCCCCTCACTTGCGATCGTGCTTTTACTGCGGTCCAGTAAATGGGAGGAAGAAAAAAAGACAGAAAATCCCCTGATTTGCAATCGTGTTCACTCTGCCATGTGTCTAAACAAGTATGCCATTTCCAAAAGTTAGGAGACAGAGAGAGTGTGTGTGTATGTGTGTGTGCGTGCGCGCTCGTGTGTGTGTGTCTGTCTGTCTGTGTGTGTGTGTGTCTCAACTAACACAAAAGTCCACAGTTTAAAAAAATATATATATTCTGATGCAGGTGGAGGAACTATTTTATCACAAAAACACATTTTAAATGTTTTTAATGAACCATTTTTTATTAAACTTATTTATCTTTACAGTGTCCATTTTCTAAGTGCAATAATACCCTCCAGGGTGGGTGGTATGGGCGATACCAGACCTTCCAGGAGCTATAAGGCTCTCTGCCTGCGGCGTTGGGCCTCATTATGTCCCTGGGCGGTCCTGTATAGCCCAATACCACCCACCCTGTCGGGTATTATTGCTTACTTATGCACGTGGATGCATCTAATCATGAGCTAGGGGCAGTTCTTAGATCACGCAAGCTGTAGAAAAACTCCCAGGCATGTACCTGAGCAAAAAGCTGTTGCTCACAGAAGAGGTCTGCACTACAATTGAAAATCAGTGTTTGGGTATAGTCTGGGCTTTGCAGACACAACAGTGATATTTGTATGGGAGGATGTTCACACTGGTCACCAACCATAATCCACTCACATGGCAACATTGGATCAGAGGACAAAATCCCAAGTTGTTAAGATGGAGTCCGGTGCTGCAGTCCTATAACAAGGACATTCAACACTGCAGTGGGGAACAACATGGCAGTGCTGACAATTGTTCAAACACTAACCAGTGTTTCACTAAAGAAGGGGGTGCCTTAAAAAAGGAAGAAATAATTAAACAAGCAAAATAAGTGAGCCGTAGCAGGCACAGACTACCATCTAACATGAAAGAGATCTTTGGGGGTCATAAAAGATGCCTTTCATTTCTTTGAGGGGTTGATATGTGAAACCAATGCATTTTTTATTACCTATATTTCTATAAACTTTTTTAGCTGGCATGGGATGTATGTGAGGAACTGGAATTGCATTCTCCTTTTGCTGTCCTTGGCTTGAAGGCAAGCATTTCTGTGTTATCAAGAGGGGAAATAGACTGAGTGGGGATCACTGACCCCCTTGCACTAAAAAGAGACTACCTTTTCAGTGTACACACAAGCTAGATACCCTCTGGTGACCTGGATGCTGAAAAGAACAATGAGAGAGAAATCTGAAATTGCAAAACCAGGTCAGACCAGTTCTGTCTTGAAGGTGCTCTCACATATCAAAGGAATGTCCAGAATGTGATGTATAAGAGGCAGAGCAGATGGAATGACAAAGAGCTTTCAATAAAGCTTAAATACGTTTACATATGTTTCTAGTCATGTTTATTCTAGTGCAGAACCAAACGGAGCTGAATTTACACAAGGGCTGAATTGACTTGGGGCTGAATTGACATAGGAGCTGAATTGGCATAGAGCTTACTTGATTCAGGCTGAACTGACTGGGGCTGAACTGACATAGGAACTGAATTGACTCGAGCTGAATTTACCAGGCTGAATTGACAGGTGTTCGTCGATCATGTTTAAATTCAACATATACCATGATGAGAATGTGGATGTGAACATGCTATGCCAGCAGTATTGGACTTCAACAAGTGGTCGAGCCAGTACCCACATCAACCATACTAAGGAAGGGGGAAGGAGTGAGTTGGAGGGAGAGTGAGGAGAAGAGTTGTGTACTTTGGTGCAGCCTCTTATGTTGTGATGGGGGACCAAGGCCTGTATGATTATGGTGATTGGTCAACTACTAGTATGCCATTGTGAGGGGGGTGAACATGAAGGGTAGGGTGAAGGGGGCCCCCTCTCTAGGTTCCTTGATACCAATCAGGTTGTGTGGCACGTAATGGCCTAGGGGGATTCTGCAACAATATGAATTCAGGTAGGTTCCCTATGTCTTGGTAAATAAGTCCAGTTTGTCACATCATGTATAATGGACAATTTCCTAGCTGGCTACTTTCCCTAACTCAAAGCCACTCTGAAAGGAGGGGAGATGCAAGGGCTCTCCATTTTCTGAGAATAATTGGAAAGGCTATGCCTGGAGTTCGGTGGCCTAGCAGACAGCCACTCTCACTTCCTGAGCTATATGAGCAGTTCCTCTCAGCCTCATTATGAAGCACTTTTTCTTTGCAGCCGAAGGCTCTGTCCATGTGTCCTCTGAGCTGATTGGGGCCTGTAGGGCTGGCTGAGCCTCCCCCACTGGTCCTGCTTGTCTTTGCTGGATTTCTGTGTTTATTGTCCTGCTTCTGGTTTATATTTTGCCTTCGGCTGCATGTGTGCTTCTTTTTTCTTTGTTTCCCGTTTTCTGTGTTTGTGTATCTTTGGTTTGTTTTTTTGGGTGGGCTTTGTTTCTAAACTCCTAGCATATTGTTCCACAGCTCCTACTGCTTGCTTTCAGTTACTTGCAACTCTCAAACTACTGCAATGCAACTGCAATCTTTATTTGTGTGTTTCAGCTCGACCATAGCTGCTTCATGTTGCATACTCAATTGATTTCACCTGACTCAGGCTTACACTGAACCTAGCTATGAAGCTCAATCATGTTCTCTCATTCTACTGCCTCATTATAGCAGTTTCATTGCACTGCCTGACTACACCTGCTTTCAGAGCATTGTGTCTCCTTATTTATGTTTATTGCAGTTACAATTCAGTGTACTTCATACAGATGTTGCTTTTATGTTTACTCACCCTGTTCAACTCTGAGGTCAGCCAGAAAGCTCTGCTGAGGCTCTTAACCTAGCTTTAGTACCTGCATGTGGTTCTCAGCCCTTCCATCACTATCTTGTTTGTCCTACGGCAGGGACTGGGAAGTGTTTGGGGATTTGTGGCCCCACGTGGCTAATTATTTCTGTTTTAAATCCTGCCTTTGCCACCAAAAATCCTCAGAGCATTGTCACCTTGATTTGGCTTTTAAATGTCTGGCTGGCTTGCCCCACTATTTAATACTGTTTCATTGCTACTGTGTTATGCAGACCTACATGCAGGTCCACTTATTACTACTCTGTTTACTGACCTACGTACAGGCCCATGCTTGCTTATGCGATTGATTGCACATGCCTACCCCATCCTCTCAACTTCAGTCTCTGGGATGTTTGTTGTGTTCAATCTGCTTTTGACCTTGCAAGGTCTCAGCACTCACTGCTCATTACAATCATCACACCAGTGCTCAATCAGCTTGACAGCTTCTCAGCTCTCAGTCTAATTCTGGGGCATGCCAGCCATTGTATTCTGGTGCAAGGTTCCTGCAGCTGATGATCTCACTCTGCATTTAGTCCGCATCTTGAGCATGTCCAACTTGGGGTGGGATCCTTCTCACCTGGCCCATAACTGGGAATGTCCCTCGCCCTGGGCTTGGCTTTACTTGCCTGTTATGGCAGCTCCTGATGTAGAATTTAAGACTAGCAGTGAAGGGTGGTTACGACTATCTCCTTTGGCTTGAGTGTTCCACTATAATGGTTGTCCATTGACTTTAGTGATTTCCCTAGCAAGGCACCATCACTGCATTCTCCCTATGACTGCCTCTGGTTCACCTGCTTTGAGTTTAGGGTGCTTAGGTCAGGTGATGGCCTCAGCAGTCATTGCTTTCCTCCTCCACCTTGGTTGTACGTACTGTTGCAAAGTTTTCTTGCAACATTCCATGGTGTTCCCACTAAAGAGTCTAAGTGAGAGCCTTCCTCCAAACTGGAATATTTTCCACCTCCCTTTAATTGGGGTTTCCAAATTGCAGCTGCTGAGCCATCACTAAATAAACTATCCCATGCCTAGAGGGAAGATGACCTAGGCCTTGGATCCATAGAGATTTGCTCCTCACAGGGTTTTTTTTCTCTCCTCCATTGCCTCAGGTCATAACTGTTAGTTAGCATAGTAGTGTCCCCTTGTTTATTTAGGTAGGTTCTGCTGTTGGATGGAGGTGGCAGATGTCCTGCCATTCCCTCTCTCCCAAGATCCCCTTATTCTCAACACAAACCATCAGTATCATGCTACACAACCCTGGGCATTTCATTACATTATCAAACTGAGCATCTCATTACGTTATCAAACTGCCTATGCTTGTCTACTACTATGTTACAGTTACTGCTCCTGCATCACAATTACTGCTTGCTCATAAGCTTCATGTCACCTCATTCTTTGGGATATGATTGTACTACATTTCTTTTGGGATTTCTAAGGTACCTTTAGCAATGGGAATCATCCCATGGCACCTCTAGAGCTGTAACCATCTCTGAGGGTTACTTGCCTTTGTTCCCCTACAGGGTAGTAATTCCTTTGGAATAGAAAGTGTGAATTGCCAAAACCAAACTAACACAGCTGCACAAGCATAACACTATACTGGCTGTGCAGGACATTGAATTGGAAAGGCTATGCTGGAGTTCAATGACCAAGCAGTCAGCCACTTCCACTTCCTGAGCTACATAAACAGTTCCTCTCAGCCTCATTGTGAAGCACTTTTTCTTTGACCTACCCTCCTCCCCCCCTCCTTCAGTGGCAGCACTTCTCTCCTTAGGGGGATTCCTAAGGTACCTTTAGCCACAGGAATCATCCTGTGGCACCCCTAGGGCTGGAATCCTTTCTGAGGGTTCCTTGCCTTTTGTACCCCTACAGGGTGGTAATTCCTCTGGAATAGAGAATGCGAACAACCAAAACAAAACTAACACAGTTGCACAAGCATAACACTATACTGGCTGTGCAGGACATTTAATGATGTTGGCTGTGATCAGAGCATTCTGCAGCCATTGCTGCTGTGCTTGTGGAACTCCTACATCAAGGCCCACAGCCTCAAGGATGCCCAGAATTACTACACCTTGGGTGAAGATGAGACACCTGTTCAGAAGGGTGAATAAACTTGCTCAGCCTCTTCCCAGTAATGTGCCAACAATGGACAGTCCCAGAGATGGTGAGTTATGCTCCCTCCTGTTTGGGTGCACATCCACCACTTGTCTGAGTTTAGTAGCTCCCATTTGTGTAGCTGTTGTTGAGTTTGGTGCCATTGATGGATAACCTTAAACTGAGTAAAATGAGCTTTTGTGTCTATTGCCTCTCACTTCAGGCCCAGCCAACATTTATCCATGCCTCCGGTGTGATGTCCATTTGGAACTCTGCACTCCATTCTCTCCTGAGTGGATCCATTGGGTCCACCTGACATTCTAACAGCTTTTTAAATATTGCATAGGCTTTGAAGGTTTTGCTCTTTGGAGCTCAGAACAATATGTCCAGGTTATTTGGACCCTCAAACCTGTGTTTGGGACACATTGTATCACCCTGTCCACATCAAAGCTGTTAATACTGCCAGTGCTGGGGTTTATCTGAGCTGAATTCTGCTCAGAACCAGCCGAAGGACTTTAGGTGCTTTGTTCCAGTGTCAGTGATTTGGCCTACATGATGCATACCTTCATCAGCCCAGTTGCTCCAGTGGATTGGAGCTCCACATATGTTGAGGGCAGGATTCTTCCATAGAGGGAATGATAGAGATATGTTTGGGGACTATCCCATTAGCTGGACACAATGAGCCCATGCAGTGACCAAAGGTTCGGGAAGCACCAAGGTAGGCCGACAGTGAAAATGTCAACCTCCCTCACAGTGACGGCACAATACCGATGCAGGTAATGTGCTGCCCGATCGAGGAGTGTTTTCTGTGGGATGCTGTGACCCCCACACCCCCCATATGGGGAGCTCTGCCCCCCGCACCCCCGGAATTTAGGATTCTCAACTGCAGGTCAGAGTTGGTCCTGAGAGGGTGCAGAACACTGGGGGAAAGCATAACATGAAAAAGGACCATTACAGTCACTGTTGCAGTAATGGTCTTTTTTTATGTTATGCTGTCAGAGTGTCAAGCTGAAGGGGTGCCCTGAAGGTCCCAGTGTCTTCAGCCATTGCTGCTGTGCCATTGGAGCTCCTAAATCAAGGCCCGCAGCCTCAGTGATGCCCAGAATCACTACACCCAGACAGGGATCTGTGGAAAGGGGCTTCAACCTCCTCCCAAGCTGCATGACCATCACACAGATCACCAGGAGACTGGTGAAAGGAGCAGAGCTTGGAGGCACCAGGAGGTTACTGTAAGGAGTCAATCAGAAGACAGCCACACCTTCCTCCCTGATCAGCAGCCAATCCTGGCAGTCACCTGTAAAGCCAGGAAGAAGGCATGGGATGGAAAAGAGCTCTGTGAGAGACCAGGGAACGCTACCTGTGGATCACTGGGAAGGGGCCTTAGACTTCTTCCCCCATCAGCAAGACCATCACATCGATCACCGGGAGACTGGTGAAGGGAACAGAGCTTGAGGGCTCCTGTAAGAAGCCAATCAGAAGACAGCTATGCATCCCTCCCCTAATCAGCAGCTAATCAAAACAGCTGCCTGGGAGACCAGGAAGTAGGCAGGATCCTTGTTAGGTACTTAGCCATCAAGCACCTCCCTGCACTGAAACCCCCCAAGTGAAGGAAAAATGCAAAAAGGATGTCAGAATATGCCCACCAGAGTCAGCCCAATGAGGCAACCAACAGCCAGCCACTCTGCTCTTCTGCCAACCCAAGGGGATCCCTAGCAAGATAAGACTGTTGGGGCTGCATTAGAGGGTGGCTGCACTTGGGAGGCTAGTTAGGCATCTGGGGTAAGAGTGACAGTGGCATTAATGTATTTCTGGGCTGTAGGGATTGGTAGGTTAACTGTTGCTACAATAAAGTGTGTTTCAAGGAGCAGGAGCTTACTGTTAAATAGCTGCTGGATATAGTAGGGTGTAGGGCTTTGCCATGAAAAGATTGCTAGGTATTAGTGAGCATCAGGGTTTAAGGTTGTGTGGTTACTGGATGATAGTAGGGTAGGGAAGGATAAAAGGAAAAAGGAAAAGGAAATGTGAGGAGTGGTGCAATGCAGTGGTTGCTGGGAGGCAGTCTACAGGAAGACCTTCTGCAGGCTGTGATGCTGTCCCATCTGCATGCTCCTTTCTCAGTGGAGGTAACAGGTCTGAAAGCTCCAAGCAGCACTGGCAGAACATCTGAAGACTATTATGAGGCTCAAAGTTGCATTGGCAAAGGGTCAGGGCTCCATATCTACCATACAGGGACCATCTAGACTGACACTGGTACCTCAAAGGTTGCTGGAATGAAGGACTGGCTGGACTACTTTGGACTCAAAGAAGGCAGAGGTGGTAGGATTGAAAAGGCTTGGGGGAGTGGGTAACAGGCACACTCCTCATCCAGTACCACTGAGAAATTCCTGCACCAATCTGGTGGAGTGGGACTGCCACAGAGAGGCACCCAACATGGTGGACAGTGAGGATGTGGGGGGATAGGCACCAGGTTGTATGGGCAGTGGGACATTGGCCCCAGCAATATTTTGAGATGGCTGCTCCAGCAATATTTTAGCTGCCACATGCTGCCTTTTTAAGGTATTTTACCCTGGTTTCTGTGTGTGTGTGTGTGTGTGTGTGTGTGTGTGTGTGTGTGTGTATGTGTGCCCCTGCTATGACCGCGACCTTCCCCGCTGTTTAATTGGACTGGTGAGTAGTGGCCTGGTTGGCATCATATTTAAAATTGGCACCCGCCCTTTGCCATGTTGCCTTTCCTTATTTTGCAGCCAACCCCCCCTTGAAAAATTACTGTGGTGGTTCACAGGTCCGTTTTAAAACTTGCTGCATGGTGATTGGCCAGGGAGGGGTTTGTATACTGGGCACGATATGTGTGTGTGCGTCTGGGTAATTGTGTATGTGGGTGTGTGTGAGGACTCAGAGGCGAGTCAGTGATGGTTTTCATTGTGTGGTGGGAGAGAGTGAGAGGCGACAGACAGGCTGGCCTAGTGGACAAGCAGTGGTGGTGATGTTGGATCATGCCTGGTCCAGCCAGAAAAGAGAGGAGCCTAAAAGAAAAAACAGGGTATGCCGGGAGTCAGCAGTCATCCAGGACACCACAGCAACAGGCCAGTTGAGTCTGAGTCGGGCCAGCGAGTAGGGAGAAGGAAGTCCCAGGGTCAGTGTCTGGTAAATGGAACCAGGCCAGCTGTGGATGTGGTCACCAGCAGATGCAGCAGATGAGCATTGCAGAGGGGAGCAGAGTGAGGGTGACCGAGCATGCCGGGTAGGGTTAGGGAGGTTTAAGCAAATGGCAGGCCTATAAGTGGCCGGTTGGGTTCCTTCGGTCTGGGCAGCCAGCAACACCAGCATGTCAACTAAAGGAGCAGCAGAGGAGGAGAGCATCAGCCTGAGCCAGCTAAGGTAGGCAACAGCAGCAGTGCAGAACTGTTTTGTTGGATTACTGATTTTATGTCTTTTTTTTTTTTGCAGTTGTTTAACCAGGAGAGCGAACTACCTGTCAAAGCTTGTTTACAGGCTGGGAGCACAGGAAGTTAAGTGACTTGCTCAGGGTCACGCATAGTATGCAAGTGGGGCTGTGGAATTCAAACCAGGACTCCAGATTTGCAGCTCAGTGCTTCAAACCACTGCCCCATACTGCCTCCTACAGTATCTGGACTGTACTTATAACATATGTAGTGCTTGTTAACCTTTGATCGGGTTAGGTTGTGGCTGAAAGGACATAACTCAATGCACCTACCTGGTTTAAGCTAATAAAAGTATGCATACTATTACCTAAACCACTAAAAAGGTTATATTAAGGCACTAATTGATATACTGAGTTTGGAACATAACCGGTTTCCAAATTTAAGTTCTGATGTTAAAAGAAGCATGTTGTATCTCCTGTTTATAGTTATAGCATTGTCAGTTGCTCAGTAGGTAGCACGCTCAGCTCTGGGGCTGGCAGATCAGAAGGTTGTGGGTTCTAGCTACATCGCATTTGGGTACTACCCATAACTGACATTGTAGTACAGTACCAACGGGTACTGCACTGTTGCAGTGCCATCCTTTGGATGAGATTTAAATGTAGTATAGCCTAGAGGACAGAGCAATGAATAATAAAAGATGTGGTACATCCAGCAGACCTGGGTTTGATTCCCACAACCTCCACTTGCATACTGTGTGACCCTGAGCAAGTCAGTTAACCCTCCAGTGTTCCTGGTTCACCCTAGTAAACTGGCATTGAGTCTACTGACCCATACTGGGTTACAAAAGAATAAACAATAAAAGATCCATGTAACCCAGCCCAGGATGCAACTGGAAACAAGCCATCACGAGTTAGTGTGACTTTCCGGTCAAAATAACAAACAAATAACCCTTAATGCTGGATGGTGCTGCTGTATTGCTACATTGTTGTGTAAAATATAGAATGGAAGGTTAGATGAATGGTTGCATTTTCAGCCACTAATTGCTTATGATCAGCTTTAAATTGTAAATTTATTTTTTTAAAGTATATATAAGTGCAGTGTGATTTATTGCATACATACTGACCCATTTTCTAATAAAAATGTTAACATGATCAATTTTGTCACTCAAAGTTCTGAACTGAACTTACTTGGTTCATAGGTTCATAGGTATATTACGTGATCAAGGACATGTCCAATTTGATCATGCCACCCAAGCTAGGTGGACTTACATATTTTAAGTCATTCATGTATGAATCAAGCTTAGATTTACATAACCACCTTATTAACACCCCGATGCTGTAACTGCCACTAGTCAAAGCCTCATTCAATACTTATGACAAAGCTTATTACTAAGCTGCTAAGGACAACATAACTCTGGTATTGTTTGCATCCATCCTACCTGTACCAGCTTGTTTGTATCTATGTCTTAATTTACTGTTATACTTATGTGTTGTACTGCTATACTGTGTATTTTGGTTTGTCTTACTATGACAAAGTACCTTTGTAAATGAGCCTATGTCTCAAAGGTTTTCCAAACTGCTGCTTAAATAAAATAAAATAAATAAAATTTAAACTGTGTTAAATTATCACAGTGCACAACGTCATCTGGAAGTGAATTCCATATCGGGATTATCCTCTGTGTAAAAAATGTGTTTCTCTTTGACATTCTATTTGTAATGGCTCTCAGTTTTAAATTATGTGATATAGTATGACAAGAAGTTGGATGCCAAGTCAGATAAATAGTTTAAAACAAGAGTTCATCCTTCATGGCTCTAAAAGCACACAAAGTGTCTCCTCTCAAGGAACGATATTCCATACTATAAAGATGTAACTTTTTAATCTTTCATTATAAGATAAAGAACACATACCAGTATTATGCTTGGCAAATCTCCTTTGAATTCTTTCTCTAGATAATCTGTCACGAATTAACGTTGGAGCACTAAACGAGGAACAATAATCAAAGTTAGATTTAACAATGCTGGTAAATAATGGGAGTAATACAGTTGGCTCCCTACTTTTTATATTTTTTAATATACAGTTAGTCAATCGGGTACATTTTTTAACTGTAATATTTAAATGTTCGGGAAATTTTAAATTATCTGAGATAATGGCACCTAAATCCTTTTCAGAACTAGTTTTACTTAATAGTTGATTATTAATAGAATAATTGACACACATATTGTTTTGCCCAAAATGCATAACTTTACATTTAGTATAATTAAAGTTCAGTTTTGTGTAGTAGCCCAGTCTGAGATTAAATTCAAGTTATCCTGTAATTTTTAAGATATATTTATATTATTGGCAATTCCACTCCAATTTAGCATCATCTGCATACTTTTTTAGCCATATTCCATCCCTAGTGCTCATACTAGCTATTAAGATATTGACAAAATTGGACCCAGGACGAACCCTGTGGTACACCACTAGTAACCTCAGTCCATGTAGATGTATACTCACTTAGGGTGACCTGTTGTCTTTATCTGTTAACCATTGCAAAATCCGCAACAATATATTTATTAAACTCATATTTTTTAAACATTCATTTAAAACTTTGTGTGATACAGAGTCAAAAGCCTTTTCAAAGTCCAGATATATGACATCCACGGAAGACCCTTGTCCAGGGCATCACTTACTGGCTCAAAGAAATTTATTAGGTTAGTATGACATGATCTACCAGGTTGAAAACCGTACTGTAAAATATCTGATTGCCCTTTCTCCTAATATGTGAGTTAATCTTATTAGATATTAATTTTCCATTATTTTACATACGGAAGAAGTCAGGCTTATAGGCCTGTAGTGTTTTAGCCTTGCTTTGGACCACTTTATGTATTGGAATTACATCTTTCCCCCTTAATGACAATACCTTAGCTATAGATTTATTAAAAAGGAATGTCATATGCTAGCTAATTCATATGAAACGTTTTCAAAAATATTGAAGGATGTTATCAGGTCCAACAGATGTAGAAGATTTACATGAATTAATAATGGAATAAGTTTTCAGCAACAGTGAATTTAACCACAGGATCTAACAGAGTGCAGTTTTCTGTTGTGAGTACATCCTTTTTGAATATGCTAGCAAAATATTGATTGAATTTATTTGCCATAAGCTGATCATCACTTATTATCTCATCATCTATTTTAGTGGGCAAACTATGTTAGTCGAGATTTTAGAGAACCAATATAATTGAAGAACTTTTTTTGTTGTCACCCTGATTGCTAACCAGAATATATATTCTAAATCTTTTTAGCCTCTTTATGACATATTTAGCTTTTTTTGCTTTTTGAATAAATTTTGACCAATGTAGTTCCGATTTATTTTTGTTATATTTATTAAAGGCCTTTTTAGCCACTACCAGTCTTTTTAATGGATGTAGAATACCAAGGTGGAAGCTTTTTCTTCTGAATGTATTTTATTCTAATTGGAACCCACTCAGAAATGCAATACTTATTTTCCTTTTATTCTATCCCAAATTTCTTCCAATCGATAGCCCATTTAGTTCTTTTTCCAATACCACATCATTAAATAATCTTTAATAGCTGCATAATTTGCTGTATTATAATTTCTAAATTTGGTTATGCCATTTGAATTTGTTCTGTAATAGTTTATAGACCATTTAATCTTTGAGTGGTCACTGTTACCAATGGAGCCATTATAACTGGTGTTTCTATGCCTTCCTTGATATTCGTAAATATTAAATCTAATATGTTATTAAGTCTTGTGGGAATAGTCACTATTTGATCTAATCCTAAGTGTGTTGTTGTACCTATACATTTAGTTTCCTGTGTATTTGATCCTTCACAGTGCAAACCAATTTATACCAGGATAATTAAAATCACCCTCAAAATAATATTATGCTTGTTGATTGATGCTTTCAGGTAATTACAAAATGATCATTATTAACAGAGTCAATGGAAGGTGGTCTATAACATAACCCAAATGTAAGTGGAAAAAATTATTATTGAGTTTAATCCATAGAATTTCAATACCTGTGGTGATTGGATGTTCCATATTAACTTCTGTACACTCACTTTCCTCCCTTACATAATAGGCAACACTCTCCTCTTGTATTTATTCGATTATTCATAAAGAGAGTATACCCAGGAATATCTTGTCCCCAGTGTTCATTTGTAAACCAAGTTTTGTAACCCCACAAATATCAATGTTTTGATGTGAAGATGATTTGTAGTTCATGAATTTTGTTGGGCAAACTCCTAGCATTTAAGAGTAGTATGTTAAGTTTTGGTACCTGATTGTTTACCATTGCTAACTTAGTAGATTTAACATGATTCAAAGTTGGATTCTGTTCACCTGAAAGTCTACTAATATTTATTTCCAGACTTTGCATAAAAATGCATTTATCTGTGAGTTAATCTCATTTCCAAAACTTTTACCCCTTTATTTAAATGTTAACCATCCCTTGCATAATAATTACCATTTTGATGAAAATGTTCCCAATGAGTCAAACACTTAGGCCCAGATATTCAAAGGAGTTGCTTCCACAAGAACAGGGTTGCGCATGCGCAAGTCCTCACATTGCGCCATTCTTGCGATATTCAGCAGGAGGCAGTTGTGCCACTGACAACAGGTTGCTAAAAGAGCAATGCAAATGAATGCATGCTCAACAGGAGGGGAGGAACCTAGCATAACCTGCGCAGAACCCGACATTCAGTCGGGTTAGTGCAGAGTTGTGCATGCACAACCCCAACCTGCGCCTGCACAACCTTGAGCCAAAAAAGGATCAAGTTGAGGGCCACCCATCAGGTGAGCTGTTGTATTGCAGGGTGCAACACAGCAGCTGCCACCCCTGGCTGGCCCCCAACTCAGTCCTTTGTGCCCCCACCAGCCCGATCGTAGGCAGAATGTAAAAACAACCCCCGCCCCACACATCTCCGAAGCCCAATTGCGGGTATAGTAACATGAACCCCCTGCCCACATATTTCAAGCCCGATCGCAGGCATACAGTAACATGAACCCCTGCCCACACATCTCCCACAGCCCGATCACGGGTAATACAGTAACATGAACCCCACCCACACACATCTCCCACAGCCTGATCGCGGGCAATACAGTAACATGAACCCCCGCCCACACATCTCCCGAGGCCCGATCGTGGGCAGAACGTGTATCAGAAGAAGCCAGAAGGTGAAGGAAGGAAACATATTCAATTCAGTGCTTGAGTAACTGGTAACTGGTATTTTCTTTTAAACTTAGATTGTAGGCTTGTAGTGACACTATACTTTCTTTCTGTGTTGTCTTTACTTATAATTGTTTTTGGGCTGTTGAAAATTTAAAAAATAGTGGTGGTGTAATTCTGTGCTGTCTTTAATTGCTGCCTTTCCCATCTCTTAATTATATGCCCTGATAAATCTGATTGACAGGAGCCAAACACAGGGGCGTAAGAGGTGTGAAGTAGGAGGGCATAAGGGGAAGAAGACCACCCTCAGCATGACAAGTTTTTTGACTCATTTATTTATTTATTGGTTTCTTTTTCCTTAAAAAAAATATATATCTGAGGATCAGTTACAGGATTTTTAGTACTGTAAATAAATAAAAAGAGAACTAAGAGAGCTTCTGTAGCAGATAAGTAGTGGAATTGCAGTATAATGTGGGGAGTGGTGCAATGCAGTGGCTGTGGGGCAGCCATATTCAGGCAGACCTTCTGGACACTGAGGTGCTGCCCTATCTGCATGCATCTCTCGGACCGCGGATGAGGCAGCCAGACTCAGAGCGGAAGCAAACTGGGTCAGGAGTACCATCACCCCTGTCCAGGAACCACCCAGTCCAAATGCAGCTGCCTCAAAGGATGCAGAGAACGAGGAGCACTTGGATGACAGTGGCTCAGGAGGGTTAGAGCAGTCAGGCAGAGGCACATCCCAGATCCTATTCCTTCAAGAACTCATATGCCACACTGGCAAATGAGGACAACCAAATAGAGGTACCCAGGAAGTGGAAGGAAAGGATGTGGAGGTTAGGCAAGGAGGTGACTCAGTGGGGAAAGCAGTGGACCCCAGAGGAGGAGGAAGTGAATCCTGGTGGGGGACTCCACTGTCAAGAGGGATCCAGCTAGGAACACAGGAGGGGAGGACAGGGAGGTGAGGTGCCTACCAGGAGCCATGGCATGGAGGGATGGAAGGAAGATACTGGGGATCACTGGGAAGGCAAGACAGGAGGGTGAGCTGGATGTCATTATCCACCTAGGTACTAATGACTTGACAAATGGGGAGCCAAAGGAAGTTCAGGAAGAGTTTAGGAAACTGGGAGGGTCTCAAACAAGTAGCTACTTCTGTCACTTTCTCAGAAGTACTACCTGTGAGAGGCAAGGGAGAGCATGGAGTGCATGCACCAGGAACTTTTAACTCATGGTTGAAGAACTGGTGCTGTGAGGAAGGGTTTGGATTCATTGGTGACTGGGACCCATCTGGAAGGATGGAGGTTTGTTCAAGCCTGACGGCCTGCATCCATCCTGGAGGGAATCCAGCACTCAATGATAAGTTTAAATGCTACATTGATAAGCATTTAAACTAGTTAAAGTGGGGTGGCAGGCCAGCAAGGATGATACCTACTTGCTCACCCCCACAGCTAGTAATGGAACCAGTGAACCAGAGGAGGCTATCTCTGCAAAGCATGTGCAAAAGATGGAGATTAGTGTCCAAAAGGTGGATACAGAAAAGGGGCAAAATTCAGCAGAAGGGCAGACAGCAAGGAGAACTAGGGATAATGACAACCAAGGAAGGGGCTGGAGAGAACAGTGAAGCAGTCTAGGGAGGTCAAATCATGAAAGCCATGTGTGCAAATGCCAGGAGCCTTAGCAACAAGATGGAAGATCTGAGGCTGTCATGGTACAGTCAGACCTGGACATTGTGGCATCACTGAAACCTGGTGTAATGATAACTATGACTGGGAGATGGCCATACCTGGCTACAACATATTCAGAAGAGACAGAGCAGGCAGGAAGGGAGGAGGAGGCACTGTATGTGAAAAATGACATAAGGCCACACAGATCCAGGAGGAACAAAATGGGGAGAGATACTGTGGTTAAGCTGGAAAGGAAAATGGGCCAGCCATCCGCACAGGTGTGGTCTATAGACCACCAGCCCAGGAGGAAGAAACAGATAGGAGTTGATGCTAGCTATCCAAAGGATGGCAGACAAGGGTGAGGTAGTACTGGTTGGAGACTTCAATATACAAGACGGGATTGAGTTCCCAGCAGCAGCATCAACTAGGAGCAGATTTATCCTGGACTCCTTCAAGGTGCTCTCTCAAGCAACTGGTCATGAACCAACTCTGCAGAAGGCAATACTGGACCTGTGCTTTGCCAAACAGGGACAGTGTGATGGGGGTAACAGTGGGAGCACCTGGGTAACAGTGACCACCAGACATTGTGGTTTGAAATCACAGAAAGAGCAGAACCAAACCACACAAAACATGTATCCTGATTTAGGGGCAGACTGGGAAAAATGGGAGATGCTTGAAAGAGGCATTAAGGGAATGGACAGGAATCAGGGATTGAGGAACAGGGCAGTATTTAAATGGGGATTATAAGAACAACAGAATTATGCATTAAGCAGGTTAGCAAGAGGAAAAGAAAGAGGAGACTATTATGGTTTTCCAAAGAGGTAGCAAAGAGTGAAAGCTAAAAAGATTGCATTCAGGCAAAAAAAGATACAGGCAGAAGGGGATAGGGAGAAGTACCTAGAGAAACAGAGGAGGCAGGGAAGTCAGTAAGGGAAGCCAAAGCTCAGACAGAAGAACACATTGCAAAATCAGTGGTTAAAGGGGACAAACCTTTTACAGGTACATAAGTGAAAAAGAAGGACAAAGGGAGGATAGTGAGACTGAAGGGGAGGATGGGAGCCAGTGGAGGATGACAACAGTAAAGTTTGACATATTGAACAGGTATTTCTGCTCAGTCTTTACTAAGGAAGAGGGGGTAATGGGTCTGAAGGGAGTACAAGGGGTGAGAATGGTGCAGAAAATGGACAAGTCCCTTTACTGCCCAGAAAGGGTCCTGAAGAACTGGAAGTAATAAGAGCTGATAAAGTGAAGGGGCCAGATGGGTGCACCCCAGGGTCCTTAAAGAACTAAGAGGTGGTGGCTGAACCTCTGGCTATCCTGTTCAGCCAATCACTGAAACAGGGGAAGTACCCAAGACTGGAGGACAGCAGATGTAGTCCCTTATACAAAAGTGGGAACAAAGAGGAAGTAGGGAACTACAGACCAGTCAGCCTCACCTCGTAGTGGGAAAGACCGTGGAAGCACTACTGAAGGAGAGATTGTGTGGAACATCTGGCTGTCAATGGACCATAGGGACCAAGGCAGCATGGTTTCACCAGGGGAGGTCATGTCAGACCAACTCATTGAATTTTTTGACTGGGTGACTAGGGAGGATCAGGGAAGGCAGTGGACATGGCCTAGTCTGGACTTCAGCAAGGCCTTTGACACTGTGCACATAGAAGACTATTACACAAACTGGGGAATATGGGTGGGCAGGACAGTAGTGTGGTGGGTAGGTAACTGGCTGGGTGGCAGGACACAGAGGTGGTGGTAAATGGCTGTCACCCACAGAGGGAAGAGTGACCAGTGGGTACCACAGGATCAGTGCTGGGACCGGTCCTATTCTAACATCTTCTTCATCAGTGACATTGCACAGGATATAAGGCACTTCACTGTTCGCTGATGACACAAAGCTCTGTAACAGAGTAGACACACCAGAGGTGTAGACAGAATGAGAAGGGACCTGCAGAAACTTGAAGAATGGTCAAGGGTTTGGGTAGTTGAAATTCAATGCAAAGAGGTGCAAGATAATGCATATGGGGCACAAATACCCCTGGCACAATATATCAGTTGGGGGTGAGGATATAGCATGCACCCAGCAGTGAAAGGATCTTGGGGTTGTCATCTCTGATGACCTCAAGGTAGGGAAACAGTGTGACAAGGCATCAGGTAAAGCAAATAGATGCTGGGATGTATAGGCAGGGCATCACCAGCAGGAAAAGGAGATCATAATTCCGCCTATACAAGACACTAGTGAGGCCCCCACCTGAGTACAGTGTACAGTTCTGGGAGACCATACCACGTAAGGACATAGACAGGGTAGAGAAGGTTCAGAGGAGGGAAACAAAGATGGTGCATGGGTTGCATCACAAGTCCTATGAAGACAGGTTGAAGGAACTGAACATGTCCTGAGGAGAGGAGGAGAGGATATGATAGAGACATACAAGTATCTATAGAGGAGGAACAGGGTGCAGGAAACACTATTTTTAAGTGAAAAGATGTTTCAGGACCAGAGGCATGGGATGAAGTTGGAGGAGGACGATTCAGAGGAAACATGAGAAAGAATTTCTCACAGAACGGGTGGTGGACAAGGAACACCCTGCCAGAGGAAGTGGTGGGAAGGAAACAATTCACGGATTTAAGAATGTGTATAGACATAAAGGAATTTAGAGGTCAGGGTAAGGGAAATAGACTTCTAGAAAACAAACTGAACTTACAAGCTCAAATGGGCAGACTAGGTGGGCCAAGATGTCTTAAAATGACTATGTTGAAAATTTGGTGACAAAACTCTATAAAATGACTGTGTTAAGAGTGAGCATTGCGCAGTTTCCACACCCTCATAAGTTCATGACTTTGTAATATTTTCAGTCCAGATTTTCACCAGGGGCATTTTTCCACACCTCCTTATGAACAGTACAGCTGTCATTTTCCACAACATGGCCAAAATGTGTTTTCACACTTTCAGCACAGAAATGCGTGGTCGCTGTGGGAAATCATTGTTCGGGACAGATAAAGAAAATCACACTGACACTGTTCATGATAGGAGGTCCTAAAATGCCTGTGTTAACAATCTGCTGTAAAAAAAATCCCCAAACTAGTTACATTATGGGTGTGCATTGCACAGTTTCTACACACGCTCGTGACTTCACCAGTTTTTTCAAGATTTTCACAGCAGATTTTCAACATTGCCATTTTTTACACCTCCCCATGAACACTGCACCGCTGTCATTTTTCACATCCTGTTCGGAATGTGTTTTTGCACCTGTGATACCAAATGCCATAGTCACTGTGCAAAAGCAGTTTTCGGCTAACAAACTGATATTGCCACTGTTCATGAGGTGGGTCACAAAAACCATGTTGAAAATTTGGAGTGAAAATACCAACAAATGCCTGAGGTGTTAGGGTTTCCGACCATAACGCCCCACCCTGTAGAGAATGACAGGCATCAGGGGTGTGACTTGGGATTCTTGCCTGTCATGCTCATACCATTCCACCCCCACCTACACCCTGCAGCCAGTGAGAGGCATCATAGAAACATAGAAACATAGAAGTTGACGGCAGATAAGGACCGCAAGGCCCATCCAGTCTGCCCATTTCTTTTTCTACCTTATAAATGTGCCATTGGCCTTTGCTCTGTCAGTGACCTATCTATTCATAGTCATTTGTATTGCTCCTTATGCCTATCCCATGCCTGTTTGAAGCCCTGCACTGTATTCATAGCCACCACTTCTTGTGGTAAGTTATTCCATGCATCTACCACTCTTTCTGTGAAAAGAATTTCTCACATTCCCTTAATCGGCCTCCTCTAATCTCATGCTGTGTCCTCTTGTCCTGCTATTTTTCTTATATTTAAACATGTTAGACTCTTTCACCTTGTTTATGCCCTTAAGGTGTTTGAATGCCTCGATCATATCACCCTCTCCTCCTTTGCTCAAGGGTATACATATTGAGCTCTGTTAATCTGTCCTCATATGTCTTCTGATGCAGTCCCTGCACCATTTTGGTTGCCCTTCTCTGGACTGCCTCAATTTGGTTAATGTCCTTGTGAAGGTGTGCTCCAATACTGCACGCAGTTCTCCAGATGGGGCCTAACTAATGTCTTGTACAGAGGATTATTACCTCCTCTCACGACTTGTGATACCCCTACTAATACACCTAACACCCCCTAGCCTTACCTACCGCTTTAGAGGTTTGCTTGATGATTTTAGGTCATCAGTGATGATGATGCCCAAGTCTCTTTCTTCCTTTGTGACTGCTAGCAACTCCTCCCAGCCTATAAGTGGCTTCAGGGTTTCTCTTCCCTATGTGCATGATTTTGCACTTCTTTGCATTAAATCCCAGTTGCCACTCTTCTGACCATTCTGCTAGTTTATCCAGATCTCTTCTCATTCTGCCCACCCCATCTGGATTATCTACTCTGTTACAGATCTTGGTGTCATCTGCAAACAGACAAGCCTTACCCTCTAGTCCATCTGCAGGTCACTAATGAAAATGTTGAATAGGACTGGCCCCAGGACTGATCCCTGAGGTATCCCACTTGTGACTTGCATCTCTTCTGACTGTATACCATTTACCACCACTCTCTGTTTTCTGCCAGTCAACCAGTTTGCCACCCAGTTGACCAACTTCTGACCCACCCGAGCCTACCTAGCTTATTTATCAATCTTCTATGTGGAACAGTGTCAAAAGCTTTGCTGAAGTCAAGGTAGGCTACATCAACTGCTCCCTTGGTCCACCACTCTAGTTACCCAGTCAAAGAAATCTATGAGATTAGTTTGACAGGACCTTCCTTTGTAAACCCATGCTGTCTTGGATCCTGTGCCCTATGGATTCCAGGTGTTGCACTATCCTTTCCTTAAGGAGTGCCCCATAATCTTGCCCACTACTGAGGTAAGACTGACCGGTCTGTAGTTCCCACCCTCCCTGCTACCACTCTTGTGGAGCGGGATCACATGAGCCCTTCTCCAGTCTTCTGGGACCTCTCCAGTGCTCAGAGACTCACTAAACAATTTGCTAATGGCTCTGCTAGTTCCTCCTTTAGCTCCTAAGTACCCTGGGATGTATGCCATCAGGTCCCATTGCCTTATCCGCCCTGAGCTTAGCAAGCTCTTGTAGGACCCTTTTTTTTGTGAAGGAGTAGTGCTCACCTCCTCCCCTGTGTCCATGATGCTGAGCTGTGGGCCCTGCCTCACCTCTTCAGTAAATACTGAGCAAAAGTATCTATTTAGGATAGATGCCTCTTACAGGGTCCTCCTCCTCACATGCTCCCTTTTCTCCATTAGCTTGCAATACCCCTCTGGACTTTCTCCTTTCACTAATGTATCTATAGAAAGTCTTGTCACCTTCTTTACTGTTTGTGCTAGTGTTTCCTCAGTTTGGGACTTTGCCTGCCTTACTGCCTTACCTGCTTCCCTTAGGGCAGTTTGGTATGCCTCCCAATCTTCATCCCCTGTGTTTCCTTATGTTTCCTGAAGGCCAGCCTTTTGGCTCTGACCTTTTCTGCTACTGTATTTGAGAACCAAAGTGGTTTCCTTCTTCTTTGCACTTCCTTTTCTGTCTAACACAATGGGATGTTGCTTCAAGTATTGCATCCTTAATGCTTGCCCACTTTGCCTGTACCCTCACCTGTGTTTCTTTTGCCAGGGCTAGCTTAACTCTGTTGGCCATCTTATCAAAGTCAGCCCTCTGAAGTCCCATATTTTGCCTTGGAATGGGATGATTTAGATGTAGTAGCCAAATTGAACCATACCATGTGATGGTCACTGGCCCCAGGTGACCTTCTACCTGGAGATCTGTGGTCCCTTCTTTGTTAGTCAGTACTAGATCTAGGATAGCCCTCTCTGTGGGTTGCTGTACCAGTTGTTTGAGGCCCTCCCCTGCAGGGAATCCACTATGAGTCTAGTTCTGCAGATGTTCCTGCTGGTATTGACCAATCTGTATCTGGCATGTTGAAGTCTCCCATATCAGAACCTCCCTTTAGCTGTCATGTTTTGTATATCTTCTAACAGTAATGTGTCTATGTCCTCCTCTGGTCTGGGGCCTGTAGACAACCCCAGTTCTTATGTCTGTCCCACTTCCTGTTTCCAGGGTGACCCACAGTTCTTCTGGCTCCTTATGTGTATTCTGAATTTCTGTAGCTTTGATATTTTCATTAACATACAGGGCCACCCTCCCCTTTTGCACCTCGGTCTCTTCTGAACAATACATAGCCAGGTACTGAAGTCTCCCAAGTGTGGTTACTGGTAAACCACGTCTCACTAATTGCTACTATGTCCAGTTTAGCCTCTGACATTATTGCCTGCAGGTCTAGGATCTTATTTCCCAGGCTGTGAGCATTTGTGTACATGATTTTCCATTGGCCAGATTTTGGTGTGTTAGTTGTTGGGTGAAGTTTGGCATTACCCCTGTGCATCGTATGGGGAGACAAACCTTTTTTCTTACCTGTTGATGCAAATGAATGGCAAACACGCTGAATTCCTGTTTGACCACTAGCTGAGGGGGGAGGGGTGTTCTTCCCATTCAACGTATGGGGTGCTGCACCCCTCTCCCCATTTGCTAGTTTAAATATTCTGCAAAGACGTCAAACTTCTGCCCCAATGCACTGACTCTCTTTAGTCAGATGCAGTCCATCAAATTTAAAGAACTTGCCTCCCAGAACTGTTGCCAGTTCCCTACAAATCTGTGTCCTTTTTCCTGGCACCAGTCCTTGAGCCACGTGTTTAGCTCCCCTATCTCCCCTTCTCTGACCTTCCGTCCATCTGCTCCCTTCTCCCAGACTGGCAGGATCTCAGAGAAGGAGATGCCGGATGAAATAGATGATAGTTTGTCACCCAGCCTAGTCAGGTGTTCCTTGGTCTCCACAACTGACCGGCTGGCAAGATCATTAGTCCCTATGTGTACTAGGACATCAATGTTTTCTCCTGCTTTGTGAACAATTTTAGCAATGCGGGCATCAAGGTGTGCCTCGGACTCTTCAGGCCCAAACTTCACCCCATTCTCCTATACCGCACCATCTCACTGTATTTTCTGATGGAATGGGAAAGCATAAGGCCAAAGACCCTAAGGCACTGTGACACTTGTCAGTGTCTGCAGGGTAGGGTGTGGTGAAATGGTGGTCGTATACCTGACGACCCAAAGGCACACCCCAATGCCTGTCACTCTCTGCAGGGTGGTGGTGGGGTTGGCTTTAGTTCAATACTTCGCTGCCATTCCTATTATGCAGCTCTGTAACTTCTACACTACCAATGCCAGTGCCAGCAAGCAAACATTTGGCATTGACAAATGCTTGTTTTAGTTACTTATGATATACCGCAGCCAGACACAGGTTCTCAGAGGCACAACCAACTATATCTATCCAGTCAAAAACTGTTGCTACTTGTATATAGTTATTTGTTTGTCCTCACTCCCTGCATAGGCATTGGGAAAGAGGTTTCCACCCTTCCCTGACAGAAGTATCTCATGTTGTTCCTGCAACCTCTCAAATACATTGTAAATAAAGAATGAAGTATGGGCTGGTGTGTATAATGAGATTTTACACACCACCTAAGTTGTGGGATGCTACATAAACCCCAGGGACAAAGATAGAGGGGTTTATGAAATGCATCTCACAATGAGGGTATGTGTAAAACCGAGTTTTACACAACACATATTTCATTTTATATAATTGCTGGTCAGCACTTTTATGCCTCCGCAATTATACAAAATAAAATAAGCAAACAGATTGGTGTTCAGGCAGCTGTGGACCAGTTGGGATTCTACGCAATCCACGGTCTGCCAAGTTACAGTGCTCCATTTGTATGAGGCACAAAAAGAAGTGGAGATATACTAAAAGAAGTTGTTTGAAAAGTTCTGTATTTTTCTGTTTGTTTGTTTTTTATAGTTAAACTTACTGCCCAGCATCAGTTGTGGAGCTGCAGCATCCTTCCACTGTAAAGAGGTGGAGAGACATGCAGGCTGATAGGGAAATCCAGCACGTGTTTGAAAAGTTTCCATTTTGTATTCCTTTTTTCTGTGGTTCAGGGTCAGTGAAGAAAGACTTATTTCTTTTTAATAAACAATCAACTTACCGCAGACTGCAAGGGGTGGTGAAGTCTGAAGCCATATGGAGTTGCTCCAGGGAACATCACAGGGTAAAAGAAGACTGGCAACTGTCGCATGCATGGTCTCAGGGAAACCTGGGTTGTGTTTACATTATAGCTACCTGCTTATAATGACAAATTATAACCAGGTTTCCCTATGGGAAAAGTACTGGCCAGTAATTATATCTATTTTATTGTAGAAACACTGTTCAGAATGTCATGTTGCTCATTACCGTAGATATCCTAGATTCTCTAAATAACTGGTTCTAGTTTTCCTGTTGTATTAGTATGAACTTCCAGATGCATATTCTACATATGTTGTGAGATTTTCAATAAAAAGATTAATGACCAAAAAAAAGGCTGACAGAAGGAGCAAACCCAGGGGAGCAACAACCAAAAAGGGTCCCACCCTAGCCAATTTTAGTCTCGAGTTTGGAATGACCAACATACCAGAACCAGAAGAGTGTAACTAAGGGATAACAAGGTGAGTGACTAGGAGTTACCGGATACTGGGGTTCCAGTCCATTTAGGACCTTATAGCTCAAAAGAAGGATCTTATAATGAATCCACCATCTCAATGGTAGATACTGCAATGAATGAAATATAGGAGTGATATGATCATTATTCCTTATAGCAGTGACAAGATCTGACTATAGCATTATGTACCAATTGGAGAGACCAGATCTGACTTGCTGGAAGGCCCTGGTAAATCAAATTGCAACAGTCATGCTGAGAGACCACACAAGCATGCACTAGCATTAAGAGATAATCCCTGTCAAGGTAAGGGTGCAATCCAGCTATGTTCTTCAAATGATAGAAGACATTACTGATGACAGCAGACACATGAGGTACAGGTATCACCTCATGGTCAAGAATGACCCTAGATTCAGTCTTACATCCATCACTCCCAAAGATAGGGAGATAAAGGCTCTCCAAAATAGATGACCTGAGTCCATCTAGTCCCACCAGTAGCAACTCAGTTTTGACAAGTTTATGTTCAACCCATTATGAACCATCCAACAACTCAACTCAGATAGATAATTCTCAAGCACAGTCATCGAGGAGTCCTGTCCAGGTTTAAATGAAAGATGCAGCTGAGTATTAACAGTATAGCAATAAAAAACGAAGCTATATTTTTGAGTCACTTAGCTGAGTGTGAGCATAAACACTATGAACAAAAGCAAGGACAAAACTGATCCCTGAGGAATGCCACACTCAATGATAGAGGAAAGAAAACCCAAATTTCCTAAAATTACTGACTGTTGGTGATCGATAGGAGGACCAAAATCAATCCAGTATGGTTCTAATCACTGAAATGACCCTCCTCATATACTTCACCAACTCCTCATTAGTAAAAGTGTCAAATGTATAAAACAAATCCAACAGGACCAGGAAAGAAACCTCTCTATGATCCCATGCAAGGAGCAGATCCTTCAAAACCCTCAAAAGGGCCATTTCAGTACAATGCTGAAGATGAAAACCAGACTGGAAAGGTTCACAGGGGAGAATTTCTCCAGATGCTTCCTAAGCTGTGCCACCACCACTTCTCGATAACATTTATTTATTTTATTTGAATTTTGGTAACCGGGTAAGCCCACTGAGACCATGCGGTCTCTTTTTCAGGAGCAACCCAGGGGAGGGTACATAGCATATTAGAATACCATGTTTAATACAATGCCGTACACAGAGGTAACCAGCACTAAGTAAATACACACAATATGAGACAATGATATCATGAGCACTAAGTAAATACACACAATATGAGACAATGATATCATGAGCACTAAGTAAATACACACAATATGAGACAATGATATCATGAGCACTACGTAAATACACACAATATGAGACAATGATATCATGAGCACTACGTAAATACACACAATATGAGACAATGATATCATGAGCACTACGTAAATACACACAATATGAGACAATGATATCATGAGCACTAAGTAAATACACACAATATGAGACAATGATATCATGAGCACTAAGTAAATACACACAATATGAGACAATGATATCATGAGCACTAAGTAAATACACACAATATGAGACAATGATATCATGAGCACTAAGTAAATACACACAATATGAGACAATGATATCATGAGCACTAAGTAAATACACACAATATGAGACAATGATATCATAAGGAGAAAAATGATGAGAATATAACACAATTCCATGCACAGAGACTGAGTAATTCACACAGGTGAGGGCAGGGCTAAAATAGTGTGGATTCAGGCAGTCCTGTACATTGTCTACATCTAACACAAATTCTTTGTACAGAAGCTCTACATAAATCCCACATATAAGAGCAGGGTTAAAATATGGTGCTGTTCTGGACACACATGACCTTTGCAATTACAGCTGATGTGCAAGATAGTGTAGGTGAGTTTATGTAAAGCAGGAAAAAGTACCTAGGTCACATAAATAGTTATGTAGGACAAGTTTGAAACTAGAGAGAGTAGGGCAAGGGAGGATATATGGAGGGAGGGAATTCCAGACTGAGGGTGCAGCGCAGGCATAGGATCTTCTACTAGCAGCTAGATGTGCTGACGGTACAGATAACAGTGGAGAGAGGAGGAGTAAAATGTCCAACAGACAGATTTTCTGAAAACAATGTTGGATACACTTGGGGGAGTGAATAGGTGTGTGGGCTTACACAGCAGGCAAAGGGAGAAGTACTGGAATTTATGTTCCAGTTGAAGCCAGCCCA
Organism: Neoceratodus forsteri; assembly: GCA_016271365.2. Classification (NCBI taxonomy): domain Eukaryota; kingdom Metazoa; phylum Chordata; order Ceratodontiformes; family Ceratodontidae; genus Neoceratodus; species Neoceratodus forsteri. Next base: position 7,228,224 of record JADMNL010000031.1, on the reverse strand, counting down.
GAGATGCCAGTACAGTACAATGATGCTGGTGGGGGACGGCACCTGTGGCAAAGCACCCTATTCTGTGATGTACTTGCTTTAGCTGGTTCAGGGAGGAACACTTAATTGATAAGAATGGGGAAGCTGTAGGACAGTAGAGGGAGTAGGAAGGCAATCACGATATTCAGGCAGGATGCTCTAGACAGTAGTGGGTGGAGTCGGTAGAGCAAATCCAGCTTTTGGTGCAGAATAGTAATGGTTTTATTGACATGAGCCTCAAAGGAGAGGCAGGGTCAAAGAGAATGCCAAGATATTTAAAAGAGTGTACTCGTTTTAAGGTTTCACCATTCTGAGTGGTAACAATGAGTTGGGGAGGGAGATTGGTTCTATAGGTGTGTGGGTGGAAAAGCATTGTTTAAATTCTTTTAGCGTTCAAAAGCAAGTTGTTAGTAAGGAACCAAGCCTCCAGTTGATAGAAGTCAGAATCCAAGTAGTGGCTGAGTAATGAGATGTCAGCAGAGGACCTATATATGACAGCATCATCTGCATAAACCTGAATGGATGCCCCTCTGCAGAAGCTAGGCAGATCATTAATGAATAGTGAGAAGAGTAGTGGCCCCAAGATAGAGCCCTGGGGAATGCCAAGGGAAACAGGTTTAAAGATAGATTGGCAGTTAGACCATCTAACACTTTGGGCATGGCCAGAGAGGTAGTTTTGAATCCAGGTAGTGGAGTGTTGATCAAGCTGAGGTCCCATCTGCCTGGATTGTTGGTAGTTCAGGTGGATGTTAAAGATCCCATGGTACTTATCGAAAAGAGTAAGGAAATTTCCCCGGTGTCCTGGCCAAATTTCCCTCATTCACTAAAAATACCACCAACAGCTTAATCTGGTTCAAGGTCAATTGGCATTCATCTGTATCCCCCTCCCTCGGGTTGTGTCTGAAAATAGGCAGGATTTGTCTAGTGCACTTACCCGGTCAACAAAACTAAATAAATAAATAAATAAATAAAACAATTTTAATTTCAGTATAAGCGGTTTGTGGTTCACCAAATCAAAGGCTTTGGTGAGGTCCACAGAAATGGCCCTGGTTGCCTGGCCATGGTCGAAAGCAAGTTTAATGTCCAAGGTGACTTTGATGAGAGCAGAGAAGGTGCTGTGAGTTTTATGAAATCCATGTTAGCAGAGAGGCAGAAATTGGTATTGTTCAAGTTAATTGTATAACTGTGTTGCATGTTGCATCTTGGTCGGGGAAACCCTAAACACAGGTACACCCTGGGAGGGGAGGTGCTGGAAGCCTCAACAGGGGAAAAAGACCTAGGGGTCATGGTGGATACATGTATGAATAACTCTGAGCAGTGCAGGAGAGCAGCTAGCAAGGCAAACAGGATGTTGGGATGCATCACAAGGGGGATCACCTCTAGGAGCAAGGAAGTGATTCTGCCGCTGTACAATGGACTGGTTAGACCACACCTTGAGTACTGTGTCAGTACTGGAGACCACACTTGAAGAGGGACATACAGCTCCTGGAGAGGGTACAGAGGAGGGCAACAAAGATGACACGAGGGCAAGGGGATTTGACTTACGAGGACAGACTTGAGGAGCTCTGCCTGTTTTTTTCATTGGAGGAGAGGAGAGACAGAGGGGACATGATTGAGGTCTTCAAGTACCTCAAGGGAATAAATAGGGTAAACATGGAGGGGATCTTTAGACTAAAGCAGGGAGGTATCACCAGAGGACATGGTTTGAAGTTGGAAGGTGGAAGGGTGAGGGGAAAGAGGAGGAGGAGGTTTTTCACTGAGAGGGTGGTGGACCCTTGGAATGCACTGCCTGGTGAGCTGGTTCAGAGATCCACAGTGGAGGGCTTCAAGAGAGGTGGGACAGACACAGAAAGTGGATGTATCAGATGATGGCTCTGTCCCAGGGGTGGGGATGGATGATAGGGGTTTCTGGAGCACAAAGGATGGGAGGGTCTCAGCACCCAACTAAGGATCTAGGTTCGAGCAGACTTGATAGACCATAAGGCCTAATCTGCTGGCAAATAGTATGTTAGTATGTTAGTATGTAACTGTAAAGAATTTGTTCTTGAACTTTAGCGAGGTGACAAAGGATTAAGATGGGCCTGTAATTTTCAACAGACGTGGTCGGTCCCCCCTTATGAACAGGGATGACTAAAGCTGACTTCCATTTAGTGGGAACTGTACCTTCAATAGAGGATCTTTTGATCAGATCTCTGACCGAAGCAGTCAGTGGAGGGGCTCCCCATTTTAAAAATTGGGGCTGAAGAGAGTGATAACCAGGACAACCATGCTTCCTAAGGTTACACATTAGTTTGAAAACCTCTTTGTAGGACATTAGCTTGATGTGGAAGTGCCTAGTAGTGGCACTTGGGGGAAGGGTGTCGGGTGAGGGATGGCAGAGTTGAGGCATGTTGAATTTAGATATGTAAGAGCTGAGGTCAATGAAGAAGCTGCCCTCGGCTATAGAGGTTGCATTAGATAATACATTATTCTTGACAACTAGTAAGTCAGGAAGAGTGGAGGTTTTACCCTTTAGAAGGGAATTAATTTCAGCCCAGAAATCTTTAGGATTGCAAAATTTGTCAGTTTATAGTGTACAATAATACCTCCTTCTTGCATTTGTTATTTTAGACTTGTAGCTGTTTCTGAGGCACCTGCAGGAGTGCCAGTCTGAGAAGAGGCCAGTTTTCTTGAATGTTTTCCAGGCAGCATTATGCCTGGGCATGTGCTTCCTAGTATCTGGACAGCCAAAGAGCTGATTTCCTTGGACCCGCGGCACATGATAGGGGCATGTCAGTTTATGATGGTGGTAGCAGAGTTAATAAAATAATCCAGGGCCTGGTCAGTAGTGGGCAGGGTATGTAATGGTTCTCAGTTGATGTTAAATAGACAGTTTAGGAAGGAGGATTGATCAAAGGTAGATAGGTTGCAGGATTCAACAATTTTAGGTGGAGGGGTGGATGTTTTATTTCTCCAAATGCAATAAACAGGTGAATGGTTACTTATGCTATTGGGCAGGACCCCTGCAGCTGAAATTCTATGTGAGGAGTTGGACAGGACCCACTCAATTATGGTAAGATTGCCCATCCTGAGGTTACCTCTGGTGAGGTTGGCAGTGAGCTGTGTTAGCTTGGCATTGGCCAGTGAGGCATGGACATTGCTTGTACTGTTGGACTTCCAGCATTGTTTGCTACATATAGATCATCTCCTGATCTGGAAGATCAGAGAGGGAGGACAATAGTTATGGGAGGGCGGCAGTAGCAGTTTTGGGTGGTAAATAGATGCACCCGACTATTAGTTTTTTGTTGTTGCTTACAGTTAGGAAGAGGAAGATTGAGTCTACTAGAGATGAGGAAGTGGCCAGTGAGGTGATGTCAGTAGCTGCAAGGTCAGACTTGACATATAGGAATAGCCCACCACCTCTCTTACCAACCCTGTCACACCTGAATGTGGTGTACCCTGGTAAGGCTACTCCATGTGGAAGAATAGAGGGTTTAAGCCAAGTTTCTGTGATCCCACGCACAGTTGGTTGTAGAGTGCAGACCCATGCCTCCAGTTCCACCATTTTAGGTGGCAACTTGGCTATTTAGATGTACTATTTTAAGACCCTTGGAGTAACAGTGGATCGGGTCCCTGGGAGTTGGGGATGGATCGAAGGGGCCGAGGGTCCAGGATTGGGCTCCACATCACCAGCTGGTAGGGGGCTAGAGAATAAGCATAGCAGGATGTTAACAGGGGAACGAGTTTGGGGTTTAATAATTTTCTACCTTTGGGGGTAGGTACAGATAGGTTGTCATGTACTAATACCCAAGGTTGATAACACCTTGTTTTGGAAGGTAAGGGAGAGTATAGAGGTGTTGTGAGGAGATTAAGGTAATTGCTTGTGGAGAGCTGCAGAGGAAAAAGTCAGGGTTACCACTGTGGTGCTCCCAGCTGCAGGCAGATATTAGGATGTCACAGGATAGGAAGAGGGAGATGTACAGGAGAGCATAGATGCATCCAAAATAATTCATATCTTTGATGGACTAAGAGTTGTTGATATTGGGGGGGGGTTCAAAATTGTGGAATGAAAGCTGGATAGATGTCCAGACTAGGTAAGAGAAGGGGTGATAATAGTATGTTACTGTGAGCTTGATTAATTACTTTTCAGGAGTGACAGTAGGAGAGGTGAGTTTGCCCTCTAATGGCAGTGGAGTGGAGAGGAGTGGAGTGCTGTCACCGATAGTTCCAGTAATTTGTCAGATCTGATAGTTCTTGTTATTCTTTTAAGTCAGCTTATATGCTGATTGGAGGGGTGGGTTAATTTGCCAGTGGCGGTCTGGGTAAAAAGCCCATTTAAAGAGTGCCGGGGCTATGTGGGACAATAATTAGAGCAACACTGATACTGTGAGCAGCCAGCAGAGTGCTGTTTCAGTGCAGCTAGTGTGATCTCCAATCCAAATGCTTCAGACTGGAGAGCACGAGAATTCAAACTGAAGCTCAGAGCATACCTTGCTTGGGGTCTGGGGGTCCAAGCAGGCAGGCTGGCGGTGGCTAGAGAGCCATGCTGCCCCATGGAAATGGCCAGGAGTCTGCAGAGAAGGAGGAGGAGAAAGCTGATTAATTTATTAAGTATTGTCAGGGGGCTTTTGGAAGGAGAGGGACGGGCTGGAGACAGAGAGACCATAAGGATCGGATAAAGGAGACAGAAAGCAATCAGGCTTAAGTGAAGGGAGGGTTTTTCCAGGAGAGGACTGAGGGCTAGAGGAGCAAGGGGGGGTGGGGGGTTGCTTATGATGAGTTGTTCAGGGAAAAGTAAAGATTAGAGATACAGCACTGGAGAAGCATGAAATGCTATGGGAACAGCAGTCAAAGGGCAGAATCAGTTGGTAGAGCAGAAAATTGGGTTATGCAATTGGTTAAAGTAGTCTAGGAGGGAAAAAAGACTGAAATTAGGCACAGATAATGTGAGGCACAGGTTCTGAGATTAAAGTTTAGAGCTGTAGGCTACTGAGTTAAAATTTCTAGTATAGGAGCAGGCTAGGGCTAAAATTACCATTACCACAGCAGGCAAGTTTAATGTAAATTATTATAGTCGGCCACATTAAACAGTAATAGAAATTCTACACAACAGAAAAAAATAATTCAATGAATTTAGATCCAATTCAAAAATTAGAGCAACACTGTTACTGTGAGCAGCCAGCAGAGTGCTGTTTTAATGCAGCTGCTGTGATCTCCAATCCAAATGCTTCAGGCTGGAGAGCACAAGAATTCAAACCAAAGCTCAAAGCATACCTTGCTTTGTGTCTGGGGTCCGAGCAGGCAGGTGGGCAGCAGCTAGAGATTCATGCCACCCCGTGGAAATGGACAGGAGTCTTGTTTGGGGTCTGGGGCCCAAGCTGGCAGATGGGTGGTGGCTAGAGATATGTGCGGCCCCACAGAAATGCCAGGAGTCTTGCTTGGGATCTGGGGAGTGAGCGGACAGGAGGTGGAGGCTAGACATCTGTGCCACCCCATGGAAATGGCCAGGAGTCTTGCTTGGGATCTGAGCAGGCAGTTGGGTGGCAGCTAGAGATCTATGCCACCCCACGGAAATGGCAAGGAGTCTTGCTTGGAGTCTGGGGTCTGAGTGGGCAGGCAGGTGGTGGCTAGAGATCTGTGCCTCCCCATGGAAATGGCCGGGAGTTTTGCTTGGGGTCTGGGGTCCGAGTGGGCAGTGACTAGAGATCTGTGCTGCCCTGTGGAAATGGCCAGCAGTCTGCCCAGAAAAGCAAGTTAGAGATAGGTCTAAAACTTACAAACTGCCATGATCCAAAGAAACATTCTTAGGGATGGTCTGTGCCACAGCCTCTTTCAAAGTAGCAAGAGACACACCTTCCCTCAGAGAGGCATTGACGGTTTTAACAAATGCACTAAGCACCACCACTACAACCTTCATTAAAGAAGTGAGAGCTAGGTCCAGCAGATAATGGTTTGGTCACAGATCCAAGAGCACTTGGCAAATCTACATAAAATCACTTAAGAAGAAACTGTCCTAAACAATCAGAGTTTCAGTCATCTATCGCACAGCTGTACCTGACTACTGCAATCCTGAGTTGGCTCTTGGCCTGACTATCCATAATCTTGGTTGAAAAGAAATTGGCACAACTATCACATCGCTCTTGAGAAATCTGTCCAAGATTTAGAGAGACTCAGGGTGAAGCATATCATGTACCACTCTAAAAAGGGCAGTGGGTCTACTACTGTTAGCTGCAATGATGCCTAAGAAGAAAGTTCTTCTAGCAGTATTCACAAGAGTGAGTTGCCAGAACAAGACTATCAGACAATAGACTTGACTTCCTCTACTTGCTTTCTAACCTCTAAGCCTTTGCTGTAAAGGAACAGAGAGCATCATTATACTACGATGCACTCCTCCTACTGAATGAAAGGCAGCTACAGACTAGCACAAGGGCATCAGTATAAGACAGGATGTTATTAATAAATACTTCTACTGCTTTTTTGACTCTTCTAGCTGAAGCAACCACAATGCCTGAGAGGTCCACAGTCCCCCATATTACATCATGTTTGAACCTTTCCCTACTGTGGACCATCCCTAAAAGGGGGGATTAAATCCGGGGAGGCATCAACCTAAAGAATTTGGCAGAATTATCCTACCAAACCGCTGATTCAATCTGCTGAGTGTCAGCCACTATTTCAGCAGTGAACACAAGATCCAGTGTGTGGCCTAGCAAGTGCAGTGCAGCTGAAACTCATTGGCTAAAGCAATGGAAGTCCATCAATTGGAGGAGCTCTATAGTGGTCTTATCATCCTCAGTTCCCACCTGGAAACAGTCTGAGGAATTCTAACAGCGGATCTTACACAAAGTCTGGGGACTCCTCCAAGAATTCCCTGCCTCCATCAGCTGGGGGCAATATAATTTCCCTCACTGGAGTGTTCTTGTTCTTTGTGTACTTTGTTCTTGTTGTTACATCCATGTTGGTCCATTAAAATGTATCAAATCATTTGCTTCTGGACCTCACTGGAGTGGAATGGCTGCCCTGAGTACCAGTAGCTGGAAACTTCTGAAGGGGAACAGAAACCAGGACTGAAACTGACTTAGCAGGTTTCCTGACTCCAATCCCCCTTCTTGCCACACCACCATTTCCCCCTTTTCTGTCTCCCCTGTGGTAAATTCCTCAAGATCTACACTTTCTAAATACCTTATCTGGGATCCATGAAGCCAGTCCCAACAGGACATGGACACCTGTTGCTCAGAGGAACAGATCCTTCCTAAAGGACCTCTGCACATTATCAATCTAATAAAACTGCAATAAATAAAAATTCTCACACCTAAGAAAAAAGAAAATAAAAATCCTCTTTAACCCAGTATACAAATCAATCACACAAAATCCACATCAACTCAATCACCCAATTTACCCATACATCCAATGCACACTTAAATCAAAAATGATTACACTGAAAAAAGGTATAAACCAGTTTAAAAGTCTGAAAAGTCCACAGTGTAATCTGCAGTGTCACTCTGAAAATGTCAAAGTCAGTTCTAAGTGAAACAAAGATTCAATATAAAAACAGGGAAGAAGTATCATCTGTTGCCACCAGATGAAATTGAAAGACAATCTGGATGAGGGGCACATGAGTAAGTAACAGCAAATGTCTTCCAGAAAAGGTTCTGTCACAGGCACTGTAATAACTAGCAAATTAAATTGTTTGCAAGGGCCAAAACATCACACAGACATGGTCATCTGTACTGGTCTGTCACTTACTGATTAAGGAAACAAAGAAGTCAGTTTCCACCAGTACTGGCTATGATCGTGTTTTTTTCTAATAGTATTTAATAAGAACTGACATTCATATTACAGGAAGTATAAAATCACATTTAATACAATCATGCTAACTCAGTTTTATCTTTTAACAATTAAATCAACACAGGGAAGAGAAAGGGAAGAACATTTAGTGGATGAAGCTCTGTGTCACAGATTTTCTGCATGACAAAAGGGATTAACTCCCATTGGAATTGCATTGTTTCCTGCAGTAACTCAACCACAGAATTCTGCAGAGTAGGTTTCATCCTGGCGGGCTTCACTGTACTAAACTATGGATTTATCTACCAAAACAGGTTAATACAACTGTTGTTCTAGTATAACAAGGCTAACGCTTATACACATAAATTACCTTTAAAGTTAACCAATTACATATAATGACTGGCATAAGGAGAGATTATCGAGGCATGTGCCTATTTCAGGAAGCAGGTAAGTTGGGAGTAATTACCTTGGTTGAGTAGGAATCTGGGAGCACTGGAGAAAGGGATCTCACACAGCCCTGAATGTTTTCATGTTTAACCTGGCTTAATTTCTCATACTCACCTACTCTTAAAAGTGAATTTAGCCAGTCAGTGATGCAGGGGAATGTATTGGAGCTCCACTTGAGCAAGATTTGCCCAATGACTTCAAGAGTTGCCAGGTGTAACCAGAGTTTCTGGTTCTTTTGCAGAGTCTAGTTCAAGGTATGGCCCCCTAGCTACCAGAAGAAAGGGTCTGCTGGGACTTGAGTACAGCTCATGTGGTTGCAAAATTGTTTAATCCTAGTCCACCAGGTTAAGAAGGCTGGGCAGGCCCACAGGATGTGAGTCAGGGTGCCTGGCTACTGATGCTGATGCCATCATCAACAAATGTCAGTGGATATGAGAACTATACTTCTGAAGATATTTGGGGCACTACACCACCTATGGAGACTTTTTTTTAGTCAGCTGGTATCTCATGTTCTAGAAGGGATCAGATTCATGGTGCTGAATGTTGCGGATGTGTAATGTTGAGCTCCGCTCCCCCTCCTATCTCGTTCATTTTTTTAATCAGAAAAGTCAATTAACTAATGCATTCATAATCAACTGACAGTAAGTCCTATTAAAGTATTAAATCATAACCACCAAAACTTGGTGTTGGGCATTTTGATCCTATACTATATAAAACTGCAACTGTCACCCTGATCTTTGAGTAACTTCCAACAGTCAACTGGTGCAGAGGAAACAACTACTGAATAGAAATCTAATTATTTCAGAAACCATAGTGTTTCATTTCATCTCTTCTGAGCATATGTACTCTCATAATCAGAATAACTATACAACAGGCCAAAATTTGAACATTGATTATGGAGATAAATCTGGTGGTCCCATGTAAATCAGAACTTATATCTGGTGCTTTGCTTAACTGCAACAACCCAGCTGAAAAAAACAACTCCAATAAGACCTTTGATTGAACATGTAAGAGAAAATGCAAATGATAGCAACAATTTAATGTCTGATCCACTAACAACCAAACACTTTGATATCATCATGGCTGAATTTTCCATTAAAATTTCTATTTCTGAAACCTTTAGTAATGCAGCTTCAGTTAAAATGAGTTAGGTTCAAACACCATGAGAATCAGCAGTGTGAATGTAGAGTGAGCAGTATTGAAGACAAGCTGGCTAAAGAATCTGAAGAAAGGATTAAAAAGAATAGAAAGATAGAAAGCTTAGAAGCCAAATTAGAGGACCTTGAAGTGAGAAATCACAGAAATAACCTATGAGTGTTTGACTTGAAAGAAGGGTTGGAAAGTGGTAATGCTATTGTGTTCAATAAAATGCTGACATTTTTAGTTGGGTCACCCCCAGATAAACCCGATGTCATAACTGAAAAAGCTCATCAGTCCTTAAAGCCCAAGTCCTCACCTGAGGAGAGACTGAGGTCCTTAGTGTTTATACTAATGAACTTTCAGCAAAAGATGTTTATACAGTCTGCCCCAAGGAACAGAACAAAGTTACAATACGAGGGCTGTAAAATTATAATTTTCAATGATTTTCCCCCAGAGTTAATTGAGACGAGAGACTGTTTTCTTCAGATTAAGAAAATGCTGAGAGAGGCAGGAATAAAATATAACTTGCTGTTCACCTCCATGTTCAAGGTCTGGGCAACCTCAGAATTGCTGGAGTATAATGAATGTGTTACAACAAGAACAGAGCTCAGAAAAGACCTAACAAAACTATTTGACAACTTTGATTTTTCAATGTGTTCTACCAAAAAAAAAGTTAACAGCATGGACTTTTGGTTGCCCTTAATTAAATATTTGCTCAAACCTTTCTCTGTTCCTTTTTTCATGTTGCATTTTTGTTATTTGAGTGGTGATGCTGGGTGGTGTTGTTCTTCCTCCCCAACTTACTAATGTTTGATGTCACATTTTCTCTGTTACTGCCCCAGGTTAAGACCTTTGATAATCCAAACAGTGTGCTTCCCCTTCTGTTTGAAAAAAGTGTTAAATAGAAACAGTGATGCCCATTGGCCCTGTGCAGCTAGTCGGAGGGATCTAGGATGCTGACCTGAGCTGTCGTGAAGAGGGAAGCTTGCTTCCTCTCGGCAACATGAACGGTCAATCCCAGCAGGATAAATGTAGCCAGGACTACACAGCCATGTACTTTTACTTCATTACTGTTGTTACTCTTACATCGATTGGATGATGTGCCATTCAAATTGTGCATTCTACTGTAGTTGTCATGATGTTCTGTGAGCCATACTGCAGAGACCCAGGAAACTTTTGTGTTACAATTTGGCTTGACATGGGGGGTGAGCCCTGTCATGACACTGGCCATGGGAATGCCAGAAAAAGTATGCTGGTGTAAATAAGAATATAAATACCTTTCTAAATCTATCTTTTTACTTTTCTGTTCAGTCTGTTATTACAGCATTTTCTATGACCCAGGAGCTGATCACCCTGAAGGTCAGAGTGTGATCCCACCCTTTTTTTCTGTCTGCCCTCCTTTTACTTTCCTCTCTTTCACCTTTAATTCACTTTTCCTTTCTATATTTCACCATGCCCATCTGAGTATACATTAGGAGTATCAGAAATAAAGACAGAGATTCAAAAACATACATAAAATAGAGACAGCAGGAAATGTGAGCCCCTATGAAACTGGGTAACAGACCCTGCTGTGGAAAGTAATAAAAAGTACGGCAGTTTGAATATTCTGAATTCTGAACCCTGCTTGTGAGTGTGTTTCAGAGTATGGCTTCAGCCATTTCTGTTCACTCACCTGCAGCTGGTGCTGTTTCCAATGCCATGGTAAGCCACAGACTTAGTATAATTGGAGGCTGATTAAGTGAAGTTACAAAGGTGGGAGGAGCTCACAACTAAGCTCTCTCCCTCATAGAAACATATTTGTGAATACATATCATATCATTGGTGATAGGGAAAATGTATTAAGGTGTGCACATGTGTAATTTTATTGTTGTTCATGTATTAAAGTTTCATATGTTTGCATAAGAAAATACCATCAATAAACGTACTAGTGATGTTACTGAGTTACAACAAGTTAGATCACCTGACCACTGGGGATGTAAAACAAGAGAGCCAGAGAGAGAGAGCAAGAGAGAGGCTACTGTGTGAAGCAGGAGAATCTAAAGCCTGAGCTCTGAGCAGGAGAAAAAAGCTGAGTGAAACTCTTCAACAGAAGAGTATACAGCAACCAAGGAAAAGGATCTTAGTCATAAAGAGCCACACAGACATTACAAGAGACTTTATCCTGACAAGAACTAACACATATGTTGCCTTCTGTTCTACTTATTTGAATAAACATATGTAAAAAGGCATTTTTAGCTTATCACCTGTGCATTGCTGTCTTTCATACCCACACCCCTGTGACAGGATGACTGGGCTGCTTGACAGTACCACTTCTGTAATCACTTCTAAAAGATTGCCATTTATAGGTTTTGCTGCCCTGATAATTATTTTTTTCAGATGCACTAACTCAGAGTTTTGGTTGTCCAGTGATAGCCTTAGCAAAGAATGCAAGGCAATACATAAAGTAAATACGTAGTTGTTGAATTTTTGCATTTTCCACTATCTTGGATAAATGCTATTGTCATTTAAAAAATGCAATGACTAATATTGCAATGGTCTCCAGATTCTGTGGGAGAGGAAGCTTGATTTGGAAACCGGAATCCTTGATACTTGGAGCTGTTTACTGCACAAACATATATAGTGTCAGACACATGTATCAAGACAACTTCCTCCTTGGCAATCTGGAAGACTTTTTTTTTCTCACTTTTCTCTATGCTTTTCATTAGCCCTCTGTAATTAATTATTATTTTTTTACGGTCACTCTCAGTTTGCTGCTTTATCTTAACACATCAATACTGTTTACCAGATTTTGGAAAAAGATCACAATAGCCTTGTTTACATAGTCGACTTTGCAGCGCATCAGCCCATGTGCATGGGTTGATGCTCTACAAAGTCACAGTGTAAACACTGTCAGGAACACCTTAAGTGCCTGTCAGATAATTTTTTGATCTGACTCAGTTGTGATATCAGTAGCAGAGTGAGTGCATTAAATGGCAGTGTGGATGCTTTGCTGAGTTCGTTCCGCTACAAAAGCTGTCTTTCCATCAGCCTCCTTTGAATTTACAGCCCCTCCTCCAAGGGACCTGCAGCACTGCAAGGATGGGCAGTGTAAATGCGGAAGCAGCCAATGCATCAGGAAGGGAGCAGCACACATGCCACAGTACTGCTGCCATGTAAACACAGCTAATGATTCCTATAATCGATCCTGATGAACTAGGTTTACTAGGTTTGCTAGGTTAAAAGGGACAAAAGTAGGCCTAGGCCCATCAAGATTGTCCCCTACAAGAGTGGGACATTAAACCTGGTGAAAATTGACAGAGAGCCATCTAGCTATACCTTTTTTAGAATAATCAAATGTGTTACTATCGACTAGTTCCTGTGGGAGTTTATTCCAGAGTCTGGGGGTTCTTGCAGAATAGAAGTGAAGTCTTTTGTTAGGTTTGAATGCTTGATAATGTAAATACATTCCAATGGTCTTGAGATTCTGTAGAAGAGGAACCTTGATTTGGAATCTGGAATCCTTGTCACTTGGAGCCATTTACTGCAGAAACTCACATAGTGTCAGATGCATGTATCAAAGAAATGTCCTCCTTGGCAATCTGGAAGTTTTTAATTTTTTTTTTCTCACACTTTTCTTTATGATTTCATTAGCCCTTTGTGATTAATTGCTATTTTTTTATGGACATTCTCAGTTTGCTGCTTTATCTTAACACATTAGTACTCTTAACCAGGTTTTGGAAAAAGATCACAATGATCTCTATAATCGATACTGATGAACACTTGATAATGCAAGTATCCTGACAGACTGACTTTAACCAGAACACTTTTTTTCCTCTTGCACTATATAGTAATCTGTTGTTGGATGCTATGACTTATTTAAAACAGATCTGCTTAGATGTTTAACAGTTGTGATGAATGCTTACATAATTGTCAACTCTTTTATGTTCTTTAATTCCATCATTATACTCGTGCTGCACATGTGCTCTAGTATTCTTTTACACCCTGGCCCAGATATTCAAAAGGGTTGCACGTGGCACAACAGTGTTGCACCATGTGCAACCCACTGATGCGCCCCGGCATGATATTCAAACGGGACTTGCTCCTGGCACAAATCCCTGTGCGCTACAGCGCATCAGTAATGTATGCAGGCGCAGGTGGGGGGATGTGCCCATGCATACTCTGCACAGCCCGATATTCAGCCCAGGATGTGCTGAGCCATGCATGTGCAACCTCTACTTGCGCAGCACAAAGTTGAGCAAAAAAAAAAGGAGCAATGACTGGCCACCCACAGGTGAGCTGCCATATTGCAGGGTGCAACACGGCAGCTGCCACCTGTGGGTGGCCACCAGAGCTCCAGCTGCACCTCCGTGGTGGTGCCACCCCCATGCCCAGATCACGGGCATTGGTGTCTAAATATAGAATCTGATATCCTGGTAGTCCAGTGGACTGCTGTCTGCCCGATCACGAACTGAAGTAATAAATAAAAGACTCCTATATCCCTGGTGGTCCAGTGGACCGATGTCAGCCCAATCGTGAGCTGAAGTAATAAGTAAAAGAACTGTATGTCCCTGGTGGTCCAGTGGACCCCTGTCTGCCCGATCGCGAGTTGATGTAAAAAATAAATGAAAACTCCTATATCCCTGGTGGTCCAGTGGATTGATATCTGCTCGATCGTGAGCTGATGTAATAAATAAATGAAAACTCCTATATCCCTGGTGGTCCAGTGGACTGATGTCTGCCCGATCGCGGGCTTAGGTAAAAGATTACTGAGTCCCATATCCCTGGTGGATCAGCGGACTCCCCTCCCCACCCGCCAACTGATCCTCACCACCCGCTGCCCCTCGGTCAGCAGCGACAGTAGCACCCCACTCACCTGCTGCCCTCGCTATCGCCAACTGAACCGACGATATGAGTTAGAAGCGTTTTGGTTCATTGTGAGCCAACGGACGGCAGCTATAATGTGATTGAGCACATTCCAGATATGTGGAATGGATCCATTCACATATCTGAATGTGTAGTGTGATATAGATGCACGCCCATTGGCTCCCCGCCAGGACCAATGGACGGCAGCCCACACAATGGTGTCAGTTGAAGGCTGTGGGTGGCAGGCTGGTGGGGTACTCGCCGCCGCCGCTGACTGGGGTGAGCAGGTGGTGGGGATCAGTGGGCTGGGTGGTGGAGTTGGCGCTGACCACCAGGATATGGGAGCTTCAATCTTTACCCAAGCCTGTGATCGGGCAGACATTGGTCCGCTGGACCACCAGGGATGTAGGAGTTTACATTTATTTATTACATCAGCTCACAATTGGGATGACAGCAGTCCACTGGACCACCAGGGATATAGGAGTTTTCATTTAATTTTCTAATGGCCGTGATTGGGCTGTGGGGCACATTGCTGCGCTGCAGGGGGCATCGGTCCCCGACGGCTGCTGCCTGGCAGGGCACCAGGTGCAAGTCGTTGTGGATCAGCGCACCTGCATGCAAATGGGGCCATAATGACATGCAAATGGCCCCATTTACACCTTGCATACATTATGGTCCCATTTGCATGTAAACTTTTGAATATCATGGTTGTTGCACCTAGTGCAATGGAACTTGCACTAGCGCATCCCCCTGCTCCACTATGGCCACTGGCGCTGGTGCAGTGCCACTGCACCATGCGCACTGCGGGTGGCCAGGGTGCGATATTCAATGTTGCTGAGCCATGGCACAGCTCCATTGAATATTGCCCAGTCCATGCCCCAGAGCAGCCAAGTTGAGCTGTGCCCAGGCTTGCGCCATAGCCCGACGCAGTTTAAATATCTGGGCCCCTGTTCATTAACTTTTCTTAGAGCCATTCCCTTACATAATATCTCCAGTATTGTTTGTGTATTAGATATCTAATAGATAGCATATTGTCCAGCAAGACTAGTATAGTAGTTATGTATACTACCTTGTAACGGCAATTATAAAATGATTGTGCACAATATGGATATTTTTAATTACTACTAATCTGAGTGGGGTGAGGGGATTAACATAGAAACATAGAATTTGATGGCAGATAAGGACCACTTGGCACACTCAGTCTGCCCATTTCCCTACCTGATGGATAAGTTGCAGATCCTAGTTAACCAGCAGCCTACTTCTTCCTACCCCACCCCTAGAATTGCCTTATGACTGTCCCATGCATGCTTGAATTCCACAACTGTTTTTGACTCACAACCTCCTCTGGAAGGCCGTTCCATACATCCCACAACCCTCTCTGTGAAAAAATACTTTCTTAAATTACCTGGAGCCGCCCCTTCTATCTTCAAATTGTGCCCCTTGTTCTTGCACACCTGTTTTTTGAAAGATGCTACCTTCTTGGACTTTGTTGATTCCCTTGAGGTACTTGAAAGTTTCTATCATGTCCCCCTCTCCTGCTTTCCTCGAGGCTATACATATTAAGCTCCTTAAGTCTCTTTCTATGTCTTCTGGTGCAGACCCTGCACCATTTTAGTTGCCCTCCTCTGGACAGCTTCCATCCTGTCTATGTCTTTGCGGAGATTGGGTCTCCAGAACTGCACGCCAGTACTCAGATGTGGTCTCACCAGCTGTCTGTACAGAGGGATAATAACTTTGTTTTCTACTGGTGATGCCTCTCCCTATGCATCCCAGTATTCCCCAGCCCTCCTTGCTGCCTCTCAATTGCTTGCCCACCTTTGGGTCATCTGATATGACTACCCCCAGGTCCCTTTCCATTTTGTTGTTGTTAGTCCTCACCCCCCCATTGTGTGCCTCTTCCCTGGGTTTTGTTTCCCAGGTGCATTACCTTGCACTTCTTAGCATTTGAATCTAAACTGCCATACATGTGACCATTCCTCTAACCTTGCCAGTCCCTTCTCATCCTTTCCACCCCACCTTGTGCATCAACTCTGCTGCAGATCTTGTGTCATCTGCAAAGAGACATACTTTTCTTCCAGTCCTCTGCAATGTCGCTATAAAGACATTGAAGAGGACTGTCTAATACTGAACCTCGCGGTACCCCATACTAACCCCTTTTTTTCAGAGTGGACTCCATTTACTATTATCTCTGTGTCCTATTCTCCAGCCAATTCTTTACCCAGGCTGTCATCTTGGGACCCACTCCCAGGCTGGCTAACTTGTATATTAATCTTTAGTGTGGGACTGTGTCAAATGCCTTGCTAAAGTCTAGGTAGGCCATGTACACAGCCCCTCCTGATCAACTACTTTGGTCATCCAGTCAAAGAAATCTATCAGATTTGTCTGGCATGACCTTCCAGCTGTGAATCCATGCTGCCTTGGGTCCCAGCCCTCTGGCCTCTAGATACCAACAATTCTTTCCTTCAGAAGTGATTCCATTATTTTCCCTACCACTGAGGTTAAACCAACAGGTCTGTAGTTTCCTGCTTCCTGCCTTGCTCCCACTCTTTGTGAAGGGGAATCACATCTGCCCTCCTCCAGTCCCTCAGGTACCACCCCATCCTCACATGATTTGTTAAAGAGGGTAGTCAGTGGTGTCACTAGTTCTACCTTAGTTTTTTAAATTCTGGGATGAATCCCATCAGGCCCTATTGCTTTTTGTCCACCTTCAGTTTTAAAGAGCTCTTTCAGAACCCTTTCTTCTGTAAAATGGGCTGGTATCAACTTCTGTATCCAGAGTGTTTCAACTGTTTGTTTTAGGTACCTCCCCTCTTCCTTTGTAAATACTGGAGCAAAATATTTGTTTAGTATCTCTGCCTTTCACAGTCACCCTCTGCCCACCCTCCTCCCCTTTATTAAGCCTCACTATCCCTCCCTTGGTCTTCCTTCGCCTCCCTGATGTACCTATAAAAGGTTTTATCCTACTTAACTGAGTTGGCTATCTTTTCCTCAGTTTGGGCCTTTGCTGTTCTGAATGCCTTCCAGCTTCCTTTTGTTTTAACTGGATACAATTCTCTGTTCTGTTCCTTCTGTGATTCCTGTACTTCCTGAATGCTTTTTCTTTGAACCATCACTGCTACTCTTTTGAGAACCATAGTGGTTTCTTACATCATTTCATTTTGTTTATTTGCTTCACACAAAGGCTTGTTACCTCTGATGGCAGTTTTTATTATTCCCCATTGTTCTTCCACTTCTCCTTCTTGCCCATTTGCTAGTGCATTCCTTAGGCATCACCTATTTTGGCAAAGTCAGCCTCCTAAAGTCCAGTACTTTTGCCTTTGTATGGCTTGACTCTATTGCTGTGTTTATTGTGAACCATACTGTTCGATGGTCGCTAGTTCCCAGATGGCTACCCACTTCTACATCTGTGATCCTCTATCCATCTCCATTTGAGAGAACCAGGTCTAAGATTGCTCCCTCTCGAGTGGGCTCCAATACTAGTTGTCTAAGGTATGCCCCCTGTAGGGCATCTAGAATAACCCCATTCTTAGAAGTGGCTGCTGCAACTGCACTCCAGTTAACATCTGGCATATTCAGATCACCCATCAGCAATATCTCCCCTTTATCTGCCATTCTAAGAATACTTTCTATCATTTCCTTGTCCATTTCCTCCCCCTGAGAGGGGGTCTGTATACAACCCCTGTGCGGATTGTGGTGCCATTGCTTGCCTCCAAATTGACAAACAGTGCTTCTTCTCCTCCCTGTTTACCCTTTTGTTCTGTTGCTTTGATTTCTTCTCTAATGTAGAGAGCTACTCCTCCTCCCCTTTTACCCTCCCTGTCCCTCCTATAGATAGTGTATCCTGGTATGTTTACATCCCAGTCATGGTTCTGTGTGTACCATGTTTCTGTGACTGCCACGATATCCAGATCTTCCTCCTCCATCAAGGCCACTAATTCAGAAAGCTTGTTACCAGGACTATGAGCATTGGTACTCATTGCTCTCCATTTTTTGATGGCTTTACCTTCTGTAGTGGCATCCCCCCACTGACCTTTTACCTTGGTCTTTTCTCATTTAGTACCCTGTTTTTGTAGGGAGGCTGGGATTTTTCTGCTTCTCAGTGCCTCCCCCTGACAAGTTTAAAGGCTTGCTAATGAAGCATTTAAACCGATTGCCCAAAAGACTTGTTCCCTTCCTGGACAGATGCAGTCCATCCTGCCAGTATAGGCTGGTGTCCCTCCAGGTGGAACCCCAGTCCCCAATGAAGCCAAACCCCTGTGCTCCACACCATTTTTTCAACCATTTGTTAAACTGCATGGTACAAAGTACCCTCGCCTCACCCATGCCACTGACAGGCAGTACCTCTGAGAAGGATACTGTGTGTGCTACTTGTCTTAAGCCCCTCCCCAACTCTACAAAGTCCTTCTGCACTGCTCTAATTCATGATGAGCTAGTCATTTGTCCCTAGGTGGACAATGACGTCCAGGTCGAGACTCCTTGCAACTGTTCTTGTGATCCTAAGGATGCGCTCCGTCCCTCCAAGTCATGGCACCAGGCAGGCACTCTTACTTCAGTTTTCCCTGCTTCCCCAGTTCTATCCCCCATCATTGAGTCCCCACCAGAAGCTGCTTTTTTCCCTTATGGTGCCCTCTGCCTCTTCCTGAGGGCTCCCTTGTGTCAGTTGTCTGCACCCTCCTTAGTCTCCTCTGTGGGTGTATCCATAGGGGAGCTATGCTCCCCCAGAATGGTGTATGGATTGTGGTGAAGAACAACTGACTGGGTATGCCTCTGTTCCACCATCCTCACCTTCCCTGAGCCCACTGTGGTCCAACTGCTGTGCTTTCTTTGCAACCTCTGAGGAAGTGGTGGTGGCTCTGGTGCTCCCTGGATGGGGGAGGCTCCCTTCCTACTGTCCAGTGTGGCCTGGGGGAAGGTCCCCGTACTACTGTCCAGTGTGGCCTGAAGACGGGCAACTTCCTCCCTCAGGGCAAAGAGTTGTCTGCAAATAGGGCAGCATCTCAGCCTCCAGAAAGACTTCCAGAAGACTGCTACCCCACAGCCATTACACTGAACTACTCCCCACATTTTTTTTTTGTTTTTGTGTGTGTGTGTGTGTGTGTGTGTGATTGGTTTGTAATATAGAAATAGATATATATTTATATTATACAATGTGTATGCTTATATTGTCAGTGCAGCGTGCTAGAGAGGATATACATAGATACATAGATACATAGACAGTGTCGGCAGATAAGGGCCTATGGCCCACTCAGTCTGCCCATTTAAGTTTGTAAGTTCAGTTTATGTTTTCTAGGAAGTCTGTTGCCCCTTACCCCTGACCTCCAGAATTCCTTTATGTCTATCCCATGCATTCTTAAATCCCGTGATTGTTTCAGCCCCCACCACTTCCTCTGGCAGGGTGTTCCACTTGTAGACCACCCGTTCTGTGAAGAAATTCTTCCTCACATTTCCTCTGAATCATCCTCCCTTCAACTTCATCCCATGCCCTATAGTCCTGGAACATCTTTTTCGCTTAAAAATAGTGCATTCCTGCACCCTGTTCCTCCCTGTAAGATACTTGTATGTCTCTATCATATCCCCTCTCTCCCTCCTCTCCTCCAGGGAGTACATGTTCAGTGCCTTCAACCTGTCCTCATAGGACTTGTGATGCAATCCATGCACCATCTTTGTTGCCCTCTCTGAACCTTCTCTACCCTGTCTATGTCCTTATGTGGTAAGGTCTCCAGAACTGCACAGTGTACTCAGGTGCGGCCTCACTAGTGTCTTGTATAGTGGAATTATGACCTCCTTTTCCTGCTGGTAATGCCCTGCCTATGCATCCCAGCATCCTATTTGCTTTACCTTCTGCCTTGTCACACTGTTTCCCTGCCTTCAGGTCATCAGAGATGATAACTCAAGATCCCTTCCTGCTTGGTGCATGCTATATCCTCACCCCCAACTGATATATTGTGCCAGGGTTTTTTGTGTGCCCATATGCATTATCTTGCACTTCCTTGCATTGAATTTCAACTGCAAAACCCTGACCATTCTTCAAGTTTCTGCAGGTCCCTTCTCATTCTGTCTACACCCTCTGGTGTGTCTACTCTGTTACAGAGCTTTGTGTCATCAGCGTAACAGTGAAATTCTGCCTTCTAGGTCCTGTGCAATGTCACTGATGAAGATAATGAATGTACCGGTCCCAGCACTGATCCCTGTGGTAACCTTTCACTGGTCACTCTTCCTCTGTGGAGTGACAGCCATTTACCACCACCTTCTGTGTCCTGCTGCCCAGCCAGTTACCTACCCACCACACTACTGTCCTGCCCACACCCATATTCCCCAGTTTGTGCAATAGTCTTCATGTGGCACAGTGTCAAAGGCCTTGCTGAAGTCCAGATAGGCCATGTCCACTGCCTCCCTGATCTACCTCCCTAGTCACCCAGTCAAAAAATTCAATGAGGTTGGTCTGACATGACCTTTCCCTGGTTAAACCATGCTGCCTTGGGTCTTGTAGTCCATTGACAACCAGATGTTCCACCAATCTCTCCTTTAGTAGTGCTTCCATGATCTTCCCCACTACCGAGGTGAGGCTGACTGGTCTGTAGTTCCCCGCTTCCTCTTTGTTCCCACTTTTGCATAAAGGGACTACATCTGCTATCCTCCAGTCTTTGGGTACCTCCCCTTTTTCTAGTGATCAGCTAAACAGGATAGCAAGAGGTTCAGCCACCACCTCTCTTAGTTCTTTAAGGACCCTGGGGTGCACCCAATCTGGCCCCATTGCTTTATCAACTCTTATTACTTCCAGTTCCTTCAGGACCCTTTCTCGTGTAAAGGGACTTGTGTTAGGAAACTGGGAAGGGGTCTCAAGCAAGTAGCTACTTCTGTCACTTTCTCAGAAGTACTACCTGTGAGAGGCAAGGGAGAGCATAGGAGTGCACGCACCAGGAACTTTAACTCATGGTTGAAGAACTGGTGCTGTGAGGAAAGGTTTGGATTCATTGGTGACTGGGGACCCACCTGGAGGGATGGAGGTTTGTTCAAGCCTGATGGCCTGCATCCATCCTGGAGGGGAATCCAAGCACTCAATGATAAGTTTAAATGCTACATTGACAAGCATTTAAACTAGCAAAGGGGGGTGGCAGGCCAGCAAGGAGGGTACCTACTTGCTCACCCCCCACAGCTAGCAGTGGAACCAGTGAACCAGAGGAGTGGCTATCTCTGCAAAGCAGTGTGCAAAAGATGGAGATTAGTGTCCAAAAGGTGGATAAGCAGAAAAGGGGCAAAATTCAGCAGAAGGGCAGACAGCAAGGAGAACCAGGGATAAATGACAACCAAGGAAGGGGCTGGAGTAGAACAGTGAAGCAGTCTAGGGAGGTCAAATCATGGAAAGCCATGTGTGCAAATGCCAGGAGCCTTAGCAACAAGATGGAAGATCTGGAGGCTGTCATGGTACAGTCAGACCTGGACATTGTGGCCATCACTGAAACCTGGTGTGATGATAACCATGACTGGGAGATGGCCATACCTGGCTACAACATATTCAGAAGATACAGAGCAGGCAGGAAGGGAGGATGAGTGGCACTGTATGTGAAAAATGACATAAGGGCCACAGAGATCCAGGAGGAACAAAATGGGGGAGAGATACTGTGGGTTAAGCTAGAAAGGAAAATGGGGCCAGCCATCCGCACAGGTGTGGTCTATAGACCACCAGCCCAGGAGGAAGAAACAGATAGGGAGCTGATGCTAGCCATTCAAAGGATGGCAGACAAGGGTGAGGTAGTACTGGTTGGAGACTTCAATATTCCAAACGTGGACTGGAGCATCCCAGCAGCAGCATCAACTAGGAGCAGATTTATCCTGGACTCCCTTCAGGGTGCCTTCCTCAAGCAACTGGTCATGGAACCAACTCAACAGAAGACATACTGGACCTTCTGCTCACAAACAGGGACAGTGATGGGGTAACAGTGGGGAGCACCTGGTAACAGTGACCACCAGTCATTGTGGTTTGAAATCACAGAAAGAGCAGAACCAAACCACACAAAAACACGATCCTGGATTTTAGGGGGGCAGACTTTGGGAAAATGGGGAAATACTTGAAAGAGGCATTAAGGGGAATGGGACAGGAATCAGGGGTTGAGGAACAGTGGGCAGTATATAAAATGGGGATTATAAGAACAACAGAATTATGCATTAAACAGGTTAGCAAGAGGAAAAGGAAGAGGAGACGATTATGGTTTTCCAAAGAGGAAGCAAAGAAAGTGAAAGCCAAAAAGATAGCATTCAGGCAATACAAAAAGACACAGGCAGAAGGGGATAGGTAGAAGTACCAGGAGAAACAAAGGGGCAGGAAGTAGGTAAGGGAAGCCAAAGCTAGACAGAAGAACACATTGCAAAATCAGTGGTTAAAGGGGACAAAACCTTTACAGGTACATAAGTGAAAACAGAAAGACAAAGGAGGGATAGTGAGACTGAAGGGAGGATGGGAGTCTGTGAGGATGACAACAGTAAAGCTGACATATTGAACAGGTATTTCTGCTCAGTCTTTACTGAGGAAGAGGGGTAATGGGTCTGAAGGGAGTACAAGGGGTGAGAATGGTGCAGAAATGGACACAAGTCCCTTTACACGAGAAAGGGTCCTGAAGGAACTGGAAGTAATAAGAGTTGACAAAGCAATGGGGCCAGATGGGGTGCACCCCGGGTCCTTAAAGAACTAAGAGGTGGTGGCTGAACCTCTGGCTATCCTGTTTAGCCGATCACTGGAAACAGGGAGGTACCCAAAGACTGGAGGACAGCAGATGTAGTCCCTTTATACAAAAGTGGGAACAAAGAGGAGCAGGGAACTACAAACCAGTCAGCCTCACCTCGGTAGTGGAAAGATCATGGAAGCACTATTGAAGGAGAGATTGGTGGAACATCTGGTTGTCAATGGACTACAGGACCCATGGCAGCATGGTTTCACCAGGGGAGGTCATGTCAGACCAACCTCATTGAATTTTTTGACTGGGTGACTAGGGAGGTGGATCAGGGGAGGGCAGTGGACATGGCCTATCTGGACTTCAGCAAGGCCTTTGACACTGTGCCACATAGAAGACTATTACACAAACTGGGGAATATGGGTGTGGGCAGGACAGTAGTGTGGTGAGTAGGTAACTGGCTGGGTGGCAGGACACAGAGGGTGGTGGTAAATGGCTGTCACTCCACAGAGGGAAGAGTGACCAGTGGGGTACCACAGGGATCAGTGCTGGGACCGGTCCTATTCAACATCTTCATCAGTGACATTGTGCAGGATCTAGAAGGCAGAATTTCACTGTTCGCTGATGACACAAAGCTCTGTAACAGAGTAGACACACCAGAGGGTGTAGACAGAATGAGAAGGGACCTGCAGAAACTTGAAGAATGGTCAAGAGTTTGGCAGTTGAAATTCAATTCAAAGAAGTGCAAGATAATGCATATGGGGCACAAAAACCCTGGTACAATATATCAGTTGGGGGGTGAGGATATAGCATGCACCAAGCAGGAAAGGGATCTTGGGGTTGTCATCTCTGATGACCTCAAGGTAGGGAAACAGTGTGACAAGGCATCAGGTAAAGCAAATAGGATGCTGGGATGTATAGGCAGGGGCATCACCAGCAGGAAAAGGAGGTCATAATTCCGCTATACAAGACACTAGTGAGGCCCCACCTGGAGTACAGTGTACAGTTCTGGAGACCATACCTACGAAAGGACATAGACAGGGTAGAGAAGGTTCAGAGGAGGGCAACAAAGATGGTGCATGGATTGCATCACAAGTCCTATGAAGACAGGTTGAAGGAACTGAACATGTACTCCCTGGAGGAGAGGAGGGAGAGAGGGGATATGATAGAGACATACAAGTATCTTACAGGGAGAAACAGGGTGCAGGAAAACACTATTTTTAAGCAAAAAAGATGCTCCAGGACTACAGGGCATGGGATGAAGTTGGAGGGAGGATGATTCAGAGGAAACATGAGAAATCATTTCTTCACAGAACGGATGGTGGACAAGTGAAACACCCTGCCAGAGGAAGTGGTGGGGGCTGAAACAATCACGGGATTTAAGAATGCATGGGATAGACATAAAGGAATTCTAGAGGTCAGGGGTAAGGGGAAACAGACTTCTAGGAAAACAAACTGAACTTACAAGCTCAAATAGGCAGACTGGGTGGGCCATAGGCCCTTATCTGCCGACACTGTTTATGTATCTATGTATCTATGTATGTCCATTTCTGCACCATTCTCACCCCTTGTACTCCATTCAGACCCATTACCCTCCTCTTCCTTAGTAAAGACTGAGCAGAAATACCTGTTCAATATGTCAGCTTTACTGTTGTCATCCTCCACACAGCCCCATCCTCCCCCTTCAGTCTCACTATCCTTCCCTTTGCCTTTCTTTTTAACTTATGTACCTGTAAAGGTTTTGTCCCTCTACCCACTGATTTTGCAATGTGTTCTTCTGTCTGAGCTTTGGCTTCCTTACTGACCTCCCGCCTCCCTTGCTTCTCCTGGTACTTCTCCCTATCCCCTCTGCCTGTGTCTTTTGTATTGCCTGAATGCAATCTTTTGGCTTTCCTTTCTTTGCTATCTCTTTGGAAAACCATAATGGTCTCCTCTTCCTTTTCCTCTTGCTAACCTGCTTAATACATAATTCTGTTACTCTTGTAATCCTCATTTTAAATACTTCCCACTGTTCCTCAACCCCTGATTCCTGCCCCATTCCCCTTAATGCCTCAATGATATTGACATGACATGACAGTGATATGCACCGTGCACTCTTGAGGAAATGATGTCTGAACCCCAGGTATAAAGGAACTATTTTCAGGGGTGGGTGGGGTGAGGGTGGAAGGGTTGGGCCTAAACTGTGCCCTTGCAAAACAATCAGCTAAAAGCTCTGACCCACTGCTGCAATGAGTGCCTTCCTGTCAGCAAGATGCCCTACACAACAATTAGATAGAGAAATACCCTGCTAATCAGACAGAGAAAAATCCACACATCCAAGTCAGACACAGGTAAATCTCCCCAGCCCCAAAACAGGCCTGGTGGTTTGTGCTCTGAGAGCTGTCAGCCCCAAAATAAGTCAGTTGTGCTTTAAACTCTTCCTGCACTGAAAATCTTAAGAACTGTAACAAACAAACATAAACCTAGATCCACCACCCTCTGTTGCTTGAAAGATTGTCTTTTCCTGTTTCACACTGCAGGTTTTTCTGTGACCACTCCTTAACCCCAGTAACTTTGTTAAAAAGAGTTTAACTATCACAAACTCCTATGCACCAGTAAATTATTTAAAAATAGTTTCTGTCCCAAAATCCTAATAGTCAATCCAGCTACCCCCAAGGGACAACCAGAATGCAGTATTCAAACACTTATGAGGTTACTTCCAAGATAAGCAGAGTTTGCAAGTTTCTTTTTCAACTCCTCAGCCACCTTTAATTCATTTAAAAATAGTTTAACTGTCAGCAAATCCTAGTAGACAATCTAGCTACCTCCAAGGACCTACCCAAATGCAGTATTTAAATCTTTCTGAAGTTACTAACAAGATAAACAGAGTTTGCAAGCCCCTTCTTGGTTAAACACTAAATAAATATGTAAATAAAAAGCAATTACCAAGGGTAGTTAGTTTCACCTCCCACAGAATTAAGCAAAAGTGCACATTTGTTGCAGATATCAAGTGCAATATAAAATTTCTCACACAGCTCAGTTGAAGAAAGTAGTGTCCTTCCAGTTCCAGAAAATGTGCTTTATCCAGATAGAATGTTAAGGGAGTGGTTTTGTTTCCCTCAAGTTTGGAGGTATACAATCAGCTTTTATATTTGCATAGACTCATGCTACCCCTTGTTGTATTATAGGTAGTTTTTGAAAAACATCTTTTAAATGTTATAGATGATCTTACTTTATTATTGAGTAGAGTTAAGACTATACATTAAGTAGTATTTTTCTGTATTTTCTATTTATTTTCTCTTACACTTTCACCCAACCTTCTATATACTTTGATCTATTTGGTCAGTATCAGTGGCTCAGCAGGTAGCACACTCACATCAGAGGCTAGGAGATCAGAAGGCTGTAGGTTCTATCTCCACACCAGGTACTTGGGTTGAATTCCAATACTGGCACTGTAGTGCAGCATGAGGGGGGTGCTGCTCTCCTGGGATGCCATCTTTCTGATGAGACATTAAATCAAGATCCCATCTGCCTGTTCTGGTGGTAGCTCATGTAAATGTTAAAGATTCCATGGCACTTCTTGAAAAGTGTAGAGAAATTTCCCCAGTGCTCTGCCCAAATTTCCCCCATTCCCTAAAAATACCACCAACAGTTTAATCTGGGTCAAAGTCAGTTGGCATTGATCTGTATCCCCCTTCCCCAGGTCATGCCTGAAAATAGGCAGACTTTGTCTAGTGCACTTACCCAGTCAACAAAAATTAAATAAAAATATTCTTCCCTTTCCTAGCCTTTAAATTCTATCTAATCTTAATTACTATTTTTTTGTATTTCTACGCAACTATTACCTTGACTTATATGTACTAATGGCAAATAATATCCTACTAACTCATTATTACTCAAGTAAACATTTAGGTAGAAAAGACCCATTGAAATCTGTAGAGAGGCAGTATAGTGCAGTGGTTTAAGGCTCTGAGCTGCAAATCTGGAGACCTGGGTTTGAATCCCACAGTCCCCACTTGCATACTGTGTGACCCTGAGCAAGTCACTTAACTTCCTTGTGCTCCCAGGTTGCACCTGTAAACAAGCTTTCAGCTTAGTGTGCCACTCCTGGTTAATCAATTACAAGTCATTTACTTATGTCAGATGTTATTAATCTTATTACTCAGAACACCACAGGTTGAATGGAAGGACAAAAAGACATAAAATATTAAGATTTTTTGAAAAGTATGACACATGTTGCTTTTCTGCAAGAAACATATCTCAAAAGAAAAGATTACAATCTGATGAAAAGGGAATGCTTTTTTTCAAGTTTTTAATGCAGGTAAAAACTCAAAGAAAGTGGGTGTTCTGATTCTGATAGGTAGGAGAGTTAATTTTCAGTTAATAGTTTGCACTGAAAATCCACAGGGTTACTAGCTAATTTTACATGGCTCACTAAAAGGGGAATAAAATCACATTTGTAAACATATATGGCTCAAGGAATGGTAGCCATGAAATCTTTATCTTTATTGTTCCTCATTTGACCCAGTTTTTAGATAGCTTAATAATTCTTGTAGGAGATACAAATTGTATGCAAGACCGTACCGTAGATAAATCTGGGTGAACTACTCCCTAAGCAAATCTGACAGAGACCTATTGAATTTACAAGATCAGTTAAACTTAGTAGATGCATGGAGGGTAATCAATCCATCTAACATAGATTATACCATCTGGTCCCCACATTCAAGACAGGTTCAAGAATTGACCAAATATTTCTCCCAAAAATTTGCATTTCTTATCATGTGTGTGTGTGTGTGTGTGTATCTGTTGATGGGGCTTCATGATGGGTGTACTCACCAATCTGGTTCCCCACCTGTGGTTTCTTTATTGCTGGCAGTGTTTTCATGCAATAGCTTTTTGTGGCTCCCACGTCCCAGTCCCACGTGTGGCTGGTAGCATGTAATGACTCCACTGGCTGAGCAGCACATGCTTGCATGTGCTACACTGGCATTTGCTCCACCTCCATCCCCCCAATGTGTGGGATCAGTGGGCCAACAAGCAGTCACTGCTGGGTGTCAGACAAATGCCATTTGCTGATCCCACCCCTCCCCAAGAGAGGAGAGCTGTCCTCCAGATGCTCAGTCCTCTTCCTCTCTAGCCAACCCCTGGTGACCCTCTCACACTGCAAACACAGGTTGCTGGTGGGGCAGGATGTAAGGCATCAATGCCTCAGCCCTCCGTGACACAGAGCCGACTGAAGAGTAGCATTTTTGATATCCAGTATGCAAATATTTTACTAATGCCTAAAACTGATCACTGCCCAATAAGCCTAAGATTAAACCTAAATTTGTTTTCCAAAACTGATAGAATAAATATTTTATCATACAGAGGGATGGGTTCCAAAAAAATTATAAAAGAAAAAATTAAGTTGGCCTGCTGGTGCAGTGGCAAGGTGTTCATCTGCAGCACTGACATCCCTGGTTCAGGGACAGACCCAGGAGTCAGAGGGTGGGCCAGGGGAGAGGGACTGAGCATCCTTAGGATTGCTGTCCCTCTCTGGGGGGAAGAGTGTCCTGCACAATGAGGACCCCTGGTGGAGGCTGGGGGTCCCACGTGGCTGGCACCACACATTTTAGGGCATGAGGTGGATGCTGGTGTCATTGCATGTCCCTGCCCCAGGGAGAAAAACAATGGGAAAAATCTAGGCTGCAAATAATGGCCCCACTCTGCCACCACTCCCCACTCACACCATTGTCTGCTGAGGGAGGGACTTGCTCCCATGTTCTCACCTTGTGGGGCAAGTCAGGGCTTCATGACCCACATTCTCATGGAGGGTTCACCAATGGAGGCAGCAGTAGGCAGGGTCGGGGACCAGAGGCATTATCCAAAAAACAAAAAAAAAAGAAAAGAAATGAAAAAATAAGGAATTTTTATTGCATTCAATAACCCAAATGACACAGGTTGTGCTCTTACTTGGGATGCTTTTAAATGTTACATGGGTGGGACATTCTTAATGAATTATCAGCTAGATGGAAAAAAGATAAAAAGGAAAAATTCTTAAAAACCTGGAGAAGATTCTGGCCCAGTGATGCTGAGGGCTGAGGTGCTGGATGCTTACCTCATGTTACACTGGTACCCATGTTCAGGAACTATCACAGGCCACCAGGGGTCAGCAGGGGAGGAGAGGGATTGAGCACCTGAGGGACTCTTCTTCTCTGGGGAGGAAGGACTCCAGTGGTCAGTGCGCTTCTGGTCTTCTGATGCTTGCAGTAGGTGGGTGTGCTCATCCAAGAGGTCATCAGCCTCCTCGGCATCCTGTCCCTCAGGGTGTGCATGGTCCCAATGATTAGCACCACTTGAGGGTGGGTGCTGCACACCAGGACCAGGTCTGGGCATGTCCACAGGCAGTGCACAGATGCCGCCACTGAACCCTGTACCCCCAAGCCCATTGGGCAACTGCTGATGCTGTCCCTGTGGCTGCCACTCCCCAGGGCTCAGTGGTGCTGCTGCAGTGGCCGTAACAGTCCCACTGTCCTGAACAGTCACCAGTGCTGCCCCACTGGTGCTACAGGCACAGGCTGGGACTGTGCTGACATGCAGGCCTCCACGGCAGCACCACCCACAGCCATGGGCGCAAATTGCCCTACTGTGTGTCCATCCCATGGCACACACGTGTCACTGCCCATGATGGTCATGTCATCATCACTGGTGACGGACTCTGCACCGGCCACAGTCACAGCATGCTGGCATCCATGGACACCAGCATGCTGGGTCACAGGCAGGGCTTCCTCCACACCTGTTACAATGACATCAATGTGGACAGCCAGGCGGCCCCACTGTCACAGTGATCCACATATACCTGTGGAGGTGGATGGTCCCTCCTCCAACTCCAGCTGACTGTCCACAGTGGACAGGCCCACCACTGCTGACCCATGCAGATGCTCAGGATCTGTAAGGGAAAGCAAAGTTGCGTTAGTGCATGTGACCTACCCTGCCTCCCCATAGACAGATGATGACTTACCATGCAGTGATGGGCCACCACCCATCTGAAGCCACCACCCGGAACACCCTCAATGGCACTGCTCTGCATGCTTCCAGCAAGCTTCTCCTCCTGTGGGGTCAGCTGTACCACCTCTGGCTGTCCCCCACCTGTTGCAGCCCGTGCTGCCCTAATGGCAGCCACCTTCTCCTTTATCCTCCTCCTGTCCATGACGATCTTTTTCTTACACTTCCACATGGAGTGCTGGTGGCTGCCATGCAGGTTCACAGCACGTGCCACCTCCTCCCATGCAGCAGCATGGGCTTGAGGTATTCCCTGCTGTCCACTGAGAAGTGGGTCCTGATCCAGGTAGGGCACAAACATGGCCTTCGTTTCGGCCTTTGTAAAGTTAGGCCTCCTCCTCCTCCCACCACTGTGTTCCTCCTCTCCAACAACCTGCTCAGTCATTATGTAGCCTGTAAGAATGGCAGTTGTTACCTGTGCCTGTGCAGTCCCATGCATGTCCCTGAATCCACAGTCCACACTCCCAAACAGCATGCAACTCACGAATAGACTGCAGTAACTGACTATGGCCACTGCAACACATTGTCGCACCTTTATAGTGCAATCCATGCAAATGAGGTGAGGAGCAACTTTAATTAGATGCAAATTGCAGTGCTGCACCATTGAATGGCTGATTAGATGATTTGCATATGACGGCTGAATATCGCGCTGTTGAGCTTTGTGCACTTGTGTTGAACATGCTGAGCCAATGGCGCAGTTCTGTGACATGCATAGTACACACCTCACTGCGCATGCCTGGGGTTTCTGATGCAGGCGTCTGCCACGCTGATGATGTGCTGTGCATGGTAGGCAATGCAGGGCACGGCCACCATTGTGCCAGTGGCGCTATAGCGATGGTCACTACATGGCGCTGTGGCACTGAGCCATCATAGGCGCAATGGCCCAACTGCTCAGTAGTCCGCTATGGCACTGGCACAAAGGCAACCAACTGCGCTACATGTATTGTCTTCCAATGGCGCTGCGCATGGCCATGCGCCAGAGACCCTTGACCCTGTGCCAGACCTTTGCCCCCTAGGCACCATGCATCAGGCATGGGTGCACCTCTATCGCGCTGTTCGGTAACAGCATGATAGGGAATGGCAGCACTGTACCGCGCAGAATCTGCATGTGGGGAGCCGCACTGCAGAGTGCCATATTGCCTACTATGAATGGAAGAATGGCACGCAGATGGGCAGCACAGTGGTCTGCGATTGAGTTGGCAAATCTGGTGGCAATTGTGGAGCCACACCATGGGCCTCTCTTCAGGGAGGTGCCCCTGGACAGGGCCAGGACCCAGGTGTGGCAGGAGGTGGCCACTGCCCTGGAGGAGGCCACCAGATGGGGAGAAGAGCAAAGCAGTGCAGGCACCACTACAGGGACCTGCGGAGGAGGGAGCCAGAGCTACTGGCATGACTGCAGGCACGTGCCAGGAGGGGCATGGTGCCACGTCCAGGTAGGAGTTCCGTCAACACACTTTTATCGCCCATATGGGTAACAGTGTTGTATGTGTCCAGCACATAGGGGAGGTACCATCTGGAGTTGGCTGTGGCAGTGTTCACAGGGTGTGGGTGGTGGGTCTGGCTGGGTGGAGGGCACACACCTTGGGGCAGGGGGACTTTACTTAGGGATTGTACTGATGTTCTTCTCTCCTTGTTTTCCCCACAGGCCCAGAAGAACGCCGCCGTTTGAGAGAGGAGTGGCAGAGGGAGGAGGACTGTGCAGCCAGGTGGGGCGAGGGCCATCACCACCCACCTGACCGGCCCAATGAGGCTGAGTGCCACACATCCATGATTACTATTGCATGCTGTGTGACAGGGTGGGCAGCGGGGCATGGCCACCATTCATCAACACCACTGCCATGCACACAACTTGTTACAGTCAACACTGTCCAGCATCAATGCATGTCTGGGAGTGCGTCAATGGTGGTCCATGCATGCACCAGGTGCATGGTTGTGCCACTGCCTGTGCACCACATAGCCATGTCACTAAACGGTCACGGTGGTGCTCTTCGTGACTTGTCCGTTGGGTGTGTGCAGCATTCCACATGGCTGTATGCACCTGGGTGGGCAGGTCCTGTGGATGTAATCACTGCGGGTGGTCACACACCATCATAGTGGTATGTCCCATGGCCGTATGCCATGCACAGTGGGCAGGCTGTATGGGGTTGTGCATTCACACCTATTGACTGCTCACTTGTCCTAGGTACCTACCATCTACGGGACATCAGGGAGGCTATGAGAGAACTACTACTGCTGGCCTAGGAATCACTGGACATCCTCAGGTGGATAGATAGATAGATAGCACCGGGGTCCTGAGGAGGCACAGAGGCTGGAGGAATCACAGCACGGAACGGCGCTCCCGCTAGGGATCTCTCAGTCCCTGTATTCCCCTACCCCACTGGACCCACCCTCACAGCCCTCTTTTCCCATCCCATTTGTCCCCCCTGCCCCTACCAACCCCCACCTTGTTTGTGGCCCCCCAACCTTGTATATAGTTTTTGTGATATTGTAAATAGCTGAATTTTATATTTGTGCAATACATTTAATTTTGATATGAATACTGTGGTGGTCTCTGTTTGCAGTGGGTTATAGGTGCTCAGCTGCAGTGGTGTGCATGGCGTCAGGGGTGGTGCAGTCATGGGTATGTGTGTGTGTCAGTGTGGAGGTGACTATGGTGTGGGGGTAGCTATCAGTCAGTGTCTGTGGTGTGTGTGTTCTTCCCTGTGCACTGGATGACTGTGTGCAGTGGTCCATGAAGTGTGCTCTGTATTCATGGCGCACCCATCAGCCTGTCCATGGCCTGTGCAGCTGACACACATGCATGTCTGTGACCTGCACGGTCCACTGGCATGTCAGTGGTGGTAGTCCCTGCAGGGTGGCCACTGTACCCATCACCTTGCTGGGTTGCCCCTGTCACTGGTGTGGTGCATGCCTGGCTTGGGTGGCACTGTGGGCACCAGTCATTGTCCCACCTCCATGCTGTGCCTTGTGTGTGTTGCAGGGGATGTGCCCCACTGTCTGTGACTTATGCTCCGGGTGACTGCTGGTGGTGTACAGGTCCACAGTGCCTGCACAGGGTGGATGGCACTCCAGTGCCATGGAGGACTGCGGGTTGCGTGTACGCAGCTTACATGGGCCCACAATGGGGGCTTGGTTGCCCCACCACTGCGTCCCTGTGATGGTGCACCCTTGGGTATGGGTGGGCTTCTGTCCATACACTGTGTGGCATCCAGTGTGGTGCATGCTTCCACGCACCACTGTGAGTGGCTGTGCCAGCTGTTGTGGACAGTGGTGGGTCGGGGTGTGTCACTGGACTACTGTGCAGGGTGCTGTACCACTGGTGGTGGTGTCAAGGGCACGCCC
The DNA here is from genome assembly GCA_016271365.2 of Neoceratodus forsteri. Taxonomy (NCBI): domain Eukaryota; kingdom Metazoa; phylum Chordata; order Ceratodontiformes; family Ceratodontidae; genus Neoceratodus; species Neoceratodus forsteri. Next base: position 7,194,985 of record JADMNL010000031.1, on the reverse strand, counting down.
TGTCCTGTGTTGGGTACCTCTTGTGCCGATGCATGGTTGGTCTCTCAGCAGTACCTCAGGGGGACTGTGCATGGTGGCACCGTGTCTGCCGTTGTTGCATTGCCATGTGCTGTCACTCACTGATGGGTGCTCATGGTTGGGCTGGCTTGCATGGTTCTGTGGTGCACAGTCACAGTGGGGGTGGTGGCATGCATGAGGTTTCCTGCAGTGGTGGTCACTGCTCATGGGGGGATGTCTGGGGTCACAGTACAGGGTGTGTTCTGCACTGGGGGATGGTGTGGCATGGGGTGGCCTGCCCTCCTTGTGTGCCAGTCACAGCTTGCCGGTAGGTGTGATGGGGCACCATGGCCCAGCTTTGGGTTGTTTGCTTGTCTCCATGGGCCAGTGGTTATTCCAGCCCTCCCCCAGTTGTGCAGTGCATGGGGTGTGGGGGGACAATGTCTGTTCTGCTGTGTGTTCCTCTGCCCATCTCTGGCATGGGTGGTGGGCCCCTACCTCCATGGTTGTGCAGTTACATTGCTCTGCTGCTGGGGACTCCCTGGTTGCACTATAGTGCCTCTGGACTGCTCAGTTGAACATCCCTTGTTGTGCTATGGCGCATCAGATCTGCTCAGCTTCCCCTCCCTAGTTGCGCTATGGCGCAGGTGGTGCAATATTCAGTCATCGGCTGTAGGCGCAGTTTGGCCTGCTCCATTTTTGAATATTGCATCTCTTGCGTATGGGCACAATAGACTTGCGCTTGCTCCTGCTATTGCGCACTTCTTGGGTGCAGTTTGAATATCTGGGCTACAATGTAATGCAGTTTTCAAATGAAATTTACAAATTTAATAATTTAAAAAAATTGCAAACATGAATCGATATCCTAATATTTTTTGATGTAAAGAGAAACATTATGAGTTCATCAGAAGGGAGACTAAGGAATGCCAAGATAGATGTCAGTCAAAATTTTCTTTTGTGTTCATATTTTAGGCAATGAAAGGTTATATGCTTAAGATCATTTTCCAAGCCCAAATTACAATCACAATGGCATTTCATTTCAAAACCAGGGGCCTGATTCCAAGACAGCAGTGAGAGCAGAGGCGCAAAGTACACCAGTGCGTAAGTTATGCCAAAAACCCTACGACATGCGAGGTGCGCCATATTCCAAGAGAATACCCAGATATGACGGAATAAGCAGAATTATGCATGTTGCAAGTAACACCCACAAAACATGGTGTAACTCACAATAGTGGCATAGTAGCACACATGTCACGCCCCTATGACTATATAAAGGTGTGCACAAGTCACTGAAATGTGGTAGGGAATATGAGATGTCAGGTAGTGGGAAAGGTGGCAAGCAATGGAAAAAGGAAGAAGCGAAACTACACCTTTGAAGAGACAGAAGTGCTCCTAGAAGAACTGGAGGCACAACTGGACCTGATGTTGGGAAAGGGAGGAGGAGGACAGGAGCTGTGTGTGCAGAGGAAGGCAGCATGGGATGCAGTAGCAATTAAGGTGAATACAGTGGCAAACGTGAGGCGCATCATGCGTGATTTGCAAAAGTGCTACAGCAACCTCAAATCCACATAATGGCCAAGGAGGCATACAATAAGTGATAGGCTGTGGCCACAGGATGAGGGCCACAGGATGAGAAACCTCTAAGCACCCACAAGGAGAGGGTCCTGGCATTCATGTGAGAGTACAGCATCCATGAGGACTTGGAACTCGATACGTTCAGGATGGACGTAGGGATGGGTAAGTGGAAGTATGATGCATGGCATAGTGACCATGAAGAAGGAATGTAACAATGGTCAAGAGGGAGGGTGATATGCTGGGAGCACAGGCAGTGTGTTGCAGTACAGTTGGAATGATGAAGGAGGGGCATGGCCACGCAACATGGAACAGTGAACAGATGGGAAGGAACATGTGGAACTGGACCCTGGAATGTGGCACAGCCAAGAGGAATGCATGGAGTGTAGCCATCACATGGGTAGGCAGCACTGATGCACTGTTGTACCCCCCCACAGATGCAGCTGCTTCATACATAGGATCAGGCAAAGTGATGGCCAGTGCTGCCTGCTTTGTGGTGGACAGTGACGCAGTAGTGGGAATGGTGGGATGCATGGTGGGCATGAAATGGTGTGGTAGCACTGATGCACTGTTGCTCCCCCACAGATGCAGTGCCAGAGGACACAGGGGCAGGCAAGCCAATGGTCAACATTGTCCCCCTTCCATGAGATGGCATTGCGGGGTTGGGGATGGAGGCATGCATGGTCGGCATGTAAAGGCACTGCAACACTGATGTTCTGTCATTCCCCCACAGATGCAGTGCCAGAGGACACTAGGGCAGATAAAACCACAGCCATTACTACCCACTCTGTGTGGGACAGTGATGCAGGGGTTGGGGTGGTGGTAGACATGATAGGCATGACATAGGAGGTACCACTGATGTCACCCCACAGGTGCAGCAGCAGTGAACACATGGCCAGTGGACAGTGTGCACACCAGCGTAGAGCAGTCCCAGCAGGACACAACCAGGACACCAGTGGTGGGGGAGCAGGATGTGGTGGAGGAACAGTAACAAGAGGAAGAGTGACTGGACCTCAGTGACATCCTGAGCTGCAGCAGCCTGGAGGATGAGATCACCCTGGAATTGAGCCTTGTATCATACCAGAGGCTGGAGGAGGCCATAGATGGGACAACACCATCTCCAGAGGAGGAACGGCTACAGACCCCTATGGAGTATGTCGGGTTCTGCTGCACACTGGTCACTGCACACAAGGATCTGGCTGGGCTGCATAAGACTCAGCCTGGATGGCCACCATGCAGCAGTAAAGGACCACATGGGCACAGTGATAGGGGTGTTCGAGACTGTGGGGCATACCACTGAGTCAGCCATAGATAGGCTGGTTAAGGTCATGGCCCCCACACAGGCCTGTACTCAGGCACAGACATGTCCCATTACCCACCTGGCCATGGCTGTAGAGAGGTCAGTGGCACAGCAGTCGAGGCAGGTAGATGCATTGGTGGTCTTACTACAGTCTGTGCATGCAGACCTGCACCCTCTAGGCCCTGCAGGGCGTGACACCACCACACAGGTGTCATGGGAGGTGGAGTCATCCCCAGCACTGACACAAGCACTGCCAACTACTGTGGAGACTACACTGCTACTACCAGTGTCAGCGGGCTCAGCTGCAGCACCCACACCATTACCACCACCATCAGCACTGCCGGCACCTTCTGGGGCAGCAGCAACCACCACTGCTGCCACCAGCACCACTGTCAGAGCCCATCCCACAGCCACCGCAGCCCCCTGTGCCAGCAACACCCACAGCACTGGGGCAACATGTGCCACGAATGACCACCGGACATGCACTGAGAGCATCACAGGCAGCCAGAGCAGCAAAGAAGAGGGCAGCAGCAACACCCACAGCCAGGGGCCTGGGGCAGAAGGTATTGGGCACTGGGTGGCACACAATAGGAGGCAGCACAGGTGGTGGCACAGAAGCAGGCCATGGATGGCAGTGTGCCCAAGGGGATGGGACCAGAAACAGCACCACAGCATGCGCCATCTGCTCCAGGGAGGTGCAGAAGACACCGGAGGCCAACAGTGCTTATAGCACCCCGTGACAGTGGTGGCCCAGAGGAAATGCAGGGGTGGGTGTAGTGCCACCACTGGGGCTGCAAAGAGGAAATGAACTGGGCAGTAGCAGCAGGCACTGGATGGGCATGCCACTATGGCATGTCGCTGCTACAGGGGGTGGACATTGGAGGAATGGCACTCCAGGTGGGCACAGTGTCCTGCTGTATGATGTGTTTGAGGGGTGTGTGTGTGTATGGGCACATTCAGGCATGTGTGTGAGAGCACTGGGAGGGGGCTGTTGTAAGTCACGTGTGTGCAATGCACAGTGACTAGGTATGGGTATGTGTGAGGGCCTGTCACTTCTACACTATTGCACTGCACTGTGTCACCTATGTATGATGTCACCATCCACCAGTAAATACCTCTGCACTACAGGGTGGTGTGGTCTCCCTCATTACCAGTGTTGTGACAGTACATCTTGCATGTTGCACATGGCCGATGCCTGTGGTGACATGCATACCAAACCGCATATGCATTGCAGATGCGTAGGCCGCAAGTTCGAACAGGCTGCATGAGTATCCTGTAGTTGCGTATCTGTGGTATGTGAGACCGCAGACTGCAACTGCGTACTTGCATCCTGCAATGCATATGTAGCCTTTATGTGCACCATGTGCGTGTAGAGGTGCGTAGGCGGAAGCTAGGCCACAGACCAACATGTAGGTCATGAGAAGGGATCTGGCTGCAGTGCTGACAGACATATCCAACTGTAGACAGTAGGCCCAGGTGGAAAACACCCTGCAAACTGGTAAGTACTAGGACACAGCACCTTCAGGCAATATGCTTCAGTCATAACAGCAGACACGTGCTAATGCAATGTTCCATTCTGTTGCAACAGGGGAGACACACCCAGACCATAAGTGAATAATGTACAGTGCGCAGCCTGTGCATTTTCCTGTACTACAAACTGAACCTAATATAGCTGTACTTTCCCTTTGCCTAGGAGACTCCCACACTGTAGTGGTGCAGGTAGGTGGAAACTGCAGTAGCTACATGCATGCTGAGGACAATGTTTGTAGTGTTTGCTAATGTTGTCTTGCCAATTGCCCATCCGGGTGAGCCACCATAGACAGCAGTGCCACCCACAGGTGCACACAGGGAGCACAGGAAAGGTAGGTGTATAGCACAAAGTAACACTGTCTGCAAGTGGGGGCCATGGGACTGCACCCTGGGCACAGGAGTAATGGCACAGTGCCATGTACCTCTGTGCATGTAGCTGCACATACATATGGCAGGGTGGTGGGTAGTGATGTTGGCTAACACCCACGCTGAACAGTCCTGCTGTGTGGTGGCAAGGGGCCAATGATCAGCAGGTGCCATGCCGTGAGGCACAGCATGCCAGGCTGGCTCCATGCAGCTGGACATGGTCACTGCGCACAGACACAGTGCAGGCCATGGATGTGTGGGGACGGTCATGCACCTCGGCATGCCTGTGCCTGGGAATGGCAGCATGGCGGTACACTGTTGGGGCAGCTGTGTGACAGTGTGGGGTGGTGCTGTGTGTGTGCATGGCACCACACAGCCAAGCCATGCCACCTGTGGTGTGTGATGGTGTCATGTACACCATCAGTAGGGGTTGTGTTGTGCAGGGGTATGCATGTGCCAGCCCCCCTGCTATGCCACCCTCAGGGTGTGGCATGCACAGTGCAGTGCCATGCCCAGTGACACTGTTCCCCAACCCTATCCGCCATGCTCACCACCGCATTTCCAGATGGACTGCTTGTGGGGGTTGCCGACATGGATGCCTCGCTACTGTGCACTGACACTTGTGCTATGCCTTGTTCCCTTGCTGGTCTGTACCACACATTCCCACATCCACGTGCCAGTTCCCTGCATCTGTCATGCCTTGGAGCGCAGGCCTGAGCCTGAGTGGGTGTGCTTCTAATTACACCCCACAGGAGACCACCATGCTCATAAACATGGTCCAGAAGTGGGGGTGGACACTACTCCCACCGGGGTGCAAGATGCACACTGCAGCAAAGGAGGACAGGGCATGGTGAGCCACCGGGGCACATCTGGATGCCAGCAGCAGCATACACCGCACTGTCTGCCAGCTACAACACCACTGGCAGGATCTGGCAAGGCAGGACCCGGGGCCCCTGGAGTGGCTGATCAGCATGGGAAGGTGGAGGGATGCTGAGATGAGGACGGGTCAGGATGTGGGTGCTGGTGGGTATGCCTACAGCTTGCTACACAGTGGTGCAGCACCACCGCACAAGCCATGGCCTGTAGTGGTGCACACATGTAACCGTGTTCCCATTCCACACAGGTGTTGTCCATGGTGACCAGGGCCAGCTGGATGCATGTGTCAGGGGACTGCAACAGGAGGTGTTGCAGTGGATGGCAGGTAGGTGCATGCAGTGTGTGCTATGTGTTGTGCCCATTCCATGCTGGCCCTTAGTGACTATTGCGGTGGCTATGTGTTGTGTGTGTGTGTGTGTGTGTGTGTGTGTGTGTACATGTGGCATGTCCAGGACCTGCACTGACTGCAGCCTTTGCATTCTTACTGGTGTGCATAACCAACTGACACCCCAACAGAGGGCCCTGCTGAGGGCCATGGCAGAGGTCAAGGCAACCGACGCTGAGGCCTACCATCACTGCACCCATTGCCACTAGCAGAGGGTCAGGCCCATCCCTCAGTCAACATTGGAGGAGGAGGTGGTGGAGGAGGCAGAGGTGCTGGTGGTTCCAGACACCATGGATGGTGGCTGGCAGGGGACCAAGGACAGTCGAATGCTGCAGTGTTCACAGTGCAGGACGCTGTGGGGGCAGTGGCCGTGGATGTGCCAGCTGCAGGACCGCTGGAGAAGTTTGCAGCAGAGGTGCCACAGGGCTCAGTGATGCCACCAAGTGTTGCACAGGTGGAGGACGTGGACACACAGCAGGAGGACGACCCTGTCTACCAGGTAGGCAGCAGTGGCCTGGAGGAGCCACCGCCAGTTGGGCAGGATGGCAGTGATGGGGCACCTGGGGGTCAGCCTGGCCAGGGGGTTGTGCTGGACCCTGGTTAGCCACAAATGGACAACCAGCAGCTTATCCAGTTGGTGTCCACCATACTGGGGGATGTGGCTGGATTGCACGGTTCCCTGGGTGCCCTCTGGGGGGAGTTCCAGTGGCACTTGCACCTACAATGACAACCTGTGTTGTGCCATGGGAGGCAGGGCTGTATATGTGGAGTGGGGGCTTGTATATAGGGGTGACATTGCCAGGGGTAGCCTCATGGACTGGTGTGGGTGGGGTGTGTTGGTGGGGACCTCTGCTGTTGTGTTGTATTCCTACCTGTTCCATGATGTTTTATCCCTTTACTGCTGTTTGCCCCTTTACTGCTGTTGTACCCCTTTACTGCTGTTTGTACCTGTGTATTGGTTTTTACCCTGTTTATTGTTATTACCTGTTCCATGCTAACCATTAAATGTTTATTGCACACACCTGGCTCTGCACGTCTGTCTCTTGTGTGCATGGACATGTGCGTGTGTGTCGCTGTGAACATGGGGGCACACTTGTGGTGGTCTTGCACCATCCTCTGTGTGTTCCCACTATGCAGCTGGTGTCTGTGTGCCAGCTGTGCATCCCACAGCCTTTGGTACGCACCGGTGGTTGCATCCGCATGGTGTCTTGTGTGATGCAGCACACTATGCTTGGTCCAGCCTATGTGCCGCCACACCTTGTATGGTCTGGCTGTGTGGCAGCCTTGGGCCTGTATGGCTCCCTTCCACCTGGGGGACCAGTGGTCCCTGTGGGTGGCATCAGTGACAAAGGCAATGGTGCATCTCACCACAAGCTGTTTACAGGTCTGTGCCACCCAGTGCTGTGCCCATGTTGAGGTTGCACTGTTTACATGCATCAGTGACCATGGCAGCAGCAAGGTGGCATCAGCAGCACAACAGGGGACACACAGTGACACAATGCAGCACCTGCAATGGCATGATGCCTATGCCAATGCCACTGTGTCACCAGGGGAGGTGACAGTAGCTGCCAGGTGACATGCAACATGAGTGGCTGCAGCTGAGCAGGAACACTACCCAGGTATTCTGAACAGCAGCTGTGAGGCAGGACTGTGACCACTGGATAACAACACAGGCACACAAGGGGGACCACACCATGCACACATGACAGGCATGGGGGCACATGAAGTAAAGGGCACCACAGGCCAGGGAAACAATGCCGGGATGATGACACCAACAGGCACAATGCTCCTGCCTGGGGGGGCTATGGTGGTGCCTGTGCTCACAGGTCTCTGCCATCCCTGTTCTACCCCTCTTGCCACCTGTGCAGTGTATTCCACTGCTAGACTGTGTGTGGTGCTTCCCTTCAGACTGTCCCACATTGCATGGCACTGTTCCCCATTGTACTATACATCCCATTGCATCTCTGTGCAACATGGTGCTGCCTTGTCCCCCATTCTGTGTTGAGGTCTTGCTGCTGCTTGCTGTGGTCCATGTTGCTTCTCTTGTTCACATTCTACTGGCATGTCTGATCATGCTGCTCCCATCTCACTCTATCCTGGCTGTCCTGAGCACATTTACTTAGGTGTTCCACTGTTTGCCCTTGGTCCACATTTGGGCCTACTGGTTGTGTGGTGTGCTGCTTTCTGGCTGGGGGTGTTTCCTGGCCTGTGCACTGTTTAGGACAGCTATTACCTGTTCTAACTTATGACTTTCCTCTGCTGTATTTATTATGCCAACTGTTTTGGAATAGCAGTTCCGTGGTGCTGGTGTGTTATGCCTGTTGTAGACTGTGTTACGCACTTGCGTAGGCATTCTTTGGCATATCTGCATCATAACTTGCGTTTGTCATAGCAGTTGTGGGTTGCAGCCTAAGTGTTCCTTTGGAATTGCACATGTCGAAAATTGCTGACGTAACTTACGATTTGCACTATCAGAAATGGTGTACTGTGTTACTCCTGGCATAACTGTCTTGGAATCAGGCCCCAGGTCTTCCTTGTGAAGAATATATGTAGCTTGACACAAATAATTCCTCATGGAATCTAGTTAAGATTGTACTGTTGTCTGGGTTAAACAATAGTAATAAATAAGGTTCTAATTGATGATTGTTTTCAAGGTTTTATATCATCTATAATTTTTGAGCAAATTTATTCTGTTTCTATTTGTTGACATTTCTCTGTCTCTAAATCTTAACTTAATCTAAGTTGAAATAATTTCAAATGGCGTGATATAAATTTCATAAAGAAGATGTCCAAATCTGTTCTGAGGTAATAATGCCTTTATCCGAGTCATTGTCAGTGAACTGAAACCCCTTTTTTGATAATCTAGTTTCTCTTTGAGGCATTGCCTCAGGAGACGAGTTTCATTTAGAAGGAAAAGCTTGAGTATAAATATTGTGGTTCTTTCTTGAATCAGAGTTGTTAAAGAATATTTGCCTGACTCTGTCCAAACAATTTCCACGGGAACTGTTTGGTTAACTCTTAGAATGTACATGTACATTTTGATTAAAGTCTTTTCTAGGGGTGATAAAGTAATGTTATTTGCCCAGAGTTCCACTGTGTATAATATACTAGATGTAATTTTTGCAATTATTACTTTAAGGAGACCAAGTATGGAACCATGTCCTAACTTAGCACTAAAGCATTTAAAGACATTAAGTGATGTTGATAACTTTTGGATCATTAAATTTAAATGTAATGACCATTTTGAGTTATTCAAAAATCTTATTCCTAAGTAATCATAATAATTGACGGAGAAGATCTTAGATTTATCAATGAAAACCGAGGGTTGAGATAATATTTTATTTCCAAATATTACTAACTTTGTTTTTCTGTATTTATTATTAATTTATAATTTTTACATAATTCTGAGAAATAATTCAGTTTTCTTTGTAAACCAGGCAAAGACGTAGACATTAATAGAAGGTCTTTGGCATAGGCCAAGCAAGATATAGTTTTATTTACAATTTTGGGGTAATGGAAATCATCATTTTTAATTATTCTATAACTGGGTTAATGTATAAATTAAAAGGAATTGGTGCTAATATGCAGTCTTGTCAGACACCTAAGTTTGTTGAAACTTTGGATGTTAGAGCGTTGAAATGTGAGTAGCGAACCTGGAGCCAGGTATCCGAATGTAATCTAACTATAATGTCCAGCAATGTGGGATCAATTTTATAATCGGTTACAGTTTTTCATAATATGGTCCTACTTATTAAGTCAAAAGCTGACCTTAAATCTATAAAATAGCAGTAAAATGTTGTGTTTTTTACTTTTGTGGACTTCCATATTAGATGTTTTAAGACATAATCATGTTCTAGTGTAGATCAGTGGGGTCTAAATCCATTTTGTAATTCATTCAAAATATTATTTTCTTTGACCCAAGTTTGAATCTGAGCCAATATGATTCTAATAAATAATTTCTGGGTAGAATCTATTAGGCTGATGGGCCAATACATTAAAGGGTTATTACTATCACCTTTCTTATAAAGCAGATAAGTTATGCTACCCCACCAACTTCCAGGAAAAAATTCCCATTGTATAAAATAATTAAAATTATCTGAAGTATGTGTATCCACCAATCTCTAAATGATTTGAATGTTTCTGCTAATATACTGTCGGGTCCAGGAGCTTTGTTTAAGGAAATGTTGCTGATAGCTAATATTATTTCCTCTAGTTCAATATATAGAGGTTTGGGATAGCAAAATCTAGATGTTTTAACATTTTTGCCTGCAGCTATTTCTGTAGGAGAAAAATACAACTTTGAAAAGTGATTTAGCCAAGCTACAGGAGTAATGCTAGATTTTATGTTTACAGAACATTCATTGAACCCTTGTCTTGCTAGCAACCAAAATTTTCCAGTGTCCTTAGAAAAGACCGCCTTTTTTAGTTTTTGCCACATGTTTACTTGATATTTGTTTCTTTTCTACTTCCAGAGTTGCTTTATACTGTTTCCTTTCTGTATTTATTGTACTATTAGTTATTGCTGCAAGTGTTTTTTTTTCAAGAGAAGCAAATGATTTGATACCTTTTAATGGACCAACATAGATGTAACAACAAGAACAAAGTGCTCTAGCTTTCGGACCAACCAGTCCTTCTTCAGAAGCTCATGGCAGTTGTTTAGAAAATACAATACTTATAACAGCTAGATAATGCAGAGAAAAACAGAAAAAAATCCCCATTGGTTTAAAATACTCATTTAAAAAAAACCAGAAGATGATGTCAGAGAAGTTTAACAGTACAATACTGCCCTCAGTCCGAATGAACCTTGGGTTCAGATGTGTTTGGTGTAACACACATACAAAGAATCCTACTGCACATAAATTTAATTGACATACGATAACACTGCTGAAGCAGATAACTCCCAAATCAAGCCATGAGTGTCACAGTCAGTATAAGGATGTGATTACTGAAAGGCAACCCCCACCCAGCTTAAAGACAAACTAAGATAGTTATAGGGCTCATGAAATTACAATGTATGCATTAAAGACAAGAATTACCAGTAAAGTTGTCTAAAAAACATCAGTGCACACTGTGTGATGTGTAAAACCTAGCTGGACATGCCACCCAGCTGTATTCTCAAGCTAAATTAAAGGCCCAAGAAATTACAAAAACCTCAGGACTATATAAATGATAATTTAAATATAAATGATAATATTAGTGTTAAACAAAAAACTCTAGTCGAGGAACCTCAAGGAATTCAGACCATGCAGCCTGATATGTACTGATGTCAATATATACTGAGAATGTAGCAACTTCATGTACCACAAGTGTCTAGGGAATCTGAAAAAGAGATAAAAATGTAATTTATCTCCTCCTGTACATACAAACAATACAACCTAACCCACCCCACATCACAATAATGTGGGTGGGGGAGATATAAAGCCTAAACGAGATGTTGTCTCTCTCTCTCTCTCCTCTCCTTTTTCTCTCTCTCTCTCCCACACACACACACACACAATCTCTCTCCTAGTGAACGTATATTAACTTCAGTCACTGTAATTGTTCCCCAAAGGAATACAACTTGTCATGAAATCCTGAGTAAATAAGGACCAATATGGCAACTACTAAATCTAGTTTTTAAGAGAAGTATTTTATTCATGTTTCTTTTGCTATTACATAGATACATAGATACATAGACAGTGTTGGTAGATAAGGCCTATGGCCCACCCAGTCTGCCCATTTGAGTTTGTAAGTTCAGTTTATGTTTTCCTAGAAGTCTGTTGCCCTTACACCTGACCTCCAGAATTCCTTTATGTCTATCCCATGCATTCTTAAATCCTGATTGTTTCAGCCCCCACCACTTCCTCTGGCAGGGTGTTCCACTTGTCCACCACCCGTTCTGTGAAGAAATTCTTCCTCACGTTTCTTCTGAATCGTCCTCCCTCCCACTTCATCCCATGCCCTCTAGTCCCGGAACATCTTTTTCACTTAAAAATAGTGTATTCCTGCACCCTGTTCTTCCCTGTAAGATACTTGTATGTCTCTATCATATTCCCTCTCTCCCTCCTCTCCTCCAGGGAGTACATGTTGTTTAGTGGAATTATGGCCTCCCTTTTCCTGCTGGTGATGCCCCTGCCTATGCATCCCAGCATCCTATTTGCTTTTCCTGCTGCCTTGTCACACTGTTTCCCTACCTTGAGGTCATCAGAGATAATAACCCCAAGATCCCTTTCCTGCTTGGTGCATGCTATATCCTCACCCCCAACTGATATATTGTGCCAGAGTTTTGTGCCTCATATGCATTATCTTGCACTTTTGCACTGAACTTCAACTGCCAAACCCTGACCATTCTTCAAGTTTCTGCAGGTCCCTTTTCATTCTATCTACACCCTCTGGTGCGTCTACTCTGTTACAGAGCTTTGTGTCATCAGCAAACAGTGAAATTCTGCCTTCTAGGTCCTGTGCAATGTCACTGATGAAGATGTTGAATAGGACTGGTCCCAGCACTGATCCCTGTGGTACCCCACTGGTCACTCTTCCCTCTGTGGAGTGACAGCCATTTACCACCACCCTCTGTGTCCTGCCACCCAGCCAGTTACCTACCCACCACACTACTGTCCTGCCCACACCCATATTCCCCAGGTTGTGTAATAGTCTTCTATGTGGCACAGTGTCAAAGGCCTTGCTGAAGTCCAGATAGACCATGTCCACTGCCCTCCTCTGATCCACCTCCCTAGTCATCCAGTCAAAAAATTCAATGAGGTTGGTCTGACATGACCTCTCCCTGGTGAAACCGTGCTGCCTTGGGTCCTGTAGTCCATTGACAACCAGATGTTCCACCAATCTCTGCTTCAATATTCTGCAGGAACTGTTAAACTGAATATTACCCATGTTCTTTGGTGCAAGGGATATTTGCAAGAACAATGATCCTAAATATTTAATCAGATCTTCCCAATGTTTCAGAGTCTGATTTGGTTCATTAAATGAAATTATTTCTTTTTTCAGATTGGAAACATGATGAGATTCTAAAATATCAATACATTTAGTTATGGCAGTATAATTCTAGCATATTCTTTTACAATTTATTTCACTATTCTGCACTAGAGGCACAGTTATTTTAACCTTTAAATGTTTAATAACCCATGTAGTCCAAAGAGGAAGATGTGGAGACTCTAGACATAGAATAATTTTTAGATCAGAAAATAGATTAATGGCCAACATATTGGACCATACTAGGTCTAAAGTTAATGAACCTGTTGGACCTAAAAAAGTGAGTGTTCCAGATTGGTCGCTGTTGGATCTGTCATTTAATAAAATGAAATTCTAAATATTCATAATGGCAGCAAGTGTTTTCCCTTGTTTATTAGATTTTTTATCCATTTTTCTATTGTAGATAAGCGAGGGATGAGTAGGATTACATCTTTTTGTTCTTTATTTAAGTCCCACTAAAGTCAGGTGTGGTACCACAGGATTTGAAAATAGCACATGAAGTACCCTTCCACAAAAGTGATCCTAAGGATGACCCAGGGAATTACAGACCAGTCAGTCTGACCTCAATTGTGGACAAACTCATGGAGACCATAATAAAGGAAAGGTTAGTGGAATATCTAGAGGAGCATGGACTCCAGTACATAAGGCAGCATGGGTTCATGGGGGGAGATCATGTCAAACAAACCTGATTGACTTCTATGATCATGTCACTAAGACAGTAGACAGGGGCCAAGCAGTAGACATCCTCTATCTTGATTTCAGTAAGGCCTTTGACTCAGTGCCCCACAAAAAGTTGGTCAGGAAGCTGGTGGATCTTGGGGTTGGGGAAAAGATGGCCAGATGGGTGGAAAACTGGCCATGGGACCAACCTTTTTTGTCAAAAAATGCAAAGTTATGCATATTGGGGCCAAGACTCAAAGGACAGAGTACTACCTGGGTGGAATATGAGTATCTGCATCAGAGGAGGAGGATAATGATCTGGGAGTGATGATCTGAAGCACTCCATGCAGTGCAAGAAAACAGCAGCAAAGGCAAACAAGATGCTGGGATGAATATCTAAGGGGATCAGTAGTAGGAGAGAGGAGGTTATACTGCCCTTGTACAGGTCACTGGTAAGGCCACATCTAGAGTATGGAGTTCAGTACTGGTGCCCGCACCTCAAAAAGGATATTAACCTGCTGAAAAATGTCCAGAGGGGGGCTACAAAGATGATAGAGGGTCAGCAGGGTAAGGCATATGAGGAGAGGTTGAGGGCATTGAACATGTACTCCCTGTAAGACACGAGAGAGAGAGAGAGAGAGAGAGAGAGAGAGAGAGGGGACATGATTGGGACCTTCAAGTACTTGAAAGGGGTACATAAAGTTGAAAAGGAGAGTCTCTTTTAGCTGAGTTGCAACCATAACACTAGGGGGCACAGTCTTAAATTGCAGGGTGTGAGGTTTAGGAGGGAGGTCAGGAAGCACTTCCTCACAGAGAGGGTGGTGGACACTTGGAATACACTGCCAGAAGTGGTCATTTCATTGAAGACAGTGGGCAGCTTTAAGAGAGGCTGGGACAGGTGTAGAGCTAAAGTAAAGATCATGGGTAGAGAGGATGGGAGGAGGGGAGGAGGACAGGACATTAGTTCAAGCTGTGGACCCTGCAATATGAGCAGACTTGAGAGACCAAATGGCCTTCTTCTGCTGGCTTCTTTGAATGTTTGTATGTTCATATCTAATATCTTGGCATCCCCTAATCTAGCATTGAAATCTCCTAACACGATAATCGGTAAGGATTCATCATTAACATGTATTAAAGGGACCTCAAAAGACGATATAACATATTGGTCTAATGCAATGAATCAGGATGTTTTGGGGTGGAATTGGTCCAAGATTTGGGATTTTGCATGCAAGATCTTTTTTTCGGTTAATCACAGAAACACTTAATTCAAAATTTTTAAATAATGCATACTATACCCCTTTTAAACTAAAAAAAAATAACATTAAACTGAAGCTACCTGCCCTAAATGAAATAGTCCAGAAGGTAATCTAATCCATATGTTTTGGTCATGCTCTTTTACTCAACATTGTTGGTCAACAATTATCAGCAAATTCATAAATGTAAGAGAAATATGTCAGAACCTGAATATTGAAATGTGCTTAATTGGACAATTAGGTAATGTGTCACTAAAAGACAGTAGAACAAAACACGAATTGCTTTAATTTTTATGGCTGCTAAAATTATATTTTGAGCCTATGGACAGTAAAAAAGTCAGCTGTCATTAGAATTGGAAAATGAATGAATAGAAGCTATTAGTACTGACAAACATTTTTATGACTTCAGGGATAACTTGAATAGCTTCAATAAAAATCTAGGCCCTCTTTATAACTATCTGTTAAATAACTATTAATATTTATATATCCACATGTTTTCAGGTTGTAAATCTTTCTATTCTTAAACTATCTTTTGTCTTTCCATTCACTCAGACAATAGCTAAATATGTATCTCAGCCCACCACTGGTTTTAATTACAGGTCCTTTAATTACTGCTTCAACCTTATTTAGTTAATTTAACTTTACTCTCACAATTCTATCTCACTTTCTTTTGTTATGTTTTCTTTAGGATGGTATAGTTTAGACCACTTTAATGACAACTAGATTATTTAATTTAGTACATTAGTATTATTTCTTATAGTTTTACCTTTGTGTAACTTATACACTTATGAAACCATTCTTGGTCATTTGATCTCCAATCTGTTTTTTCCTTTGTATTATCAATTAGAATTAAGTTGTTATGTTTGTTTTTATGTGCGCTGAAATTCAATAAACATAAATTAATTTAAAAAAATGAATGCCCCAGAACCCTGTATGTGCTGACTGAATTAATGACTCTAACACCATGGTTGTTATGTCAAGTTGCAGCTCCTTCTCCCAGGCTTCTTTGCAGTTTTGCAGAGGTAGGATATGGGGGAGAGGATATAGTTATAAATCCTGCCTCTGAGACTCTGTGCACTGTCAGATTACTTCACCAAGGTATTTGCAGGAGGTCAGCTGCATCTTGTTTTGGAATGTGATATCTGGTTTAGATTGCTGTCATTATCTGGAGATATTTCTAGAAGTCCAACTGGGGGAGGGAATATCTAATGAACAGGTTCTTGAAGGAGACCAATGTCCCTGTCACTGGTCCCTCAGTGTTGCCACCATCTGTATCTCTTTGGCTTCCCAGGAGACAGAGTGTACTACAGCTCATCTATAGCGAGACAGGGATTGCACCATAGTGGCTCCTAGTTACCAAGGTGGTGGGATTTCCAATTATGATGTTTTGTTAGAATATGCCAGGTCTGACTGGAAAACCTGGATAATGGTGATTTGTGACTTTGGCAGTGGGCTTCTTGCACTTAGGTAGGACCTAGAATGAGACTATCATCTAAAAGAAGCCACACTGGCTTGCCACCCACATGGACATCTAGTCTTGTCTGATACTCGCTACCTGGTGATATGTCCAGAGTCAGGGTAGGGCCCATATGCCTTTATGCCTGGTGAAATCAGCTTCTGAACACTAAAGCGGGGCTTTGTCCTTCCCATGAAAATAAAGTGAAAAGTTTTTCCAGGTGCTGGAATTTGGTGATAGGGCTTGGTAAGGATAGACTGTTTAGCAGAATAAGAACTTTGGGAAGGCCATCATCTTGTAAGCAGATATTGTGCCACAAAAGTTCAAGTGGAGTCTTTTCAACCTATTAAAAGTTTGTCTCTAAAGCAGTGAGTAAGGGAATGAAATTTAGGTCTATTAAGGTGTTTAGTTTGTGGTAATCCAGATACCAAGATATTGATCTCATTGGCAAACTGAAACTGCTGCCCTCTCCCTGCGAGGACAAGGCCTAATGTGCGCCATACCACACACAGAAACCCTCCTGTATGGCCATGATACCAGACATGGGGCAGTTTCTTCACCATGTATTAAGCAGCCTGTCTAATCCAAACTGAGCTTTGAATGTCTTGCCCCAGAGCTTTGAATGTCAAATGCTCTGGGGCAGGATCCCCACAAACATTAATCACAGCAGTCCCATTGACCAGTTGCACACCTCACAGCCCCATGAGAACTGCATAGCATGATCAAACTGAAAACAGGTTAAATCCTCAATGCAACAGCATTCAAGTAAACGTCTATGTAATTGTGCTGATTGAACCAAGCAGTTCATACTAAGGCTCATACTAAGGTTCATGAAAGAGCAAGAAGGCAGCCGCCCATAATGCTCTTACACAAAGCCAAATGATAATAAGAAAGGCCATAACCCGTATTACCTAATTTGTCCAATCTGTATTTAAAAATTCTCTTAGTTTCACTAGTAATAACATCCAGTGGTAGTCTATTCTAAGGGCCTATGGTTCTAAGTGTAAAAAAGTAGTGGTGGCTTGTATGTTTGAATTGTTTTCTTATTAATTGTAAAGGATGACCTCTAATATCATAGGTAAGATCTTGAAATTGTAAACCTAGTTCAGTCATAAGATAAGGATCCTGAACCATATCAAACAGGAGTAATAAATCTCGATGATGGGTAGATAATGACATAAGGTTTAATGTTTCTAGTCTATTGTCTGATTTAGAATGCACGATGCGGAGCTTAGCAAAGCATAGAAAGTGGCTCTAATTATGATTTGCAACAAATAAGTGTCACCTGAGAAACAAAGTTAAAAACAAATGTGGACTGAGCAGACATACTCTAAAACTAAAAAATGAAAACAGCTATAGCTGGCCCATTGGCGCAGTGGTTGGATTTCTGCTTGTGATGCCAGTGACTTAGGTTCAGGAATAGACCCGGGTTGTTGCAGGGCCAGCCATGGGAAGAAGAATGGAGCTCCCTGAGGACTGCTCTCCTTCTCCATGGGGAGGAAGGGGTGTATGACCAGTGCTTGTTGGACCCCTGGAGGAGGCTGGTGGTATCACAGTGACCGGTGTCAGAACGTTCAGGGGCATGGACATTGGATGTCACTGCACAGCCCTGCCCCTAGAAAAAACAAGGAAAAACTCTCAGCTGCTGGCTGCCCTAGATGAAGCCTGCCTCGGCTCCAATTAGTCTCCAGGCCAGCCCTCCAACCTATCCCATTTTTTGTGGCACTGTTGAGAGCTGGTGATGCAGCCCCTGGGGGTTAAGCCAGGGGGTATTGATGGGTCACAGTTAATTTAGAGGTGGAAGCCTGAGGTCCATGACTGGGCTGAGCTTCCAGACAGCTGGCAGTAGGGGAATAAAAGCATAATAAAAAAAAAAAAAACAGCTACTCTATCCTACTGTACTTCTCTATAAACCTTTATCTAGCTCTAAAAATAGCTTAAGGGAAATGTCCAGCAGTAATGGGACATGTATGGGCATAAGGCATGGCCCGATTAGCTTTTATGCAAAATGCATGTATTTTTTTTAATTTAATTGTGCTGAAATATTTCTTTCATATTTGATTGATCCTGTCTCTGCCCCACTGGCATTTAGAACAGTGTGCTGTGCCTAAAATCACCTGAGGCTGTCCCAGTAATTTTGTTCCAAATGGGGAAGAGCTAAGGGTGTGCACATAGATAGCTAATGTAAATGGTGCTATTAACCACTATGATTTCCAAACTACATGTCCAAGTGGTATGCCAAGACCAGTATAGACTGGTAGCTTGCCTGGGTATCTCTGGGGCTCATATGGGAGCTATAGAGCAGGATGGCAGAATGAGGCAGAAGCTGTGTTCCAACCAGCCACATTTTTAGTCATATCTCCAGTTGGCTGCAACCAATTTGACTCAAATAAGCTTTAGAAGATGTAAATAAATCTGCTCCAATGCTCACTTCATAATTTGGCTCACCCATCAAATTGTTCCTCAGAAACATCAGTGGCCATGAGACAAGTGGGAAGATGGCAGCAGGAGCAGCAGCAGCATCTAAACCATCATGTGATATGACTGAAATTAAACACACACTACAGCTAGTATTGGAAGAGATCACAGTTTTCAAGTCCTCTGCTGCCACCCTTGAGAAGAAAGTCTAGGAACTTCAGCATAAGGTGAGAGACACCAAGACCTACCTTTTTCTGCATTGATGATAAGGACACCCACTATGCAGCAGAAATATAGGTGCTGCTGTGGGAATGGGTGGAAGATTCTGAAAAAAAAGCATAGCTGCAGAAATAACCTGCACTTCTTAGAATTCCATGCAGGAGCTGAACAACAAGATGTTGTGGGATTTTTACAAAGGAAGTTTCCATCATTACCAAGACATTCCTGAAAACTGCCCTAGAGACATAACAGGCACACTGGATTCTTGGCCTGGCTCCCAAGGTTTGGGACTGACCCCCAACCCATCATAGCCAGGTACCTGGGATTCCCCACTAAGGAGAATACACTGTCCCTGGTATGGAACCGGGGTACCTGAAAGGGTCACAGAATAAACATCTTTGCAGATTATTTCACTGAATTAACTCAGAAGAGGAAAGGCTACTAGGTAGTTAATGAAGTGCTGCAGGAGGTTGGGCTACCATACAAGCTGCAATACCTGGCCAAGCTGAGTATTAACATAAATGGGGCCCCACACACCTTCCTTGCAGTTCAGAAGGCAAGCCACTATGTGGCAAAGGACTGGCCTGATCAACGCTCCTCACTCCAGCACACACAGGGAGGGTGTGGGACAACAGTGGAGACCTGAGCAGCCCAGGCAGACCTGGTATGTGCAGCACACAGACTTCCAGCATGGCAGAAACCCTAGTAATGCCATGAACTAGCAGATATGAAAGGCAACATGATCTGGTCACAGGGGCATGAAGCAGCAAAGATCAGGAAGATGGAACCCTCCCAGACTGGGCAGAAATAGAACTGGGACTTGGGTGGGATCAGTGACAAGTTTATACTCCACAGAAGAACCAGTTCCTAAGTGACAAGACAAGAAAGATGCTCTCCCCTTGGCTACTCCACTCCCCGACTCCCCAGTGAAACCACTAGGCACCCCATGAAGAAGCAACGGCTGATGGACAAGAGATACTGAGCAGAGAGGGGAAATGCTGCAATAGCAACAGGAGCTGAAGGGGCAAGGAAAGAGGAAAGTAGATGTAACCACCCAGTCTCCTGGGTTTACTAGAATCCCATTGGTACTAGCGTTAGGCAGGTAGAAAAGACAACTGGTAAGGAGCTCAATTAGGAGCTTCTTACGTAATGACATCATTGTTTACTCAGCTAGCCTAGCCTGAGTGGGGATGATTATGTCATTTAGAACTCTTGCAGCAGCATAACCATTCCTGGGTCAGCTGCTCTGGGGAAGTTTAGAATGTTCAGCAGTGTCTGAGTTTGGAGTTCAGCAGTAACAGTCAGAGTGGCAGGAGGTCTGCCAGTTGGGGCTCTGTCCCTGAGAGCCCTGTGTTTCTCATCCTAGTTTGGATTACATCTTCAGCTCCCAGGGAAGTGGTGGAGGCCCTTCTTCAGCAAGATTCCTTGATTTTCACTCCAGGAGAACTGAGAGGGACTGCTAGTTCAGTGGATCCAAAGGGCAATCCCCAGAAGTTCCTAGTGTGAACAGCTGCCTTTGAGTAGGACATTTGTGTGAGAATTTCTCACAAGCTACCATGGAAATGGATGCTTTCTGGGTTGTTCTCATGTCTAAAGGAAGGAGTAACCAATCTGTGAGTACAGAATGGGAGATAGGTTCTTAATTTAGGAGGTTGTCTGGGGTGTGTATGCCCAGGATAAGGCTAGATTGCACTGGCCAGGACCCCTGTTCATCTAAGTGTGTTAATGTGAAGCAAAGTTTGGATTCTTTAGCAATTCAGTGGGATTGAAGGCTTCTTTGGTTTAACCATGAAGGAATGGTAGAGACTGTTGGTTGGAACAAAGGGTGGGATGAACACCATATGGAGAATACAAGGCAGGGCTAACTGGTTCATTGAAGAGCACCAGGCAAAAGCCATTGCCATAGGAGGATGTTCTGAGTGTGTGGTTCAATCCACAAAAAAGTACACTCATTGAAAAATAGAAGATGTTCTGAGTGTGTGGCAACAGTCCACAGTCCACAAGCATACACTCTTGGGAAATGAAAATGTTCAGGTGTGTAGTTCAAACTATGTGCATATACCATGGGAAAGAGAAAGAAATGATTTCCATGGGAAATTGTGTTGCCTAGCAAAGAGTGTCTGGGAAAAGAATGCATTTGTATGCCTTGATCAACCATTGGGGATCCACTTTGTGCTTGAGTAACATCTGTGAATAAAGCCATACTGCCCAATCCCAGCTGCTGCATTGGAAAATCTGATCATTGCTTCTGTGTGGAATTAATAGGGCACCCTCAGCAGTTAGGTCTAGCATACATATAGCATCCTTTTCCTTGGACCTGGATGTTTTCACAATGATTCATTTTGGTAATTGTACCCCACCCCCTTTCTTTAGATAATGAGCCTGGTATACAATCTACAGCTAGCAGTGATACCAATCTGAGTATTTCTGCCAGAATTAAATGGTATGCCATATGTGGATATTTTTTACTACTCTACTTGACTAAAGAACTAGAACTCTACTACTGGGAACTTCAATTTAGGATAAAAACAAACAAAAAAGAGTCAGTGTGTTTGCCTGAGTTGGGTGAAGAAATTGTTATCTATGCAGTTAGCTAGGTGAAGGAAGAAACTGTAAATTAGGGGGAGTGGCTTAGGCAGAAGGAAGCTAGGTGTTTGCATTTAAAAACTGACCTAGAGAGCTTTTGTCAGTGAACAGCAAGAGGAAGGAGCTGCTGTTAGAACTTTACTGCTCTACTGGACTAAAGAACTAGAACTCTACTAACGGGAACTTCAATTTAGGGTAAAAACAAACAAACAAAAAAGAGTCAGCGTGTTTGTCTGAGTTGGGTGAAGAAATTATCTGCGCAGTTAACTAGGTGAAGGAATAAACTGTGAATTAGGGGGAGTGGCTTAGGCAGAAGGAACCTAGGTGTTCGCATTTAGAAACGGACTTAGATAGCTTTTGGGAGAGAACAGCAAGAGGAAGGAGCTGCTGTTAGAACTTTAATGGGGTTATATTGCCCTCCATCCCTCCCCTCCACCCACAGCCTTACCCAGTTCTACTTTTATAGGCACAGGATGTGACTGACAACAGGAACTTCCTGTTTGGGAGCAGGAAAGGAGTGATCACAGAGGTACAGAAGACTCACCATCCTAGAAGGAAAAGAGTAGCTATCCATCCCTCCCTAGCTGCTGGAGGTCTGACTCTGAGCAAGTACTGTAAGAAGGAGACTACTGAGGAATATAGGGACTTCCTGTCCTAAAACAGGAAGATCAGGAGCTTTAATGACACAGAACCAGCAGAAAAGCAGGGAGAAAAAAAAATTACATGAAAGAAAAAATAAACAGAGAGGAGTAAGTATAAAAAACAGCAGTTAAGAGGCCACAAATGAGATATGATGGGAGTGGTGCAGTGCAGTAGCTGTGGAGCAGCAGTCTTCTGGGAGACATTCTGGAGGATGCGGTGTTGTCCCATCTGTAAGCACCTCTCTGGGCTGAGGAAGGAGGTTGCTCATCTCCAGGCTGAGTTGGCCAGGATTTGGGAACCTCCTTTCCCACCCAGGGATCACCAGGGCCACCACTGCTGCCTCAGAGTTTGCCAAGAAAGAGGAGCAGTTGGACCACAGTGGGCTCAGTGATGGTAAGAGTGGTGGAGCAGAGGTGCATCCCTCCAGTTTTACCTTTTCACAGTTCATATGCCATTCTGGCAGAGTGTGGTTCCTCTATGGAGGCACCCGCAGTGGAGACCAAGAAGGATGCTTGGAACTTCCACAAAGGAAACCCACAGGAGGGTGGCATGGGACCTTACAGGGTAAGGAAACAACTCCTGGTGAGGGACTCCATTGTTAGGAGGGTAGAACGGGGGGAGGGAGGTAAGATGCCTTCCTGGTGCCATGGCTTGGAGAGACAGGGAGTGAATCCTCAGGATTGTGGGAGAAGCTGCACGAGGAAGGAGCTGGATATCATTGTCCATCTAGGACAAATGACCTGGTTGGGAAAATGATCAGAGCAGTGCAGGAGGAGTTTGTGGAGTTGGGGAGGGACCTGAGACAATTAGCATGCATGCTAACCTTCTGGGGTGCTGCTTGTCTATGCCATGGGTGATGCTAGGTGGTCCACACCCTGGGATTCAATCAGTGGTTGAAAAACTGGTGCAGAGCTCTGGGTTTTGGCTTCATTGGGGACTAGAGGTCCACCTGGAGGGATGCAGGCCTATACTGGCACGATGGTCTGCATCTGTCCAGGAGGGTAACCAGGATCCAAGGTGATAGGTTTAAATGCTTTATTGGCAAGCATTTAAACTAGCCAAGGGGGAAGGCACTGAAAAGGAGAAGGGAAATCCTGCCCTCCCCAAAAAGATCAGGGTAGTTAGTGAGGTAAACACCAAGATAAAGAAGTTGATAGGGGGAAGGCAAGGGTAAATGGAGACAAAGACAGTGGCATAATGACAGTGATGGGGCAAAAAGGGGTAAGGCCATCAAAAACTGGAGGGTGTGAAGTACCAATGCTTGTAGTACAGGTAACAAGCACCCAGAATTGGTGACCTTGATGGAAGAGGGATGACTGGATATTGTGGCAGTCACAGAAACAAGGTACACAGAGACCCATGACTGGTATGTCAACATACCAGGGTACACAATCTACAGGAGGGACAGGGAGGGTAGAAGTGGAGGAGGAGGAGGAGGAGTAGCTCTCTATGTAAGGGAAGGGATCAAAGTGACAGAACTAAGGGGTAAACGGGGGTGAGAGGAGGCACTGTGGGTCACCCTGGAGACTGGAAATGGCACCACAATCTGGACGGTGGCAACTAGAAAAAAGTGGTGTGGGGGGTTACACAGAGACAGGAAGAATGGCATCCCATGGATTGATCCCCAAGTTTTGTATGGAAATGTTGGTTGGGATTGTTACTCCTTGCTATTATTTCTGGACTTTGACAAAACTGACTATGAAACTCACTGATAGTCATCACCACCTGGCACTCTCACCCTTTCTATTTATGGGGTTTGCAGAACTGACACTGTTTTGATAATGTTCCCTCTCTCCTTCTTTCCATCTCCTCTCACTCCCCCCTTCCCCTCCACTCAGCCCCAGCCTAGTCTCCTACGTGTAGTTAGACTCTTCAGTGGCACAGCACTGAGCACTGTTTTTTTTTTTTCTGACATTGCTTGCACTAGTTATTTAGATGCTTTCTGTAGGTATGTAATGATGGTGGTGGGGTGGGCTGGGAGAAGGCATTGGTGACAGGTCAAATGGGGACTGGATCAAGCCACAAATTTGGTCTGTGAAATTGACAAATTCTCTAACAGTTGAGTCTGTTGGTTGTCTGGGGGCAAGCTGTCCCAAGCCTCTAATAGGCCCTCACTTTCCTGAACACTCTTCCTCCCTTTGCACCCCCCCTTGTGCTAAGGTGTCACTGGTGGTTGGCATCACAGGCAAATAGCTCCTTGAAATCTGCACAGTGCAGCACGCCTCTGCGGAGCTGAACTGTCCAAGGCAGTAGGGTGCAAACATGTAGCCCATAAGGTTAAAGCTGCCTCGACTTGTTTTGGGCTCCCAGCAAGGATTATCACCACCCATCCCCATTAGATGCCCATGAGTTGCAGGTAGCCCCGTTACTAAAGCCAGCTACCCCATATTTATATACCCCTTGATGAACAGTCAGAGTAACCTGAAGTTCTGGGGAAAGAGTTCTGTTTTATGTAGTAAATTTTCACTTGTATTTATTTTGTGAGTGCGCTATGATTCTATGCTTTTATTACCTGTTTATCAAACACAGTTGCACCTTCATCTGGTAATGTGTGGTTTGTAGTTTTACTACAGAAATATATACAAATCTGCTGGAGTGTCAGGTAAATAACTGTCCTTGACTGGTCTGCAGACCTGCAGCTGCTGTTAGTGAAGACATGCAGGGATCCCTCATGCTGCATGATGATGCATGCTCCCAATTGACAGCAGAGCTGTGCGTGCGAGGAGGCTACGCATTCTTTCACGTCAGACTGTAGATGTCATGGACATTCCACTAGAATTGCCCTCCCAGTATCTTTTCTGATGCTGACCTCAAGAAGAGTGCTCATTGCAGTCTCTTCTTCCCCTATCTCCTCTCCTGTTAAGGAAATCAGCCACCAAAACAGCCACAACTGACTGGAATGAGGCTGAGTAATGGCAGGAGACCTGGCCAGTGCCTAATTACAGAATGGGTGCACAGTGCACAGCTGTCAACTAGACAGCACATTCAAAGTCTGGACCAGGGTGCCTGCAAAGGCATTACCACACCTACAGCAACACATTTCCTTCCCACCTGGGTGTGGTCCTGATACAAATAACTATCTGCATCTGTGTAATTGGCTTAGGGGTTACCCTGATACAGCAGGAACATGTTTGCTGTTAACTCTGGGTCTACTGCAAAAACAAGTTGCACCCTGCCTTTTCCATGGGACCACCTCCCCCTTTTTATGCTGTGCTAAATAATCTGTGGCTTAATAAGAAACAGGGCAGGAAATGGCATAAGGCAATGAGCAATGATGATAACCAAGGCCAGGGGTGGAGTGCAGTTGTGCCTGCTCATCACAGAGCACAGCACCGGCTTGAACAGCTCCAGGGGGGCTCGATCCCCAAGCAAGAGGCAATGATGATAACCAAGGCCAGGGGTGGAGTGCAGTTGTGCCTGCTCATCACAGAGCACAGCACTGGCTTGAACAGCTTCAGGGGGGCTCGATCCCCAAGCAAGAGGCAATGATGATAACCAAGGCCAGGGGTGGAGTGCAGTTGTGCCTGCTCATCACAGAGCACAGCACCGGCTTGAACACCTCGGGGCTCAATCCCCAAGCAAGAGGCAATGATGATAACCAAGGCCAGGGGTGGAGTGCAGTTGTGCCTGCTCATCACAGAGCACAGCACTGGCTTGAACAGTTCCAGGGGGGCTCAATCCCCAAGCAAGAGGCAATGATAATAACCAAGGCCAGGGGTGGAGTGCAGTTGTGCCTGCTCATCACAGAGCACAGCACCGGCTTGAACAGCCCCGGGGGGGCTCAATCCCCAAGCAAGAGGCAATGATCCTGCCATGACCACTCTAGTAATCATTTGTTTCCCCCCAATGTGGCAGCACTCTCTCCTTCCCCCAACCCACAGACAGTGGAAGCTGGGAAGGGGATCCCTCCTGGCACAGTAAGTGAAGGGAAGAGGACACAGTTCTCCCCTTCCACTTTCAGTAACCACAGCCATGTGATGAACTGTCTAAACTCTGTTCTTCTTTTTTGATTAATCTTTGGCATGGCCGGGCAGCACTGCCGCAGTCATATAGCGTGAATGATACTGTTGGTGGATGCGCAGAGACAGATGGACAAGCTACTTTGGCGGTCTCCACCTCTGCATGGTTTCAAGCCGCCTCCCTAACAGAAGGTTCTATATGTGTGTATACATGTTATTGTGTGTTCTTTAATGATGTTTTACGTCTATCAATCTTTTTTCTTTTTCACATGTAATGTTTTCCTGGAGTTTATCCACCAGAATATTTTGGAATATAAAATGCTGCAAGTAGAGATTGCTCAAACTATATTGTGGAGCAGGCCATTTCAGAGCTGATATTCCTGTACACAATGCCTGCTCCCTGGGCTCAGGGAGATCTGATGAAGTTCATGGGACTTGAGAGGGTGCCTACTTAATCCTTCAGTAAGAGAATGACCCTGTTGCTACAATGTGTTTGCATCCTTCTGTGGGGCAATATCTGTAAGTTTGCTGGTTAAAACTTATAAATAAAGAATGCAAAAAAAAAGAGAAATGGGGATGTGGCAGGCTTAAAAATGATTGTAGAGGGAACCATTTTTGATTTGTTCCCTTAGCAGCATGAAACCACAAGGAATTGATGATGATTGGGATTTGAAACCATTCCTGTAAGAAAACATATTTCTTGTACTGAGATACAGTATGTTTTGAGTATAAAATGTTTTAAAATCATTATGGCATAGTTTGTAGACATGGGCTCAGATATTCAAAAGGGTTGCACCATGCACAACAGGGATGCACCAGTGCAAGTCCGAAAATGTGCCATTGTGCGATATTCAGCGGGAGGCAGATGTGCCCCCCAAATCACAATGCACAAGAGCGCAATGGTAATGAATGCATGCGCAACTGAAGGGGGAGGAACCATGAATAAATGGCGCAGTGCGATATTCAACAGCATGCGCCATGCGCAATAGGGGAGCAAACGGAAGTTGTACGATAGCAGAAATGATCCAAAATAAATAGGAACAAGAGAGAGGCACAAGAACGCTACAAGAAAGCCACATGTGGGAGAACTGAAGCAGGAACACAGTAGTTGTGAGCAGGACAGGGCAGGAGCAGGACACAGCACCTGGAACCACCAGGAACAGGGAAGGAGTGGGAAGCCTGTGCCACTGCACAGGACAAAAGGGGGAAGTGCCACATAGGACTGAGGGCACGGACAGTGGGAAGTACGTCCACTACTGGGAGGTGTTCCTGGTGCAGGGGGAGTAGCAGTAGGACAGCAGGGGGAATGGTAATACAGCTACCGGGGGGGTAACACAAGCCAGGGACATGGCCAGTGCCACCATTCAGATGGAGGCAGTAATGAGGGGTGTGAGAAGGCAGGCAGTGGGGGGGCAGCCGTGGAAGGGCCCATTGGTGGTATGCCCCCAACAGGCAGTACTGATCCCGCACCAGCTTCAAGCTGTACACTGACACTGAGATCATGGGCCAGTACTGCCTGAACTGGACAATCCTGAGGTGGCTCTGAGCTGTGCAGTGATGTGACGCAGACACCCACACGACGGAGCCATGCTCTGTCAGTGGAGACTAAAGTGACAGCTTGTATGTGCTTGCTTGCCACGGGTACCTTCCAGAGACCAACAGGGGACACCACAGGCATAACCCAGTCAGCCAAGTCATGCCTACTCACCCAATTCCTCAGCGCACTGCTGCCACATGCTACAGAGTACATCCATTTCCCCAGCACACTGGCAGAGCACACAGCAAACATACAGGAGTTCCACAGGTTAGCACGTATGCCTGGCATGCTCAGGGCCATTGACTGCACCCATGTGGCCATCCGCACACCACCTGGCCCCGAAGGGGCCACATACATAAATCGGAAGGGGGATGCAAGCATCAACTGCCAGGTGATGTGCAATGCCAGGGGGCACATAACCAATGTCTGTGCCATGCACCCTGGTGGAACACATGATGCCTTCATCTGGCACCAGTCTGCACTGTGCCACAGGTTTGAGAGTGGGGACATCCCCACTGGCCACCTAGTGGGTGAGTATGCAAATCACGCAGAAAGACATGGATCTTGGGAGGGGCATAGTCAGAGGTGACATGATTACTGGCCTAGATGGCCCATGGCAGGGCGATGCTGATCACCAAACTAATGTCCACCCTCTATACACAGGTGACAGTGGATACCCACTCCGTCCCTGGCTGCTCACACCATACTGGTGGCCCACGACCCCATCATAGCAATGCTACAATGAGGCACATGCCACCACATGCAATGTCATTGAGCGGGTGTTCAGGATGCTGAAGGCACATTTCCATTGCCTGGACACGTCTGGTGGTGCCCTACAGTACAGCCCCTCAAAGGCCTGCGGGCTATTCCTGGCCTGTTGCATCCTGCACAACAAGGCCAATGACTGTGGGATAACTGTACAGGTTGAAGAGGGGGACAGAGATGGGGCGATGCGGACGCTGGAGAAGATGGTGATGGGCAGCCCCCCCTTGGTTGAAGGGACCCGACTGATCCGGATGGCACAGCTGCACTGGGACACCATCACAGAGGAGCACTTCAACCAACCCAGGTAAGTCATGGGGCCATGTGCAACCACCAATGGCAAGGGCACAACCCACAAACATGCATGGACAAACCCCAGGGGTGCATGTCATAAAGGGAATTGGCTGAGCATGGAACTGCACACGCCATCAGGGATGGTCAAGGTCTAACATGGCATGCGGTCACAGACACACACACACCACAAGACATGCACAAAGGGTAGGAGGCACGCCAACCCCAACTGCAACCCCTAGCCACACACACGTCCACAGACCACCACGCCCAGTGCCTGTCATTGTGCGTGTGTCAGACAATGGGCACCATTGCACAGTGGCAGACAGCGCAATGCAGGCATCATCATTCACATGCCACAGTGGACAGCAGCCAGGAGGGTATGCAGATGGAACGTGTGTGTGTGTGTGTGTGTGCAGGGCCAGGTACCCCACCCGTGCATTGCACGTTGAACAACACACTGCACACAGGGCAGCATCAGACAGTAGCCTTGGTGGGAGACAGGTCAGTCACGCGGCACAGTGCCACAGCAGCCACAGATGCATGGGCAACCCCACTGAGATCCGCCAGCAGTGACAGGCTGACCAGTGGCCTCATGGGGTGGCACTGACGGTCCCCAAGGGGTTCTGCTGCATGAACACGACCATTCTCGCGCAGGGGTCTGTAGCACACCGAACATGCCTGCTCCAGGAGTGCTCAGGATGCCCACAGCTGAACCCGGTGTCAACAAGGAGGGTGTCGCACGATGCCGGGAATGGGGGGTGGACATTGCACTGGGTGGTGTCTGCGACACATGGGCAAATAACAGTGTGCCCACTGTGGCCATGACAGCTGTGATTGTCAGTGTCAGCCTGTCAATGGCGGTGGTCACATACTCCCGCAGCCAGTCCACCCTGCCAGGAGCAGACCAGTGTCCCTGCTGCGCCGCTCTTCTGCCTGGTGCAGGGCCACACTGAATGCATCCACCGCCATCACAAGCCGCAACTGCTGATCGACTGAATCTTGGAGTATGCGGGTGTGCTCATCTAAAAGGACATCTGCCTGATCAGCATGCTGTCCCTCACAGTGTTTGCAGCCCTGATGGGCAGCACCCCTTGAGGTTGGGCGCTGCACATCAGGGCCATGCCTGGACATGTCCACAGGTGGTGCACTGACACCGCCCCCTGACACTGTACCCCCATGGCCACTGGCTGACTGCTGACACTGTCCCTCCAGCTGCCACTCTCCAGGGCTCAACGGTGCCGCCACAGTGGCTGCAACAGCCCCACTGTCCTGGACACACACCAGTGCTGCCCCACTGGTGCAGACAGGCACAGGCTGAGACTGTGAAGTCACGCAGGCCTCTACGGCAGCACCACCCACGGCTATGCCTCTGCTGTAACCTGCTGTGTGGCCATCCTGTGGCCCACACATATCACTGTCCATGAAGTGAGCTCCATCATCATCAGTGATGGATCCGGCACCAGTCCGAGTCTCAGCATGCTGGCATCCATGGACACTGGCACGCTGGGACACGGGCAGGGCCTCCTCCACACCTGCTCCAGCAACATCAGTCTGGACAGCCAGGTGAGCCCACTGTTGCCCTGACCCTTGGACACCTGTGGAGGTGGATGGGCCCTCCTCTGTGTCCATGGTATCGCCCTCAGTGGATGAGCCTACCACCGCTGATCCATGTAGATACTCAGGAGCTGTAAGGGAACACAGTAGCGTTACTGTCTCTGCCCTACCCTGTGGCATTCCACCCACCCCCCACACAGTGACAGATCAGGACCTACCATGCAGTGACGGGCTGCCACCCATCTGGAAGCCACCACCTGGAACACCCTCGATGGCACAACGCCGCATGCTTCCAACAACCCGCTCTTCTTGTGGGGTCAGGCATTGCATGGCCGGCTGTCCCCCACCAGTCACCACCCATGCTGCCCTGATGGCAGCCACCTTATCCTCAATCCTCCACCTGTCCATGCCCACCTTCTTCTTGCACTCCTGCAAGGACCGCTGGTGGCTGCCATGCAGGTTCATGGCACACACCACCTCTCCCCATGCAGCAGCATGGGCCTGTGGTGTTCCCCACTGTCCACTGTGCAGCAGCTCCTGGTCAAGGTAGGCCTCAGACAGGGCATCTGTTTCCGCCTTGGTGAAGTTTGGCCTCCTCTTCCTCCCATGTCTCTGTTACTCTTCCTCCACCTCAACGATCACTCATCATTGATCCTGTGGGAATGACAGGTGTTACCTGTGACTGTGCAGTCCCACGTATCTCCCACACACCACAATCCACACTCCCAAACAGCATGCAACTCACCACAATAGACTGCAATACTAGACTATGGCCTCTGCAGCCCAATGTCGCATTTATAAAGCGCAACATATGCAAATGAGGCAAGGCGCAATTTTAAGTGGATGCTAATGCAGTATCTGCACCACTGAATAGCTGATTAGCTGATTTGCATATGCCAGCTGAATATTGCACTGTTGTGCCTTGTGCAATTGTGTTGAATGTGCTCAGGCAAGGGCGCATTTCTGTGACATGTGCAGTAGACACCGGACGGTGCATGCCCGGGGGTGCTGACACCAATGCCTGCCACGCTGCTGATGTGCTGTATGCAGGAGGCAGTGCAGGGCACGGCCACCATTGTGCCAGTGGTGCTACTGCACTGTTCACATGTATGCACTCTGACACTGGGGCACTGTAGGCGCCATGGGGCCACAGCGCAGTAGGCCACTACAGGAAGTGCCACACAGGTGCCCTACTGCACTACACTCGGTTAGTACCAATCACGCTGTGGTGGTCCATGCGCGAGAGACCCCAGACCCTGTGTTGACCTTTGCCCCTAGGCACCATGTGTCGGCATGAGTGCACCTCTATCACACTGTTCAGTGACAGCATGATGGGGAATGGCAGCACAGTACAGCACAGCATCTGCATGTGGCGGACGTGCACTACAGAGTGCCATTTTGATACTGAAAGATTGGAGGATAGCACGGAGATGGGCACCAATCTGGAGCCAGGTCGAACTGGCCAACCTAGTGCACCTGGTGGAGCCCCATGCTGCTGCTCTATTTGGGGAGGCACCCCTGGACAGGGCCAGGAGTGCCATGTGGGAGGAGGTGGTGGTGTCCCTGGTGGAGCCCCATGCTGCTGCTCTATTTGGGGAGGCACCCCTGGACAGGGCCAGGAGTGCCATGTGGGAGGAGGTGGCACTGGAGACTGGTGGAGCCCCATGCTGCTGCTCTATTTGGGGAGGCACCCCTGGACAGGGCCAGGAGTGCCATGTGGGAGGAGGTGGCAGTGTTCCTGGTGGAGCCCCATGCTGCTGCTCTATTGGGGAGGCACCCCTGGACAGGGCCAGGAGTGCCATGTGGGAGGAGGTGGTGGTGTCCCTGGTGGAGCCCCATGCTGCTGCTCTATTTGGGGAGGCACCCCTGGACAGGGCCAGGAGTGCCATGTGGGAGGAGGTGGCACTGGAGACTGGTGGAGCCCCATGCTGCTGCTCTATTGGGGAGGCACCCCTGGACAGGGCCAGGAGTGCCATGTGGGAGGAGGTGGCAGTGTCCCTGGTGGAGCCCCATGCTGCTGCTCTATTGGGGAGGCACCCCTGGACAGGGCCAGGAGTGCCATGTGGGAGGAGGTGGCGGTGTCCCTGGTGAAGCCCCATGCTGCTGCTCTATTTGGGGAGGCACCCCTGGACAGGGCCAGGAGTGCCATGTGGGAGGAGGTGGCGGTGTCCCTGGTGGAGCCCATGCTGCTGCTCTATCTGGTGAGGCCCCCCTGGACAGGGCCAGGAGTGCCATGTGGGAGGAGGTGGCAGTGTCCCTGGTGGAGCCCCATGCTGCTGCTCTATTTGGGGAGGCACCCCTGGACAGGGCCAGGAGTGCCATGTGGAGGAGGTGGCGGTGTCTCTGGTGGAGCCCCATGCTGCTGCTCTATTTGGGGAGGCACCCCTGGACAGGGCCAGGAGTGCCATGTGGGAGGAGGTGGCAGTGTCCCTGGTGGAGCCCCATGCTGCTGCTCTATTTGGGGAGGCACCCCTGGACAGGGCCAGGAGTGCCATGTGGGAGGAGGTGGCAGGTGTCCCTGGTGGAGCCCCATGCTGCTGCTCTATTTGGGGAGGCACCCCTGGACAGGGCCAGGAGTGCCATGTGGGAGGAGGTGGCACTGGAGACTGGTGGAGCCCCATGCTGCTGCTCTATTTGGGGAGGCACCCCTGGACAGGGCCAGGAGTGCCATGTGGGAGGAGGTGGCGGTGGCCCTGGAGGAGGCAACGGGCATAGAGCGCATGGCCAAGCAATGCAGGCACTGCTATGGGGACCTGCAGCAAAGGGACCCAGACTGGCTGGCCCGCCTATCATCACACGCCAGGAGGGGCGCGGTTCCACAGCCAGGTAGGTGCCCCATCCATACACTGTTAATGTCCATACGAGTATCACGGTGGTATGTGTCCAGCATGGGGGCCATCCAGTGTGGGCCGTGGTGGTATAGGGGTGGGGGGCAGATGGGTATGGCTGTGTGGGATTGCACACACCCGGGGGTGGGGGGACTTTGCTACTGGATTGTACTGATGTTCCTCTCTCCATGTTTGCACCCTAGGCCCTGAGGAGCGCCGGTGTGCCAGGGAGGGGAGGCTGCAGCATGAGGCACATCGTGTAGCAAGGGCGGCTGGACGAGACCAGCACAGGGACCAACCTGATGATGGTGAGTGCCTTACATCCATGATTTTTTTTGCATGCTGTGTAACAGGGCGGGCAGTAGGTCATGGCCACCATCCATTGACACCACTGCCATACATGCAACTTGTTACAGTCAGCACTGTCCAGTGGCACTGAATGTCTGGGAGTGCATCAATGGTGGTCCATGTGTGCACTGGGTACATGGCTGTGCCACTGCCTTCACACCGCATAGCCATGTCACTGTACAGCCACGGTGGTGCTGTGTGGGACTTGGCCAGTGGGTGTGTCTGGGAGTCCAACGGAGCCATGGCGGGAGGCACTGTCACAGCGGGGCTCCCACTGAGCATGTTATGCCCCATGATTTCCCCTACCTCCCTGGATACACCCTCACACCCCTCCTTCCCTCTACCATTTGTTCACCCCTGCCCCTTACCCACCCCCACCTTGTTTGTGGCCTTCCCCCCAACCTTTTGTACATAGCTGTAAATAGTTGTTTTTGATCTTTTAAAATACATTTGCTTTGTTATGCCTACTTTGATGGTCTCTGATTTGCAGCGGGCTAAAGGTGTTCAGCTGCAGTGGTGTGCATGGTGGCAGGGGTGCTGCAGTCATGGGCGTGTGTGTGTCCATAGGGGAAGTGACTATGGTGTGGGAGTAGCAATCAGTCACTGTCTGTGGTTTGTGTGTTGTTCCCTGTCACTGGATGACTGTGTGCAGTGGTCCATGGTGCATGCTCTGCGTCAATGGTGCACCTGTCAGACCGTCCATGGCCTGTGCAGCTGACACCCTTGCATGTCTGTGACCTGCATGGTCTGCTGGCATGTCAGTGGTGGCTGTCCATGCTGGACAGCCACTGTACCTGCACAATGCCAGGTTGCCTTCTGTCACTGGTGTGGTGCATGTCTGCCTCGGGTGGCACTGTGGCCTCCACTGTTGTTGTCCCACCTCCATGCTGTCACTTGTGTGTGTCACAGGGGATGTGCACCACTGTCTGTCAATTGTGATCTGGGCGCATGCTGGTGGCATACAGCTCCATGGTGCCTGCATGGGGTGGCTGGCACTCCTGTGCCATGGAGGGGTGCTGGCCATGTGTACACAGTTTCCATGGCCACACGCTGGGGGCTTGGTTGCCCCATTACTGTGTCCCTGTGTTGGTGTGCCCTTGGGTATGGGTGGGTGTTTGTCCATGCACTGTGTTGCATCCAGTGTGGTGCATGCTTCCATGCACCACTGTGGGTGTCTGCGCTGGCTGTTGTGGTCAGTGCTGGGTCAGGGTGTGTCCTTGGGATGGTGTGCAGCGTGATGTACTACTGGTGGTGAGGTCCGGGGCATGACCTGTCATGTGTGGGGTATCTCATGTGCCGATGCATGGTCAGTCTCTGAGCTGTACCTCGGGGGGACGTGCGTGGTGGCACTGTGTATGCAGTCATTACATCGCTGTCTGCTGCCACCCACTGACGGGTGCTCATGGTGGGGCTGCCTTGCATGGCTCTGTGGTGCACAGGGTTGCATTGTCTCTGTGGGGATGGTGGCATGCATGGGCTGTTCTGCACTGGTTGACACTGCCCCTGGGCAGGGTGTCTCGGGATCACGGTGCAGGGTGTGCTCTGCATTGGTGGGATGGTGTGGCATGGGGTGGTCAGACCTCTTTGTGTGCCAGTCACAGCTTGCCAGGGGGTGTGCTGGGGAACCATGCCCTGGCTGTGGGTTTGTTGTTGGTATCCATGGGCCGGTGGTTATTCCAGCTCTCCACCGGTTGTGCAGTGCATGGGGTGTGGGGGGTGATGTCTGTTCTGCTGTGTGCTCCTCTGCCTGTCTGTGGCATGGGTGATAGGCCCCTGCATCCTGTCCCTGCGCATCCCTGGTTGTGCTGTTGCACTGCTGCCCTGCTCCACTGAGTATCCCTGGTTGTGCTGTTGCACTGCTGCCCTGCTCCACTGAACTTCCCTGGTTGCGCTATGGCGCATCTGAACTACTTCACTGAGCATCCCTGGTTGCGCTATGGTGCATCTGAACTGTGCCACTGCACATCCCTGATTGCACTTTGGCACAGGTGGTGCAATATTCAGTTGCATGCCGCAGGTGCATCTTGACCTCGTAATTTTTGAATATCGCTTCTTGCGCATGGGCACAATGGACTTACGCTTGCTCCTGCTGTTGCGCACTTTTGGTGCAGTTTGAATATCTGGGCCATGAAATCTTGTATTTATTTCTAATTTGTCTTCATTTCTATATTTCCTCAGACAGAGCACTTTGAATTGGGAGCAGTCCCCAAAACACAGCAGATTTCCCAGCTTGGCAAGGTATGCTTTTTTAATAAATACGGGTGAATGTCACCACGAGTTGTGGCTGGAATAATACAAGTCTGTCCGTGCTCTGTCCTTCACTCTCATAAGTGACTAGTAGACAATATGAAGGTTTTATGGTGCTTTCCTCTAGCTTATCACTAATAAAATGAAGAATGTATTGGATTTCCATATTTGACTTGACATACACAGATGCACTGAAAAAATTATGTGTTAGTGATTATCAAATATATTTATGTGTAGTCATTTTAGTTGATCTTTTAAGTTTAATTAATTTTGTTATATTCTGCACTGTCACACAGTATTCACATCGGGGGCTATTCTCCAAGGGGCTGGATGTACGCATCAAAGGCAGCTATCCTGCCCAGTGCAGCTCTGCACCCTGGGACAGATGTGGTGGCCGTATTCACAAACACTGGCATCACATGACCACTATATGGCCCCACCACACCGGCATGCAGGTGCTGTTCTGCAGACATGGGCAGGCATTCAATGGGATGTCCAGATCTGGTCCACCACTGGATCCCTTGCACCCACAGGGTGCCACATTTGGCAGGCAGCCATGGTGCAGTCATGGCAGTATGGAAGGTAGGTGCCCAGTCAGCCACCCTGGCCCTGCATATGATACCCAAGAGCTGGGATGGTGTGTTGGGGGCTCCTCTGTGCCCCAACATCCCGGCTGCAGACAGCAGTGGCATCCTGGGGGGTGTGTGTGTACCAGTGACATCTAGGTCTGTTTCATGTAGCTGGTGGCCACCGGTGCACAGCACTCTGCATCTTCGTGACTGGCGTGAAGTGTGACCATGCCCCCAGGACCAACCTTGCACTGATGTCAGTGGTTGGTCCAGGGATTGGGTGTGTAAGGGATCCACAGCCCTGTTGTGCATCCCACACAAGGGGCAGAATGGGTGCAGGGTGACTATGTGCCATACATACGAGGCACATAGGCACTGTGCCCCACGAAGACTATCCCCCATTGTTTTTTATTTTAATTTTATTTTGGTGAAAGGGATTCAGAGCATGGTCTCCAGGGTAACAGTATACCCATTGATGTAAACATCATTATCACATGACTAAATGATGTTAGAGCCTGAAACCTATAAAACCTATAAAATAAACTCAAGCATGCTCAGATCCCATCTCCTGATGAAGCCTTAGATGACGAAGTGTTAGGCACCTGGACTAGTGTTTGCAATGAGACTTACAGTCACAGAAAAGCACAGTTCCAAAGTCTCCACTTAATAGAGTACAAACACTCTAGTTGTGTACAGAATAAACTCTTTATTGTAGAAAAATCACAGCAGATAAAAATGGCCCATACACCTCCCTCAGCTGGATGTTTTCACACCTCCACAGGCGCCACCATGTGGTGGCATGAAAAAATATCTTTCCCCCTTTGATACTGTCTGGGCTATTCTATCCTTAGCTTGTGCTTTTGTGTTCCTTACTGCCTTGCCTGCCTCCCACCATTTCCACAGATACACTTCTCTGTCCTACTCTCTTATACCTTCTGAATGACACTGTTTTGGCCTTACCTTTTCTGCAGCTTCTCTTTAGAACCATGATAGTCTCCTTCTCTTTCTGCTTTTGTTTATTTACCTGATGTACAAGTTAGTTTGTAGCCTTTTCTATGCTCTTTTTTATTCTGGTCCATTTGCCCTCTACCGCCCAATATCTCCCCCCTCCAGGTCATCTCGGAGGTATCCCCCCATCTTTGTAAAGTGAGCCTTTCTGGATTCCACTGCTGTTCTTATAATAAACCACACCATGCAATAGTCACTGTTCCCGAGATGACTTACCATTCGGAGGTCCATCACATAGTCCCCATTCTTGAATATCAGGCCCAGTATTGCCTGACCCCGAGTGAGTACACTGGCCAGCTGCCTGAGGAATACCCCCTGCAGGAAGTCTAAGACATCTCTGCTTCTAGCTGATGCTGCAGCAGGTTGGCTTCACTCAGCACCTGGCAAACTAAAGTTCTTCACCAGCAACACCTCCCTCTTCTTAGCCATTTTGTCTGTCTTCCAACATCTCTTTGTCTAAGTCCTCTTTTTGTGTTGGAGGCCTGTATACCATTTCCATCCCAATGGTGGCTCCATTTCCAGGCTCAAGATTGAGCAGTAATACATTGACCACCTCCTCTGAATTCCATGTACCTCAGTCACTTTGTTTTCCCTAACATAAAGCACCACTCCCCAATTTTTCTTTCCTACTCTGTCTCTTCTAAAAATATGTGTAGCCAGGTATGGCCAGTTCCCAGTCATGGTTGTTTGTGTACCATGTTTCAGTGATGACCACAATATCTAGGCCTGCCTGAGTCATAGTGGTCTCCAGGTCTGGTATCTTATTTCCCAGACTTCTAGCATTAGCACACATGACTGTCCAGATTTTGTTTGTCTTATTCTTG
The DNA here is from genome assembly GCA_016271365.2 of Neoceratodus forsteri. Classification (NCBI taxonomy): domain Eukaryota; kingdom Metazoa; phylum Chordata; order Ceratodontiformes; family Ceratodontidae; genus Neoceratodus; species Neoceratodus forsteri. The sequence continues at coordinate 7,156,826 of JADMNL010000031.1, read as the reverse complement.
CCCCTTCTCATGTTTTCCAGTTGGTCCCCTTCCTCTCCTTTCCATGCTGCCTGCTTCTCTTTCCTTCTTCTCATGCTGAACCCTTGCACCCTTGGTTTCCTTCATTTTGGTAAGAATATTTTCCCTCAGAAATTCTTTACCCTTCATTACAGCCTGTTGGGAGAGGCAGTTTCTTCCATCCCTTAGCCTTCCACCACTCCTTTTGACTAGTTTAAATGTCACTTGAGTAACACTTAAATTGTCCACTGAATTCTGCCATTCTCTTCATGGATGGATGCTGGCTATCCCCTGATACAAGCTCTGATCCCTCCAGGTGAAGTCCCAGTCCCCAATGAATCTATTCCCTCCTCTGCATCATTCTTTCAACCATGAGTTGAAGACCTTAGTGCAGAGTTCCCTCTCCTTCCTCCTGTTGTAGACAGGCAGCATTTCCCAAAAGGCTATAGTGCATACCACCTACTTATGAGCCTTCTCCAGCTCCTTTACTGCTCCTGCACTGTTCCTGTCCCTCCAGGAATGGTTGTTTGTTCGAGCTGGACAATGACATCCAGCTCCCCCTTTCTTTCTGTAGTCCTCATGATCCACTCAATACACTTTCCATCCCTCAGAACCAATGCACCAGGTAGGCACTTAACCTACCACTCTACCCCCTTTCCTTTTACCAACTCTGTCCCCCTGACTATAGAGTCCCACACTCAAAGTTGCTTTCTCCTTCCTTGAGGTCCTGTTTCCCCACCCCGGAGTCCCCATTTGGGTAGTCCCCCACACATAGGAGCCAGGTTAGTAAAATATTTGGTGGGACCCAGGGTCAGGGTCAAGCCCCACCCCTGGCCCAGGGGTCAGGTCCCACCCCTGGCCCAGGGTCAAGGCCCCAGTTCTGCAATGAGCAAAGTCAAAACAGAGCAGGATATGCCAGGTTTTGTTATCTGTGAGCTAGCAGAGGAGGCAATAGTCATGAAGAATCCCAGACCCCCAACACTCTATGTCCCTCACATCAAATCACTCCACACAATTTCTAAGCACAATGCATCCCTTCCAGGATGCCATATCAGTTAGCAGACATCAGGAGAGACAGAGTTTGGCATACATGGAGTCAGTACTGCATTTCACTGCATACCCATATATGCCAGTATCACCAGGTAGGTAGGTTACAGAAAAGGTTGGAAACTCTCTCTATGTGCCCATGCCAGCCATGTCAAAAAGTATATAAAAGTACTGCATCTTTCAAGGACAGATACTTTATATATGGTTTAGTAGATATGGCCATAGGCATAGAAGACCAGGTGTCAAAATTAAGTTTTGCAGCCAGTAGCCAAAAAGGGCTAGTGACTGGGAAAACACACCAGCCCAGACATTTCCAGTAGCACAGCTGTGTCCTAGAAATCCAAGAACCATTACATACAATAAAACCTGCTTTTCAGTAGCCACGGGCCCACATAACAAGAGTGAAGAATTAAGAACTCTAGAAATAACTCAGCTGGCAGCTGTGGCTTTTTCATGCTTCCCTGTTTAATGATGAATAAAGTTGCCTTTTTTCGTTTTACTTTCTCAATATGCTATAATGGCCACTCCCCTGTCACATTTGTGCCCCCATCTCATCACCACACCTCTCTTCTCCCATGTTGCTTAAGCCCTACTCCCTGGAAGACAGAAAAGAGAGAGAGGGGATATGATTGGGACATTCAAGTACTTGAAAGGGATAAATAATGTTGATAAGGAAAGTCTCTTTAAGCTGAGTGGCAACCATATCAAGAGGGGGCACAGTCTTAAGCCGGAGGGTGGGAGGTTTAGGAGGGATGTCAGGAAGCACTTCTTCACAGAAAGGGTGGTGAACACTTGGAATGTACTGCCAGATGATGTCATCTCATTAAAGACAGTGAGCAGCTTTAGGAGAGACTGGGATAGGCATGGGGGAAGATAAGAATCATGGGTAGGGAGGATGGGAGGAGTGGGGAGGGAGGGCAGGGGCATTAGCCCAAGCTATGGACCCTGCAATATGAGCAGACTTGATAGACCAAATGGCCTTCTTCTGCTGGCTTCTTCGTATGTTCGTATGTTCAAAATCTTGGTTTCTTAATGTTGACAAATGCTTTAGTAAAACAATGTAACATACAGTTTTCAGCCCAACAGAAATATCACTGAACTGGGACTTATTTCATCTCATTAGCATGTGTCCCTCTGGGAGTAAGTCTGTAATGTCTGATTATAGCTATGTAACCCCTAGATGGCACTATCTCAATGGTTACTACCCTGCCTGCTTTGCTAGGGGCAGGTGAAGAGAGCCTGGGTACTGAAGCAGGTACCTCCACCCGGAGGACAGGGTTGTTAGTAGCAAAGTTAACCTGGGTACAGCCCTCAGGGGCACTAACTCCCTCTTTCCCTCTGGAACCACAATCAGAATAAATGCAAAAGATTTAGATCTCATTTATTTAGGGACTAGAACAGGGAGATCAGCCCTCCCTGCAGCTCTCGATCACAGACCCCCACCCCGAAGCACCCAGATGCGGGATATGGGTCATGAGGGCTCCCTGGAAAGAAGCCCATCCCTCCCCTGCAGCTCTCGATCATGGTCTCCCACCCCCCCCAAAGCACCTAGGTATGCACTTCTTATTAGAAGATGAACTGAAGCAGAGCACAGTTCTGGCACCATTTTTAAATGAACTACTGCCTCAAACAAGCCAACACAGTGCTTCCCAGTGCCTGTGTGCTTTAACTGTCGGCATACGAGTGCTGATAGTTTTTTTCCTGTTAAATTTACCAGCTGTGCTCCACAGTAGATGTACCTTAGTAATGGTGCTTTAAGACAGCTCATTTATTACCCTGCTTATTCTCTGTGTTGTCCAATTGAGCCTTTAATTTTAAGCTGGAGCAAAATGAAGCCTTAGCATTATTTAACTGCAAAACCACGTTTTTACATCTGTATGCTTTCTATTTTTGCCTACTGTTAATCCTGCCTAATATTCTGGCCCGAGCACACTATTTCGGTGGAGAATGCACTGTTGTCCACGCATGCAGCAATTTGTATAAGGAGTTAGAGTCCCTTAAGAAAAAGGAAACTGTAGCTGTATTTAAGCTTTACCCTGCATTGTTCTTTAGAGTCCCTTAAGGAAAGCAATCTGTAGTTGTTCTTTCAAGCTAATATCTTGCACTGTTCTCTCGGGGAGAAATGCCCTAAGGCAAAAATATGGCTCCACAAGCAACGCTCTCATCCAGGTAGGCCACACGCCTTGCTGCTCCCCCAGACCCTCGATCACCAAATTTCCAAACCACGCAGCCCAGGTGCAGTAGCTTTTCCCATAGGAAGGATCGCTTCTGAGACAGAAGCAACAGCTCAGCATTTTGCCAAAAATGCTCCAAACAGAGCGGCAAGGGGATACACGGAACTACCGGCTGTAAAGCACACGCCACAATCCAAGGTTCACAGAGGGATTTACCCACGTGCTCACCTGAGCCCCCAGCCCCCTCAGCCACTTGCCCAATTTGATTTCAAGCAAAGAATCCAAGTAAAACTAAATATCCCATTACAGTGCTGGCAATTCCTGAACCAATTACATGGTCACTTACCTCCCAGGCAGAGATACTCCTCCCACAGTACTGCATATAAAACCCATCTCTTCTCTCTGCAGACACCGGGATACGGGTCATGAAGGCTCCCTGGAAAGAAGCCCAGCCCTCCCCTGCAGCTCTCGATTATGGACCCCCACCTCCCGAAGCACCCAGGTACGCACGACTTATTAGAAGATGAACGGAAGCAGAGCGTGGTTCTGGCACTATTTTTAAGTGAACTACTGTCTCAAACAAGCCAACACAGTGCTTCCCAGTGCCTGTGTGCTTCTGCCCCACCGGCGCTGTGAGGCATCTTCCTTTCCATTGACACAGCCTTTGATGTGTTCAAAACCAGATTCCTTAAAGTCTGGGACAAACATGCTCTCCTGCGAACAAAAGGAGTTAGAGGGGCACATCTTCCTTGGATCATGGCAGACATAATCAGAAAATGCCACTCCAGGGACCACGCCTGGAAAGCACATAAGAAATTGGGCACTCAGGCTTCCCTCATTACCTACAGATCCCTTTGAAATGCATGCACAAACATCATCCACCAAGCCAAAAAGAGTTATTTTCTATCGGCCTTTAGTAAAAACATTAACCACCCGACGGACTTCTGGAAATCACTCAAATCCCTGCTCTCCCCCCATCACCCACCCCCGACACTATTAGCTCAGGGCACCCTCGTCTCTGACCCCATCTGCATAGCTGAAGCCTTTAATACCCATTTCTCCAGCTGTGCAGACAAGCTCCTATCCTCCCTCCATACACGCACCCCCCAGTCCTCCCCCACTGCCTCCTGCCCTCCTCAAACTGCCCCCCAGTCCTGGCGTTCTCATTCCACCCAGTATCCCAAGCAGAAGTCTTACTCTCCCTATGGGCCCTGAACCCAAACAAAGGCAAATGCCCTACGTCCCTGGATGCCAAGATGCTTTTCTGTCAGCCTCAGCCATAGCCACCCCTCTTGCCGCCCTCTTCAACCTCTCTTTCTCTCTGGGCAAGTTACCAATGGCATGGAAAATGACCACTGTCATACCCCTGCCAAAAGGGGGTGACCCCTCCTCCCCAGGCAATTATAGACCCATCTCCCTACTCCATATTCTGGCCAAACTACAGGAACGACTTGTCCTGTCCCAACTGACTCCAGTACCTGGATGCCTCCTCCTTCTTCCTCCCTTCCAATGCAGCTTCCAAACCCTCAACCATCACCTCCTACTCGAGTCTCTGGTGACATTCTCACGGTATGGACAACAGGCACATCACCTCGGCCATCTTTATTGACCTAGCCAAGACCTTCGATACAGTCTCTCATTCCCTACTCCTGTCCAAACTCACTGATGCAGGGCTCTACAACTCAGCCATCGAGTGGTTCCATGATTACGTAGTGGGCAGGAAACAAGCAGTCAGACTTGCTTCACACACCTCAAACCCCCTACCAGTCACTACTGGTGTCCCCCAAGGATCAGTCCTAGGACCACTACTTTTTTCCATTTTTCTAAATGACCTCCCTTCAGCAAGGTCCCATTCATCCATGCAGATGTATGTGGATGACACAGTCTTGTATGCCTCTGGTCCCACAACATGCAGCATGGCAACTCTCCTACAGGATGACTTCTATCGCATCCAGAACTGGTTTAGGACAAACCAGTTATTTCTAAACCCTAAAAAAAATGTTGCTAACATTTGGTTCCCAACAAAGACTCTCCAACCAAGCCCCCTGCCCCACCTTTCAAAACCCTGGATGGGACTCTCCTGGAGCAATGCACTAGCTTCAGATATCTAGGCGTCTGGCTAGACCAGCACCTAGATTTTACCTCTCACATCGACTCCCTACACAAGAGGCTGCTCCCCAAACTTGGTGCACTATACAGAAACAAAAGCTACCTCACCCATAAATGAGGCCGCCATTGTACAAAAATTATTCTTCCCATACTCAACTATGGCGACATAGTATACACTATTGCACCCCATCTGCCTAGGCCAGCCTAGACACCCTGTTCCCTCCTTCTGTCATTTCATCCTCGACTGCCCACAATCCACTGCACCTAATGCAGCTCCCTAACCCTGCTGTCCCTCCATGATCAAGATTAATTAACTGCGCTAGGTTCACTGCCAAATATTGATCCTCTCCTTCCCCCTACCTGGCCTCTACCCTCTCCCAACAATCTTCACCTGCTTACTCCCTCAGAAGCACAGACCCCAGACTACTCCATGTCCAATTTATGTGCACAACCAAAGGTCAGGCTGCTTTTAACCACAGGATCTCACAGATTTGGAATGCCCTACCTGCCCCCATAAGACACGCACAAAATCCCTATCATCGCAACCTACTACTCAGAGTTCATTTCTCCTCCAGCTGCTCCTGTTTCAACTAACAGTTTTACTATCATGATGATGCAGTCTAGTCACATATTAAATGTACTCTGTCAGCCATTCTTTCCCACTGAATGTATCTACCCATCTGTAACTTCCTGCCATATGTTTGCCAGGAATAAGCTTTTGCATTCTAATATTTTACTGTCTATGTATAAAATTCCATGTTATGTATTGGGTCTCAGCCCCCAGGGCACATCTGGAATCAAGCATGTTGCTCAGTATGCCTTCCTGGTAAATCTCATAAATAAATAAATAATCAGGTTGATTGGTTTAAATGCTGATTCAGTCAGGCAATCATGCATGCAATTTAGAGTCCCTGCAGAGCCACATGCTCTGGATACCCAGTTGGAAGTAAGGTGGGCTAGCCTAGAATGTTGCCTGAGGTAGGCCAGCATTGCAGCTGGTTGGGGCCCTGTGATGGAAAGAAGAAGCATGCACAACCACACACAAATTGTAATATGGAGCCGGAAGGCTCAGTGTGTGATAAGAAAACAATGATTGGATCAGATGACAAAACTTTTGATTTAGCTGATGTTGCAGGGGAGCTACCTGGTGTTTACTCACACTACCCAGTACAGGACACAGGATGGATGAAATTGAGACTGCATTTGTTTATTTATTTGAGTAATCAGATTTACAACCTTTGAGTCAGAGACTCATTTACAAAGGTACCTCATCGCAGGGAGGGTGGACAACTAGTAAGTGATGCTTAGACAGAGGTTACAGTGCAGGTGAGATACAGGCATAGATAAACAAACACAGTTTGTTATAGTTATACAAGAAGAGTCATTCTCTGATCTAGAACCAGTGCTTAGTCATTCATTGAACCCAGTGAAGTCTGTGAGGGAGTAGATTAGACAGAAACAGTTCCACTATGGGCAGTTACAGCACCAACTATCAACAATGTGTTTTCAGAGGGCTATTTTAAACTGGCCAATCCGAGGGAATGTCTGTGATTCACTCTGGGAGGGAGTTATACCAGACCGGTGCTTTATGATGAAAGGATCATTGGCACAGAGAGGTTCTTGCTCTGGGTACTAGGAAGGTGGCTTTAGTGGAGTTATGGGTTAGCACAGGCTGGGTGGCTTGTTGCAGGGATGCAGAGACCCTTGGGGGCATAGCCCAGATAGGGACTTTTTTGCCAGCAGGCAGGTGTGGTATTTCAGCTGCTCCTCAAATGTGAGTATGTTTGTGGCAGAGTATAGCAGGCATGTGTGAGTTCTGCTGTGAGTGCCGGTAAGGAGCCTGCATGCTTTGTTAATAGAGGTCTGGACTTTAGTGAGGGCGGTGGGGTCAGCTGCTGCGTAGATTGGGAGTCCGCAATCTGCCAGTGACAACACAGATGAGGTGATAGCCAGTTTTAAGGCAAATTCTGGGAGGCAGTCTTTGTGGCAGTAGAGGAGACCAATCCTGGAGTTCATGGCCGATGAGAAGGTTTGATGAGCTGGTATGCCAGGAGAAGCAGGGCCCACATGAATCACTGAGGCATCATTCCTGTTCCAGGTGTTGAGCAGGGGGCTGATCCCCAGGCAGGTCTTTCATCGATGGTCTTCTCTATGGCACAGTAGCTGGCTGGGCTAGGTGGCAGGGCCCAGACCAAGTGGAGATGAATGCAGATTCAGTCCAGTAGGGACTGGATGCAGCCTCCAGCAAGCGCAACACAATCCGGCAGTGTGAAACCAAATCTCGATCCACTAACAGTACACAGCACATTTATAGTAAAAGAAAGCAATACCACAGTTTGGATAACAGTCCGGTTGCAATCACAGTGACTCTGTATAAGCCGTGCTCTCTGTGGAGGTTCCAGATGTCCTGACAGGCCGCTCATGTACAGCAAATCTCCGGTCTTCTTTAGTCAAATGTACAGTCACAGTCTGGTGGCTTTTGTCACCATTAAGTCTGTTAAAGTCCAATTACTAAGCCCTTCAAAGGATTCTCTCTATTGGGACAGTAGGCAGACAGGCCAGACTCAGCCTTTCCACCAATCTTCTGCGCGAACTACTCAGGAGCAGCTGCTCAAATATTTCAAGCTGTTTTCTCTCTCCCTTCCCAACTCAGACTGAACTACTGCTTCAGGCAGCTTGGGACTTTTCCCAGGATCCAAAAGGTTCAGTTGGCTGATCCATCTGTCAGTCAAAGCAAGGGCTCCCCTCCATGTCCATTTAGGTTCCAAAGTCTCAAAACTATAATTCCTAGAGAATGTCACTCCCACAAGATCCCTGGGGACAGACACCATTTTCAGGTCCCCAAAGGTAATGATTGGTCCAAACTTCTGGTCAAGAACCAAAATGGTGGTGCAATACAGAAATGTCCATGCTGCAAAGAAGGCAGGTTAGACAAACTTCAATAACATTACAATTATAATAGATACTCAGCAAATATATACAGCTTCTAACAGAGCTCCCTCTGCGCAATTAGCGATGGCAGAATGGAGCAATAACTTTGCTGCCCAGGCAGTACTCGAGCATAGAAACACCCAGCCCCCACCCAGATTAACCATTACACTAGGATATAGGCAGCTATTAAAGAGACATTACACAGAGGTTATAAAGGCACTCACAGGCAGTATTTAAATGATTAAGACAAAGGACACCAGCCTGGCAGTGGGCATTTAGGCACACCCAAGGAAGTCTTTTCGGGAACCCCCATTTGTAGGGGGGATTACAGCTATAAGTGGATTCCCAAACTTTTTGTCAATCACAATCTGAAACATGGGAAAAAAACTATTTCATCAGGGGATACAAACTTCACATGTAAAATATAAGTCTGCAACCTTTAATTAGAATTTTGCAGTTTGTTTTCTGCTCCTTGAGTCTGACACCTTGAAAAAGGTGTAGAAAGCTGCTAAAGAGGCAGAAAACAAACTGCAAAATTCTAATTAAAGGTTGCAGGCTTATAGTATATACCCTGATGAAATAGTTTTTCCATGTTGCAAATTATTATTGAGAAAAAGTTTGGGAATCCTTAAAGCTATAATCGAATATTACAGACTTGCTCCCAGTGGGAGGCGTGCTAGTGAGATGAAAAAAAAAAAGCATTTCAGTGATATTTCTGTTGGGCTGAAAACTGCATTACATTTTTTTTTGCCAAATTGTTAATTATTGCTAATAAGCATTTTTCTGCCATGTAGCAGTGGCAATAATTTGTTAGCTGAATATAAGATCAGGCAGATGCAAAACAGTCACCTGATTAGGACTATGATTGCACTGGCAGGAAAGGTGAAGGACGCTCAGATTTCAAAAACTAACTACTAATACTACATGCCTTTGTTCTTGTATTCTCAGGAGGGAAGAAACATGTACCGGCTGTGTTGCTGCTTACCCCGTGGCCATGACAGGGCCTTTAGGATGGGAAGAGAGACCGAGAATACTGGCTACCTTACTAACTTGCTTGCTGAAGGCTTCAGCAAGACAGTAAGCAAATTAGAAAGCTAGCCATTAGGCAAGGTTTCTCTTCCCATCCTAAAGCTCCCCAGGCTACCCCCCACAAATGTATCAGACACTGCAGAGTTGCCAGAGACCATCCACCCCATGCCCATCAGACAGTCACACACTGATGAAGACCACCAGACCCATTTTAGTCTCTGGACTCAGCATTCCTCCCATTCATCCCCACAGTGGCAACATCAGCATCCCTCCCATCCATCCCCACAGTGGCAACATCAGCATCCCTCCCATCCATCCTCACTGAGGTAACATCAGCATCCATACCCACAGAGGCAACATCAGCATCCTTCCCTTCCATCCCCACAGTGGCAACATCAGCATCTCTCCCATCAATCCCCACAGAGGCAACATCAGCATCCCTCCCTTCCATACCCACAGAGGCAACATCAGCATCCCTCCCTTCCATACCCACAGAGGCAACATCAGCATCCCTCCCTTCCATCCTCACTGAGGTAACATCAGCATCCATACCCACAGAGGCAACATCAGCATCCCTCCCTTCCATCCCCACAGTGGCAACATCAGCATCCCTCCCATCCATCCCCACAGTGGCAACATCAGCATCTCTCCCATCAATCCCCACAGAGGCAACATCAGCATCCCTTCCTTTCATCCCCACATCCCCACAGAGGCCACCACACCGTATTACCTGGTTACTGCAGTGTTTACCCCATGACAGGGCCTTTAAGATGGGAATGGAGATCTAGCCTACTGGCTAGATTGATAACTTGCTCGCTGAAGGCTTCACAGCAAGATAGCAAAGCTAGTCAGAACTAGATCTCTTCCATTATGAAGCTCGAAGCTGTCCCATTCTTTAGTTACTGCATGGCTATCATTTCCAAATCACAATCCAGAATCAACATTTCCTAACAAAAAACAGACTGTCTTTTGTTATTGTTAAAATAAGTTTAAATATGCCAGCCCTCACCCAGCATGGGCTAAGCAGCCCAAGTATACCCGATGAGCTGAAGTTCCTGAGAAGCAGGGTTGGTTTCCTAGCGGATTGCCAGGAGACACTCTGTAAAGCACTTACGCCTGTGGAGGAATTGCCAGCGGCATGGACCAGGGCATTTTCCTCCAGTTTCCATTTCTTTCTGTGATGGTGCTGGACTGCAGTGACACACGTGTGCAGCAGCATGCATGCATGCTTGGTGACAGGTTGTCACTCACCTCCGACTAACTGCTCCCGTGTGCTTCCACCTGGTCTCCACAGGGAACAGTCAACAGAGAAACTCAAGTCTTCATCCTGTACTGAGGAAAGAGTTGTCCTCAGGATGCTAAATCTACTCTCCCAGGCCGGCCCCTAGATGACCCCAGTCCTTTCCTGAACCTGGGCCACCAATGTAGTGAGGGTAGTGCTACTGCAACACTGTTGAGCCTTGAGAAGTATTTTGACTTCAAAAACTAAAATTACTTCCAAATTTGGACCTGTGGAGTATCTGACTTCCATTCAACCCCAATAAACTCAACAAACCCATGTTCTCATGGCTATTTTATTATTTATTGGTAACAAGCTCTATACATTTTTCTGAATGAAACTTGCAGTTATTGACTGTACTGTGTTTTAAACTGATGTAGAATGTTTAATTTTAACTCTAGTTTGTCCTGTATACTTGTGTAAATTGCAGATAGGATGTATTGAAGTCTGTTGGAGCCTAGTTCACGTCAAACTAGGAGGAGGTTGTAGTTTTCTAGGATGCTTTCTGAACTACACCTCCTAGCTGCTACCTTTAAAATCACTAAATACTGAAGGAATATTGCCTGAATAACACAAAACACCTTAGGAGGCACAGTAAAGCAGTTTAAACTCTAAAAGTTTAATTTTAAAACCTAACGGAGTATAGTGCGACCAGCGAGGTTACTTCTGGGTCTCTTGGGGCTATATTTAGCTGCCCTGCAGTGAGCAGGATGAGTGCAAGCAGGACAAGTGTGCATTGTCGCGCGTGAAGACACGAGCAAAGACACGCGCGTCAGCATGTGTTATGCATGTTGGGTGTTTATAGTACATTTGCAGTTGTGCTTGCATGGACTTTCTCCTATAAGTATGAGAACAGAATCACTTATACATAAACAGCTGGTAGACGTGCCAAAAGTTTAGTATTTTATTAAAAGAAAATGGCCACTGTTATATTTGCGACTGATGGAAGAAGGTACCATGTGTATATCATGTAATATGTTTAATTTTGATTTAGGACAACAAAATATTGAACCCTTTACATGTGGTAAATGCATCAAGGTTCAAGAACTTGAAGCTGAAATAAAGCTGTTCGATGATAGATTAAGAGCACTGGAACTCAGTCAATTAGAAACTGCAAAAGACTACATATAACTGATAAACATATGCTAACTTCACAGTCAAGTGTACCTTCTAGCCTTCCCTAATCATACAGGCGTTGTTACAAGAAAGAGGCCCAGACAAGAGGGAGATGAAACATAATATAGACTTTGATGGCAGATAAGGACCACTTGGCCCACCAGTCTGCCCATTTCCTACCTACTGGATAAGCTGCAGATCCTAGTTAACCAACAGCCTACTTCCTACCACCCCCACTGCAATTGCCTTGGCTCTGATTGAGAGGATGATTGGTATACTGTTCAATACAAAAAACTTCTAAAAGGAGAAAAAGCTAATGACTTTCATCTACCAATATAGAATAAATTTGATCCACTATTAATAAATCTTGAAATGGATGTGGTTGCTGATTCATTTATCTCTCAGACAACAGTTACTTTACTTAATAATAATGAATCAAACGATGGAAAATCCTGAGAACAGTGATATTAGAAATGTTCAGGCCAATCTTATAAATTTCTCCGAGAATAATAATACAGAGGGAGAGCAAACTGATAACAAGCCACTGATTTCAGTTCATAATGCACCACAGCAAATTTTTGTGCTAGGGGACTCTATGTTATCTAATCTTGATAGAACAAATCGTAACCCAATAAAGCCACTCATCGTTATCTTGTTTGATGGAGCACAAATTCAGGATATATCCAGAATGAGTAGACAGATTTTACATAACTGCAGTGAAAATGATTTTGCTTTGATCCATGTGGGTGTCAATAATATTTGGCATCAAAATGTTCAACAGATTAAAGAGGCTTATGTAGGGATGTCTAATATATTAGCTGACATAGGAATTCATACAGTAATATCAGAGATTCTTCCAGGACCTAGAGCAGACCAATTTCTTACCAATAAAATAAAGCATTTAAATGACTGGTTTAGAGCGTGGTGTCTTAAACAAAACATTAAGGCCCAGATATTCAAACTGCGCCATTCTGAGGTGCAAGCCCCTGCGCTGCTCAAAATAGTTGCGCAGGGGTGTGGCCGGGGTGATATTCAAAGGAGTTGCGCTATTGAGCAACTCTTTGAATATCACCCCAATCACAGCACTGCGCATGGCGCCAGTGGAACTTGCCCACCGCAAGTTGCCAGAGTTGAGCATTAAACTTGCGGTGGTGCAAGTACCATTGCGCCATGCGCAAATTTCCGATATTCAAAAGGTGACATGCAAATGGGGCCATAATTTATGCAAGGCGCAGGGGGGCCATTTGCATCTGTTATGGCCCCATTTGCATGCCATTAGCATGTAGGTGCGCTGATCCCCGAGGACTTGCGCCTGGCAGCCTGCGAGGCAGCAGCGTCGAGGACCGGCATCCCTGCAGCCCGGTCAGCGGGCATACAGTAACATGAACCCCCCACCCACATCTCCGAAGCCCGATCGCGGGCATACAGTAACATAGAACCACCCGACACATCTCCCGAAGCCCGATCGCGGGCAGGCGTGTATCAACCCCCAGTGCCCGATCGCGGGCAGAATGTAAACCCCTCACCCGAATATCTCCCTGGTGGTCCAGTGGACCGTAAAGCCCGATCGCGGGCAGAATGGCAAATTACAACCCCGCCCCAAACATCTCCCTGGTGTCTACTGTCCCCACCCACCCACGAAGCCCTCACGCGCTCCCCGCGGCCAGCGGGCGGCAGCATCCACCCCTGCTGCCCGCTGCCTGCCGCGAGCTGTCGGTAGGGCTGCATGCCCATTGGTGCAGGCTACGGCCAATGGGCGTGCCCATACCGTGCCTGTGACAGTCAGATTTGTGAATGATGTTCATTCACCCGTCACAGACTGTCATGCGGCATGGACTGCGCCCATGGCTGCAGCTTCCCAATGGGTGTGCAGCAGCCAGACTGATCAGTCGGTGAGCAGCGGTGGCAGCAGGTAGGATGCCTCCAGCTAACGCGAAGCAGGTGGAACGAAGTCGTAAGGTGAGCACCAGGGCAGAGAGGTTAGAATGCCATTCCCTGTGTCAGGCTTCATCACTGGACTCCGGAAAATACCGAGTTCGGGTTACATTCTGCCGAATCAACACTGAAAGGAATGAGATCATAGATACACAGTCACAGACAGTATCGGCAGATAAGGGGCCTATAACCACCTAATCTACCATTGAGCATAAGTTCAGTTTGTTTTTCCTAGAAGTCTACCCTTACCCTGACCTCTAAATTCCTTCATGTCCATGCACTTCTTAAATCCATGATTGTTTCAGCCCCCACAACTTCCTCTGGCAGGGTGTTCACTTATCCACCACCGTTCTGAAAATTCTTTCTCATGTTTCCTCTGATAATCGTCTCCCTCAACTTCATCCCATGCCCTCTAGTCTGAAACATCTTTTCATAAAAATAGTGTTTTCCTGCACCTATTCCTCCCTGTAAGATACTTGTATGTCTCTATCATATCCCTCTCCCTCCTCTCCTCAGGAGTACATGTTCAGATTCCTTCCAACCTGTCTTCATAGGACTTGTGATGCAACCCATGCACCATCTTTGTTGCCCTCCTCTGAACTTCTCTACCCTGTCTATGTCCTTACGTGGTATGGTCTCCCAGAACTGTACACTGTCTCCAGGTGAGGCCCCTCACTAGTGTCTTGTATAGCGGAGTTATAATCTCCCCTTTTCCTGCTGGTGATGCCCCTGCCTACACATCCCATCATCTATTTGCTTTACCTGATGCCTTGTCACACTGTTTCCCTACCTTGGGGTCATCAGAGATGACAACCCAAGATCCCTTTCCTGCTTGGTGCATACTATATCCTCACCCCAACTGATATATTGTGCAGAGGTATTTGTACCCATATAATATCTTGCACATCTTTGCATTGAATTTCAACTGCCAAACCCATGACCATTCTTCAAGTTTCTGCAGGTCCCTTCTCATTCTGTCTACACCTCTGGTAGTGTCTACTCTATTACAGAGCTTTGTGTCATCAGCGAACAGTGAAAATCTGCCTTCTATATCCTGTGCAATGTCACTGATGAAGAAGATGTTAGAATAGGACCCGGTCCCAGCACTGATCCTGTGGTACCCACTGGTCCTCTTCCCTCTGTGGGTGACAGCCATTTACCACCACCCTCTGTGTCCTGCCACCCAGCCAGTTACCTACCCACCCACACTACTGTCCTGCCCACCCATATTCCCCAGTTTGTGTAATAGTCTTCTATGGCACAGTGTCAAAGCCTTGCTGAAGTCCAGATAGGCCACATCACTGCCTTCCCCTGATCCCACCTCCCTAGTCACCCAGTCAAAAAATTCAATGAGGTTGGTCTGACATGACCTCCCCTGGTGAAACCATGCTGCCTTGGGTCCTGTAGTCCATTGACAACCAGATGTTCCACCAATCTCTCCTTCAGTAGTGCTTCCATGATCTTTCCCCACCACCAGGTGAGGCTGACTGGTCTGTAGTTCCCTACTTCCTCTTTGTTCCCACTTTTGTATAAGGGGACTACATCTGCTGTCCTCAGTCTTTGGTACCTCCCCTGTTTCCAGTGATTGGCTGAACAGGATGACCAGAGGTTCAGCCACCACCTCTTAGTTCCCCAAGGACCCTAAGGTGCCCCATCTGGCCCCATTGCTTTATCAGCTCTTATTACTTCCAGTTCTTCAGGACCCTTTCTCGTGTAAAGGGACTTGTGTCCATTTCTGCACCATTCTCACCCTTGTGACTCCTTCAGACCCATTACCCCCTCTTCCTTAGTAAAGACTGAGCAGAAATACCTGTTCAATATGTCAAACTTTACTGTTGTCATGCGTCACTCACAGTGACTCCCATCCTCCCCCTTCAGTCTCACTATCCACTCCCTTTGTCCTTTTTCCTTATGTCACCTGTAAAAGGTTTGTCCCCTTTAACCACTGATTTTGCAATGCTGTTCTTCTGTCTGAGCTTTGGCTTCATTACTGACTTCCCTGCCTCCCTTTGTTTCTCCTGGTACTTCTCCCTATCCTTCTGCCTGTGTCTTTTGTGTTGCCTAGAATACAATCTTTTTTAGCTTTCACTTTCTTTACTACCTCTTTGGAAAACCATAATGGTCTCCTCTTTCTTTTCCTCTTGCTAACCTGCTTAATGGCCTAATTCTGTTGTTCTTATAATCCCATTTAAATACTGCCCGCTGTTCCTCAATCCCTGAGTCCCTCCCATTCCCCTTAATACCTCTTTCAAGCATCTCCCCATTTCCAAAGTCTGCCCCCCTAAAATCCAGGATACATGTTTTTGTGTGGTTTGGTTCTGCTCTTTCTGTGATTTCAAACCACAATGTCTAAGTGGTCACTTACCCAGGTGCTCCCCACTGTTACCCCCATCACACTGTCCCTGTTTGTGAGCACAAGGTCAGTATTGCCTTCTGCAGAGTTGGTTCCATGACCAGTTGCGAGAAGGCACCTGAAGGAGTCAGGATAAATCTGCTCTAGTTGGCTGCTGCTGGGTGCTCCAGTCCACGTCTTGTATATATGAAGTCTCCAGCCAGTACCCTCACCCTTGTCTGCCATCCTTTGGATGGCTAGCATCAACTCCTATCTGTTTCTTCCTCCTGGGCTGGTGGTCTATAAGACCACACCTGTGAGGATGCTGGCCCCATATTTCCTTTCCAACAACCCCACAGTATCTCTCCCCATTTGTTCCTCCTGGATCTCATGTGCCCTTATGTCATTTTCACATACAGTGCCTCCTCCTCCTTCCTGCCCTGCTCTGTCTCTTCTGAATATGTTGTAGCCAGGTATGGCCATCTCCCAGTCATGGTTATCATTACACCAGGTTTCAGTGATGGCCACAATGTGCCAGGTCTGACTGTACCATGACAGCCTCAGATCTTCCATCTTGTTGCTAAGGCTCTGGCATTTACACATAGCTTCCATGTTGACCTCCTACGACTGCTGCACTGCTACTCAGCCCCTTCCTTGGTTTGTCATTTATCCCTGGTTCTCCTTGCTGTCAGCCCTTCTGCTGAATTTTGCCCCTTTTCTGCTTATCCACCTTTTGGACACTAATCTCCATCTTTTGCACACTGCTTTGCAGAAAGACCCCTCCTCTGGTTCACTGGTTCCATTTTACTAGCTGTGGGGGTGTAGCAAGTGGTATCATCCTTGCTGGCCTGCCACCCCACTTTTAACTAGTTTAAATGCTTGTCAATGTAGCATTTAAACTTATCATTGAGTCTTGGATTCCCCTCCAGGATGGATGCAGGCCGTCAGGCGAACAAACCTCCATCCTTCCAGATGGGTCCCAGTCTTAATGAATCCAAACCCTTCTCACAGCACCAGTTCTTCAACCATGAGTTAAAGTTCCTGGTGCATGCATCCTATCCTCTCTCCTTGCCTCTCACAGGTAGTACTTCTGAGAAAGTGACAGAAGTAGCTACTTGTGAGACCCCTCCCCAGTTCCTAAACTCTTCCTGAACTTCCTTTGGCTCCCCATTTGTCAGAGTCATTAGGTACCTGGGTGGATATTGACACCCAGCTCACCCTCCTGTCTTGCCTTCCCAGTGATCCCCAGTATCTTCCTTCATCCCTCCATGCCATGGCTCCTGGTAGGCACCTCACCTCCTGTCCTCCCCTCCTGTGTTCCTAGCTGGATCCCTCTTGCAGTGGAGTCCCCACCAGGATTCACTTCCTCCTCCTCTGGGGTCCCTGCTTTCCCACTGAGGTCACCTCCTTGCCTAACCTCCATCCTTTCCTTCACTCCCTAGGTACCTCTATTTGGTTGTCCTCATTTGCCAGTGTAGCATATGAGGTTCTTGAGAGGAATAGGATCTGGGATGTGCCTCTGCCTGACTGCTCCTAACCCTCTCCTTTGAATATCACCCCGGCCACACCCCTGCGCAACTATTTTGAGCAGCGCAGGGGCTTGCACCTCAGAATGGCGCAGTTTGAATATCTGGGCCTTAATGTTTTGTTTAAGACACCACGCTCTAAACCAGTCATTTAAATGCTTTATTTTATTGGTAAGAAATTGGTCTGCTCTAGGTCCTGGAAGAATCTCTGATATTACTGTATGAATTCCTATGTCAGCTAATATATTAGACATCCCTACATAAGCCTCTTTAATCTGTTGAACATTTTGATGCCAAATATTATTGACACCCACATGGATCAAAGCAAAATCATTTTCACTGCAGTTATGTAAAATCTGTCTACTCATTCTGGATATATCCTGAATTTGTGCTGCACGAAAACAAGATAACGTATGAGTGGCTTTATTGGGGTTACGTATTTGTCTATCAAGATTAGATAACATAGAGTCCCCTAGCACAAAAATTTGCTGTGGTGCATTATGAACTGAAATCAGTGGCTTGTTATCAGTTTGCTCTCCCTCTGTATTATTATTCTCGGAGAAATTTATAAGATTGGCCTGAACATTTCTAATATCACTGTTCTCAGGATTTTCCATCAAGTTTGATTCATTATTATTAAGTAAAGTAACTGTTGTCTGAGAGATAAATGAATCAGCAACCACATCCATTTCAAGATTTATTAATAGTGGATCAAATTTATTCTATATTGGTAGATGAAAGTCATTAGCTTTTCTCCCTCTTTTAGAAGTTTTTTTGTATTGAACAGTATACCAATCATCCTCTCAATCAGAGCCAAGGCAATTGCAGTGGGGGTGGTAGGAAGTAGGCTGTTGGTTAACTAGGATCTGCAGCTTATCCAGTAGGTAGGAAATGGGCAGACTGGGTGGGCCAAGTGGTCCTTATCTGCCATCAAAGTCTATATTTCTATGTTTCATCTCCCTCTTGTCTGGGCCTCTTTCTTGTAACAACGTCTGTATGATTAGGCGTAAGGCTAGAAGGTACACTTGACTGTGAAGTTAGCATATGTTTATCAGTTATATGTAGTCTTTTTGCAGTTTCTAATTGACTGAGTTCCAGTGCTCTTAATCTATCATCGAACAGCTTTATTTCAGCTTCAAGTTCTTGAACCTTGATGCATTTACCACATGTAAAGGGTTCAATATTTTGTTGTCCTAAATCAAAATTAAACATATTACATGATATACACATGGTACCTTCTCTTCCATCAGTCGCAAATATAACAGTGGCCATTTTCTTTTTAATAAAATACTAAACTTTTTGGCACGTCTTACCAGCTGTTTATGTATAAGTGATTCTGTTCTCATACTTATAGGACAAAGTCCATGCAAGCACAACTGCAAATGTACTATAAACACCCAACACGCATAACACATGCTGACGCGCGTGTCTTTGCGCGTGTCTTCACGCGCGACAATGCACACTTGTCCTGCTTGCACTCATCCTGCTCACTGCAGGGCAGCTAAATATAGCCCCAAGAGACCCAGAAGTAACCTCGCGGGTCGCACTATACCTCCGTTAGGTTTTAAAATTAAATACTCCTTTTTAGAGTTTAAACTGCTTTTACTGTGCCTCCTAAGGTGTTTTGTGTTATTCAGGCAAGATTCCCTTCAGTATTTAGTGATTTTTAAAGGTAGCAGCTATGAGGTGTAGTTCAGAAAGCATCCTAGAAAACTACAACTCCTCCTCCTAGTTTGATGTGAACTAGGGCTCCAACAGACTTCAATACATCCTATCTGCAATTTACACAAGTATACAGGACAAACTAGAGTTAAAATTAAACATTCTACATCAGTTTAAAACACAGTACAGTCAATAACTGCAAGTTTCATTCAGAAAAATGTATAGAGCTTGTTACCAATAAATAAATAAAAATAGCCATGAGAACATGGGTTTGTTGAGTTTATTGGGGTTGAATGGAAGTCAAATACTTCCACAGGTCCAAATTTGGAAGTAATTTTAGTTTTTTGGAAGTCAAAATACTTCTCAAGGCTCAACAGTGTTGCAGTAGCACTACCCCTCACTACATTGGTGGCCCAGGTTCAGGAAAGGACTGGGGTCATTCAGGGGCCAGCCTGGGGAGAGTAGATTTAGCATCCTGAGGACAACTCTTTCCCCTCAGTACAGGATGAAGACTCTGAGTTTCTCTGCTTGACTGTTCCCTGGTGGAGACCAGGTGGAAGCACACGGGGAGCAGCTAGTCGGAGGTGAGTGACAACCTGCTGTCACCAAGCATGCATGCATGCTGCTGCACACGTGTGTCACTGCAGTCCAGCACCATCACAGAAAGAAATGGAAACTGGAGGAAAATGCCCTGGTCCATGCCGCTGGCAATTCCTCCACAGGCGTGGGGTGCTTTTTCACAGAGTGTCTCCTGGCAATCCGGCTAGGAAACCAACCCTGCTTCTCAGGAACTTCAGCTCATCGTGGTATACTCTGGGCTGCTTAGCCCATGCTGGGTGAGGGGCTGGCATATTTAAACTTATTTTAACAATAACAAAAGACAGTCTGTTTTTTGTTAGGAAATGTTGATTCTGGATTGTGATTTGGTAAATGATAGCCATGCAGTAACTAAAGAATGGGACAGCTTCGGGAGCTTCATAATGGGAAGAGAGATCTAGCCTACTGACTAGCTTGCTATCTTGCTGAAGCCTTCAGCAAGCAAGTTATCAATCTAGCCAGTAGGTTAGATCTCCATTCCCATCTTAAAGGCCCTGTCATGGGGTAAACACTGCAGTAACCAGGTAATACGGTGTGGTGGCCTCTGTGGGGATGTGGGGATGAAAGGAAGGGATGCTGATGTTGCCTCTGTGGGGATTGATGGGAGAGATGCTGATGTTGCCACTGTGGGGATGGATGGGAGGGATGCTGATGTTGCCACTGTGGGGATGGAAGGGAGGGATGCTGATGTTACCTCTGTGGGGATGAATGGGAGGAATGCTGAGTCCAGAGACTGAAATGGGTCTGGTGGTCTTCATCAGTGTGTGACTGTCTGATGGGCATGGGGTGGATGGTCTCTGTCAACTCTGCAGTGTCTGATACATTTGGGGGGGTAGCCTGGGGAGCTTTAGGATGGGAAGAGAGACCTAGCCTACTGGCTAGCTTTCTAATTTGCTTACTGTCTTGCTGAAGCCTTCAGCAAGCAAGTTAGTAAGGTAGCCAGTATTCTCGGTCTCTCTTCCCATCCTAAAGGCCCTGTCATGGCCACGGGGTAAGCAGCAACACAGCCGGTACATGTTTCTTCCCTCCTGAGAATACAAGAACAAAGGCATGTAGTATTAGTAGTTAGTTTTTGAAATCTGAGCGTCCTTCACCTTTCCTGCCAGTGCAATCATAGTCCTAATCAGGTGACTGTTTTGCATCTGCCTGATCTTATATTCAGCTAACAAATTATTGCCACTGCTACATGGCAGAAAAATGCTTATTAGCAATAATTAACAATTTGGCAAAAAAAAATGTAATGCAGTTTTCAGCCCAACAGAAATATCACTGAAATGCTTTTTTTTTTTTTTCATCTCACTAGCACGTCTCCCACTGGGAGCAAGTCTGTAATATTCGATTATAGCTTTAAGTGGATTCCCAAACTTTTTCTCAATAATAATTTGCAACATGGAAAAAACTATTTCTTCAGGGTATACATACTATAAGCCTGCAACCTTTAATTAGAATTTTGCAGTTTGTTTTCTGCCTCTTTAGCAGCTTTCTACACCTTTTTCAAGGTGTCAGACTCAAGGAGCAGAAAACAAACTGCAAAATTCTAATTAAAGGTTGCAGACTTATATTTTACATGTGAAGTTTGTATCCCCTGATGAAATAGTTTTTTTCCCATGTTTCAGATTGTGATTGACAAAAAGTTTGGGAATCCACTTATAGCTGTAACCCTCTACAAATGGGGGTTCCCGAAAAGACTTCCTTGGGTGTGCCTAAATGCCCACTGCCAGGCTGGTGTCCTTTGTCTTAATCATTTAAATACTGCCTGTGAGTGCCTTTATAACCTCTGTGTAATGTCTCATTAATAGCTGCCTATATCCTAGTGTAATGGTTAATCTGGGTGGGGGCTGGGTGTTTCTATGCTTGAGTACTGCCTGGGCAGCAAAGTTATTGCTCCATTCTGCCATCGCTAATTGCGCAGAGGGAGCTCTGTTAGAAGCTGTATATATTTGCTGAGTATCTATTATAATTGTAATGTTATTGAAGTTTGTCTAACCTGCCTTCTTTGCAGCATGGACATTTCTGTATTGCACCACCATTTTGGTTCTTGACCAGAAGTTTGGACCAATCATTACCTTTGGGGACCTGAAAATGGTGTCTGTCCCCAGGGATCTTGTGGGAGTGACATTCTCTAGGAATTGTAGTTTTGAGACTTTGGAACCTAAATGGACATGGAGGGGGAGCCCTTGCTTTGACTGACAGATGGATCAGCCAACTGAACCTTTTGGATCCTGGGAAAAGTCCCAAGCTGCCTGAAGCAGTAGTTCAGTCTGAGTTGGGAAGGGAGAGAGAAAACAGCTTGAAATATTTGAGCAGCTGCTCCTGAGTAGTTCACGCAGAAGATTGGTGGAAAGGCTGAGTCTGGCCTGTCTGCCTACTGTCCCAATAGAGAGAATCCTTTGAAGGGCTTAGTAATTGGACTTTAACAGACTTAATGGTGACAAAAGCCACCAGACTGTGACTGTACATTTGACTAAAGAAGACCGGAGATTTGCTGTACATGAGCGGCCTGTCAGGACATCTGGAACCTCCACAGAGAGCACGGTTTATACAGAGTCACTGTGATTGCAACCGGACTGTTATCCAAACTGTGGTATTGCTTTCTTTTACTATAAATGTGCTGTGTACTGTTAGTGGATCGAGATTTGGTTTCACACTGCCGAATTGTGTTGCGCTTGCTGGAGGCTGCATCCAGTCCCTACTGGACTGAATCTGCATTCATCTCCACTTGGTCTGGGCCCTGCCACCTTAGCCCAGCCAGCTACTCGTGCCATAGAGAAGACCATCGATGAAAGACCTGCCTGGGGATCAGCCCCCTGCTCAACACCTGGAACAGGAATGATGCCTCAGTGATTCATGTGGGCCCTGCTTCTCCTGGCATACCAGCTCATCAAACCTTCTCATCAGCCATGAACTCCAGGATTGGTCTCCTCTACTGCCACAAAGACTGCCTCCCAGAATTTGCCTTAAAACTGGCTATCACCTCATCTGTGTTGTCACTGGCAGATTGCGGACTCCCAATCTACGCAGCAGCTGACCCCACCGCCCTCACTAAAGTCCAGACCTCTATTAACAAAGCATGCAGGCTCCTTACCGGCACTCACAGCAGAACTCACACATGCCTGCTATACTCTGCCACAAACATACTCACATTTGAGGAGCAGCTGAAATACCACACCTGCCTGCTGGCAAAAAAGTCCCTATCTGGGCTATGCCCCCAGGGGTCTCTGCATCCCTGCAACAAGCCACCCAGCCTGTGCTAACCCATAACTCCACTAAAGCCACCTTCCTAGTACCCAGAGCAAGAACCTCTGTGCCAATGATCCTTTCATCATAAAGCACCGTCTGGTATAACTCCTCCCAGAGTGAATCACAGACATTCCCTGGATTGGCCAGTTTAAAATAGCCCTCTGAAAACACATTGTTGATAGTTGGTGCTGTAACTGCCCATAGTGGAACTGTTTCTGTCTAATCTACTCCCTCACAGACTTCACTGGGTTCAATGAATGACTAAGCACTGGTTCTAGATCAGAGAATGACTCTTCTTGTATAACTATAACAAACTGTGTTTGTTTATCTATGCCTGTATCTCACCTGCACTGTAACCTCTGTCTAAGCATCACTTACTAGTTGTCCACCCTCCCTGCGATGAGGTACCTTTGTAAATGAGTCTCTGACTCAAAGGTTGTAAATCTGATTACTCAAATAAATAAATAAATAAAATGCAGTCTCAATTTCATCCATCCTGTGTCCTGTACTGGGTAGTGTGAGTAAACACCAGGGTAGCTCCCTGCAACATCAGCTAAATCAAAGGTTTTGTCATCTGATCCAATCATTGTTTTCTTATCACACACTGAGCCTTCCAGCTCCATATTACAATTTGTGTGTGGTTGTGCATGCTTCTTCTTTCCATCACAGGGCCCCAACCAGCTGCAATGCTGGCCTACCTCAGGCAACATTCTAGGCTAGCCCACCTTACTTCCAACTGGGTATCCAGAGCATGTGGCTCTGCAGGGACTCTAAATTGCATGCATGATTGCCTGACTGAATCAGCATTTAAACCAATCAACCTGATTATTTATTTATTTATGAGATTTACCAGGAAGGCATACTGAGCAACATGCTTGATTCCAGATGTGCCCTGGGGGCTGAGACCCAATACATAACATGGAATTTTATACATAGACAGTAAAATATTAGAATGCAAAAGCTTATTCCTGGCAAACATATGGCAGGAAGTTACAGATGGGTAGATACATTCAGTGGGAAAGAATGGCTGACAGAGTACATTTAATATGTGACTAGACTGCATCATCATGATAGTAAAACTGTTAGTTGAAACAGGAGCAGCTGGAGGAGAAATGAACTCTGAGTAGTAGGTTGCGATGATAGGGATTTTGTGCGTGTCTTATGGGGGCAGGTAGGGCATTCCAAATCTGTGAAATCCTGTGGTTAAAAGCAGCCTGACCTTTGGTTGTGCACATAAATTGGACATGGAGTAGTCTGGGGTCTGTGCTTCTGAGGGAGTAAGCAGGTGAAGATTGTTGGGAGAGGGTAGAGGCCAGGTAGGGGGGAAGGGAGAGGGATCAATATTTGGCAGTGAACCTAGCGCAGTTAATTAATCTTCGATCATGGAGGGACAGCAGGGTTAGGGAGCTGCATTAGGTGCAGTGGTGTGTGGATTGTGGGCAGTCGAGGATGAAATGACAGAAGGAGTGGAACAGGGTGTCTAGGCTGGCCTGGGCAGATGGGGTGCAATAGTGTATACTATGTCGCCATAGTTGAGTATGGGAAGAATAATTTTTTGTACAATGGCGTGCCTCATTTGCGGGGTGAGGTAGCTTTTGTTTCTGTATAGTGCACCAAGTTTGGGGAGCAGCCTCTTGTGTAGAGAGTCGATGTGAGAGGTAAAATCTAGGTGCTGGTCTAGCCAGACGCCTAGATATCTGAAGCTAGTGCATTGCTCCAGGAGAGTCCCATCCAGGGTTTTGAAAGGTGGGGCAGGGGGCTTGGTGGGAGAGTCTTTGTTGGGAGCCAAATGTTAGCAACATTTTTTTTAGGGTTTAGAAATAACTGGTTTGTCCTAAACCAGTTCTGGATGCGATAGAAGTCATCCTGTAGGAGAGTTGCCATGCTGCATGTTGTGGGACCAGAGGCATACAAGACTGTGTCATCCACATACATCTGCATGGATGAATGGACCTTGCTGAAGGAGGTCATTTAGAAAAATGGAAAAAAGTAGTGGTCCTAGGACTGATCCTTGGGGGACACCAGTAGTGACTGGTAGGGGGTTTGAGGTGTGTGAAGCAAGTCTGACTGCTTGTTTCCTGCCCACTACGTAATCATGGAACCACTCGATGGCTGGGTTGTAGAGCCCTGCATCAGTGAGTTTGGACAGGAGTAGGGAATGAGAGACTGTATCGAAGGTCTTGGCTAGGTCAATAAAGATGGCCGAGGTGATGTGCCTGTTGTCCATACCGGTGAGAATGTCACCAGAGACTCGTAGTAGGGAGGTGATGGTTGAGTGGGATTTGCGGAAGCTGCATTGGAAGGGAGTGAAGAAGGAGGAGGCATCCAGGTACGGAGTCAGTTGGGACAGGACAAGTCGTTCCTGTAGTTTGGCCAGAATATGGAGTAGGGAGATGGGTCTATAATTGCCTGGGGAGGAGGGGTCACCCCCTTTTGGCAGGGGTATGACAGTGGTCATTTTCCATGCCATTGGTAACTTGCCCAGAGAGAAAGAGAGGTTGAAGAGGGCGGCAAGAGGGGTGGCTATGGCTGAGGCTGACAAAAAAAGCATCTTGGCATCCAGGGACGTAGGGCATTTGCCTTTGTTTGGGTTCAGGGCCCATAGGGAGAGTAAGACTTCTGCTTGGGATACTGGGTGGAATGAGAACGCCAGGACTGGGGGGGCAGTTTGAGGAGGGCAGGAGGCAGTGGGGGAGGACTGGGGGTGCGTGTATGGGAGGGAGGATAGGAGCTTGTCTGCACAGCTGGAGAAATGGGTATTAAAGGCTTCAGCTATGCAGATGGGGTCAGAGATGAGGGTGCCCTGAGCTAATAGTGTCGGGGGTGGGTGATGGGGGGAGAGCAGGGATTTGAGTGATTTCCAGAAGTCCGTCGGGTGGTTAATGTTTTTACTAAAGGCCGATAGAAAATAACTCTTTTTGGCTTGGCGGATGATGTTTGTGCATGCATTTCAAAGGGATCTGTAGGTAATGAGGGAAGCCTGAGTGCCCAATTTCTTATGTGCTTTCCAGGCGTGGTCCCTGGAGTGGCATTTTCTGATTATGTCTGCCATGATCCAAGGAAGATGTGCCCCTCTAACTCCTTTTGTTCGCAGGAGAGCATGTTTGTCCCAGACTTTAAGGAATCTGGTTTTGAACACATCAAAGGCTGTGTCAATGGAAAGGAAGATGCCTCACAGCGCAGGGCAGAAGCACACAGGCACTGGGAAGCACTGTGTTGGCTTGTTTGAGACAGTAGTTCACTTAAAAATAGTGCCAGAACCACGCTCTGCTTCCGTTCATCTTCTAATAAGTCGTGCGTACCTGGGTGCTTCGGGAGGTGGGGGTCCATAATCGAGAGCTGCAGGGGAGGGCTGGGCTTCTTTCCAGGGAGCCTTCATGACCCGTATCCCGGTGTCTGCAGAGAGAAGAGATGGGTTTTATATGCAGTACTGTGGGAGGAGTATCTCTGCCTGGGAGGTAAGTGACCATGTAATTGGTTCAGGAATTGCCAGCACTGTAATGGGATATTTAGTTTTACTTGGATTCTTTGCTTGAAATCAAATTGGGCAAGTGGCTGAGGGGGCTGGGGCCCAGGTGAGCACGTGGGTAAATCCCTCTGTGAACCTTGGATTGTGGCGTGTGCTTTACAGCAGTGGTTCGTCATCCCTTGCCGCTCTGTTTGGAGCATTTTGGCAAATGTTGAGCTGTTGCTTCTGTCTCAGAAGCGATCCTTCCTATGGGAAAAGCTACTGCACCTGGGCTGCGTGGTTTGGAAATTTGGTGATCGAGGGTCTGGGAGCAGCAAGTGGTGGGCCTACCTGGATGAGAGCGTTGCTTGTGGAGCCATATTTTTGCCTTAGGCATTTCTCCCGAGAACAGTGCAAGATATTAGCTTGAAAGAACAACTACAGATTGCTTTCCTTAAGGGACTCTAAAGAACAATGCAGGGTAAAGCTTAAATACAGCTACAGTTTCCTTTTTCTTAAGGGACTCTAACTCCTTATACAAATTGTCTGCGTGGTCAACAGTGCATTCTCCACTGAAATAGTGTGCTCGGGCCAGAATATTAGGCAGGATTAACAGTAGGCAAAAATAGAAAGCATACAGATGTAAAAACGTGGTTTTGCAGTTAAATAATGCTAAGGCTTCATTTTGCTCCAGCTTAAAATTAAAGGCTCAATTGGACAACACAGAGAATAAGCAGGGTAATAAATGAGCTGTCTTAAAGCACCATTACTAAGGTACATCTACTGTGGAGCACAGCTGGTAAATTTAACAGGAAAAAAACTATCAGCACTCGTATGCCGACAGTTAAAGCACACAGGCACTGGGAAGCACTGTGTTGGCTTGTTTGAGGCAGTAGTTCATTTAAAAATGGTGCCAGAACTGTGCTCTGCTTCAGTTCATCTTCTAATAAGAAGTGCATACCTAGGTGCTTTGGGGGGGGTGGGAGACCATGATCGAGAGCTGCAGGGGAGGGCTGGGCTTCTTTTCAGGGAGCCCTCATGACCCATATCCCGGCATCTGGGTGCTTCGGGGGGTGGGGGTCTGTGATCGAGAGCTGCAGGGGAGGGCTGATCTCCCTTGTTCTAGTCCCCTAAATAAATGAGATCTAAATCTTTTTGCATTTATTCTGATTGTGGTTCCAGTAGAGGGGAAAGAGGGGAGTTAGTGCCCCTGAGGGCTGTACCCAGGTTAACTTTGCTACTAACAACCCTGTCCTCCGGGTGGAGGTACCCGTTTCAGTACCCAGGCCCCTTCACCTGCCCCTAGCAAAGCAGGCAGGGGTAGTAACCATTGAGATAGTGCCATCTAGGGGTTACATAGCTATAATCAGACATTACAGACTTACTCCCAGAGGGACACATGCTAATGAGATGAAATAAGTCCCAGTTCAGTGATATTTCTGTTGGGCTGAAAACTGTATGTTACATTGTTTTACTAAAGCATTTGTCAACATTAAGAAACCAAGATTTTGAACATACGAACATACGAAGAAGCCAGCAGAAGAAGGCCATTTGGTCTATCAAGTCTGCTCATATTGCAGGGTCCATAGCTTGGGCTAATGCCCCTGCCCTCCCTCCCCACTCCTCCCATCCTCCCTACCCATGATTCTTATCTTCCCCCATGCCTATCCCAGTCTCTCCTAAAGCTGCTCACTGTCTTTAATGAGATGACATCATCTGGCAGTACATTCCAAGTGTTCACCACCCTTTCTGTGAAGAAGTGCTTCCTGACATCCCTCCTAAACCTCCCACCCTCCGGCTTAAGACTGTGCCCCCTCTTGATATGGTTGCCACTCAGCTTAAAGAGACTTTCCTTATCAACATTATTTATCCCTTTCAAGTACTTGAATGTCCCAATCATATCCCCTCTCTCTCTTTTCTGTCTTCCAGGGAGTAGGGCTTAAGCAACATGGGAGAAGAGAGGTGTGGCGATGAGATGGGGCACAAATGTGACAGGGAGTGGCCATTATAGCATATTGAGAAAGTAAAACGAAAAAGGCAACTTTATTCATCATTAAACAGGGAAGCATGAAAAAGCCACAGCTGCCAGCTGAGTTATTTCTAGAGTTCTTAATTCTTCACTCTTGTTATGTGGGCCCGTGGCTACTGAAAAGCAGGTTTTATTGTATGTAATGGTTCTTGGATTTCTAGGACACAGCTGTGCTGCTGGAAATGTCTGGGCTGGTGTGTTTTCCCAGTCACTAGCCCTTTTTGGCTACTGGCTGCAAAACTTAATTTTGACACCTGGTCTTCTATGTGCCTATGGCCATATCTACTAAACCATATATAAAGTATCTGTCCTTGAAAGATGCAGTACTTTTTATATACTTTCTTTGGACATGGCCTGCCATGGGCACATAGAGAGAGTTTCCAACTCTTTCTCTGTAACCTACCTACCTGGTGATACTGGCATATATGGGTATGCAGTGAAATGCAGTACTGACTCCATGTATGCCAAACTCTGTCTCTCCTGATGTCTGCTAAACTGATATGGCATCCTGGAAGGGGATGCACTGTGCTTAGAAATTGTGTGAGTGATTTGATGTGAGGGGACATAGAGTGTTGGGGGGTCTGGGGATTCTCTCATGACTATTGCCTCCTCTGCTAGCCTACAGATAACAAAACCTGGCATATCCTGCTCTGTTTTGGACTTTGCTCATTGCAGAACTGGGGCCTTGACCCCTGGGCCAGGGGGTGGGACCTTGACCCCTGGGCCAGGGGGTGGGGCTTGACCCCTGACCCCTGGGTCCCACCAAATATTTTACTAACCTGGCTCCTATGTGTGGGGGACTACCCAAATGGGGACTCCGGGGTGGGGAAACAGGACCTCAAGGAAGGAGAAAGCAACTTTGAGTGTGGGACTCTATAGTCAGGGGGACAGAGTTGGTAAAAGGAAAGGGGGTAGAGTGGTAGGTTAAGTGCCTACCTGGTGCATTGGTTCTGAGGGATGGAAAGTGTATTGAGTGGATCATGAGGACTACAGAAAGAAAGGGGGAGCTGGATGTCATTGTCCAGCTCGGAACAAACAACCTATTCCTGGAGGGGACAGGAACAGTGCAGGAGCAGTAAAGGGAGCTGGAGAAGGCTCATAAGTAGGTGGTATGCACTATAGCCTTTATGGAAATGCTGCCTGTCTACAACAGGAGGAAGGAGAGGGAACTCTGCACTAAGGTCTTCAACTCATGGTTGAAAGAATGATGCAGAGAGGAGGGGTATAGATTCATTGGGGACTGGGACTTCACCTGGAGGGATCAGAGCTTGTATCAGGGGGATAGCCAGCATCCATCCATGAAGAGAATGGCAGAATTCAGTGGACAATTTAAGTGTTACTTCAAGTGACATTTAAACTAGTCAAAAGGAGTGGTGGAAGGCTAAGGGATGGAAGAAACTGCCCCCTCCCCAACAGGCTGTAATGAAGGGTAAAGAATTTCTGAGGGAAAATATTCTTACCAAAATGAAGGAAAACCAAGGGTGCAAGGGTTCAGCATGAGAAGAAGGGAAAAGAGAAGCAGGCAGCATGGAAAGGAGAGGAAGGGGGACCAACTGGAAAACATGAGAAGGGGCAAGAATAAGACAAACAAAATCTGGACAGCCATGTGTGCTAATGCTAGAAGTCTGGGAAATAAGATACCAGACCTGGAGACCACTATGACTCAGGCAGGCCTAGATATTGTGGTCATCACTGAAACATGGTACACAAACAACCATGACTGGGAACTGGCCATACCTGGCTACACATATTTTTAGAAGATACAGAGTAGGAAAGAAAATTGGGGGAGTGGTGCTTTATGTTAGGGAAAACAAAGTGACTGAGGTACATGGAATTCGGAGGAGGTGGTCAATGTATTACTGCTCAATCTTGAGCCTGGAAATGGAGCCACCATTGGGATGGAAATGGTATACAGGCCTCCAACACAAAAGAGGACTTAGACAAAGAGATGTTGGAAGACAGACAAAATGGCTAAGAAGAGGAGAGGTGTTGCTGGTGAAGAACTTTAGTTTGCCAGGTGCTGAGTGAAGCCAACCTGCTGCAGCATCAGCTAGAAGCAGAGATGTCTTAGACTTCCTGCAGGGGGTATTCCTCAGGCAGCTGGCCAGTGTACTCACTCAGGGTCAGGCAATACTGGGCCTGATATTCAAGAATGGGGACTATGTGATGGACCTCCGAATGGTAAGTCATCTCGGGAACAGTGACTATTGCATGGTGTGGTTTATTATAAGAACAGCAGTGGAATCCAGAAAGGCTCACTTTACAAAGATGGGGGGATACCTCCGAGATGACCTGGAGGGGGGAGATATTGGGCGGTAGAGGGCAAATGGACCAGAATAAAAAAGAGCATAGAAAAGGCTACAAACTAACTTGTACATCAGGTAAATAAACAAAAGCAGAAAGAGAAGGAGACTATCATGGTTCTAAAGAGAAGCGGCAGAAAAGGTAAGGGCCAAAACAGTGTCATTCAGAAGGTATAAGAGAGTAGGACAGAGAAGTGTATCTGTGGAAATGGTGGGAGGCAGGCAAGGCAGTAAGGAACACAAAAGCACAAGCTAAGGATAGAATAGCCCAGACAGTATCAAAGGGGGAAAGATATTTTTTCATGCCACCACATGGTGGCGCCTATGACGGTGTGAAAACATCCAGCTGAGGGAGGTGTATGGGCCATTTTTATCTGCTGTGATTTTTCTACAATAAAGAGTTTATTCTGTACACAACTAGAGTGTTTGTGCTCTACTAAGTGGAGACTTTGGAACTGTGCTTTTCTGTGACTGTAAGTCTCATTGCAAACACTAGTCCAGGTGCCCAACACTTCGTCATCTAAGGCTTCATCAGGAGATGGGATCTGAGCATGCTTGAGTTTATTTTATAGGTTTTATAGGTTTCAGGCTCTAACATCATTTAGTCATGTGATAATGATGTTTACATCAATGGGTATACTGTTACCCTGGAGACCATGCTCTGAATCCCTTTCACCAAAATAAAATTAAAATAAAAAACAATGGGGATAGTCTTAGTGGGCACAGTGCCTATGTGCCTCGTATGTATATCATAGTCACCCTGCCCCATTCTGCCCCTTGTGGGATGCACAACAGGCTGTGGATCCCTACACACCCAATCCCTGGACCAACCACTGACATCAGTGCAAGGTTGGTCCTGGGGCATGGTCACACTTCACGCCAGTCACGAAGATGCAGAGTGCTGTGCACCGTGGCCACCAGCTACATGAAACAGACCTAGATGTCACTGGTACACACACACCCCAGGATGCCACTGCTGTCTGCAGCGGGATGTTAGCACAGAAGCCCCAACACACCATCCCAGCTCTTGGGTATCATATGCAGGGCCAGGGTGGCTGACTGGGCACCTACCTTCCATACTGCCATGACTGCACCATGGCTGCCTGCCAAATGTGGCACCCTGTGGGTGCAAGGGATCCAGTGGTGGACCAGATCTGGACATCCCATTGAATGCCTGCCCATGTCTGCAGAACAGCACCTGCATGCCGGTGTGGTGGGGCCATATAAGGGAGCCATGTGGCGGCCAGTGTTTGTGAATACGGCCACCACACATCTGTCCCAGGGGTGCAGAGCTGCACTGGGCAGGATACGTGCCTTTGATGCATACATCCAGCCCCTTGGAGAATAGCCCCCGATGTGAATACTGTGTGACAGTGCAGAATATAACAAAATTAATTAAACTTAAAAGATCAACTAAAATGGCTACACATAAATATATTTGATAATCACTAACACATAATTTTTTCAGTGTATCTGTGTATGTCAAGTCAAATATGGAAATCCAATACATTCTTCATTTTATTAGTGATAAGCTAGAGGAAAGCACCATAAAACCTTCATATTGTCTACTAGTCACTTATGAGAGTGAAGGACAGAGCACGGACAGACTTGTATTATTCCAGCCACAACTCGTGGTGACATTCACCCGTATTTATTAAAAAAGCATACCTTGCCAAGCTGGGAAATCTGCTGTGTTTTGGGGACTGCTCCCAATTCAAAGTGCTGCTGTCTGAGGGAAATATAGAAATGAAGACAAATTAGAAATAAATACAAGATTTCATGGCCCAGATATTCAAACTGCACCAAAAAGGTGCGCAACAGCAGGAGCAAGCGCAAGTCCACTGTGCCCATGCGCAAGAAGCGTGATATTCAAAAATTGCACAGGTCAAGATGCACCTGCGGCATGCAACTGAACATTGCACCACCTGTGCCAAAGTGCAATCAGGGATGTGCAGTGGCACAGTTCAGATGCACCATAGCGCAACCAGGGATGCTCAGTGAAGCAGTTCAGATGCGCCATAGCGCAACCAGGGAAGTTCAGTGGAGCAGGGCAGCAGTGCAACAGCACAACCAGGGATACTCAGTGGAGCAGGGCAGCAGTGCAACAGCACAACCAGGGATGCGCCAGGGACAGGATGCAGGGGCCTATCACCCATGCCACAGACAGGCAGAGGAGCACACAGCAGAACAGACATCACCCCCCACACCCCATGCACTGCACAACCGGTGGAGAGCTGGAATAACCACCGGCCCATGGATACCAAAAACAAACCCACAGCCAGGGCATGGCTCCCCAGCACACCCCCTGGCAAGCTGTGACTGGCACACAAGGAGGTCTGACCACCCCATGCCACACCATCCCACCAATGCAGAGCACACCCTGCACCGTGATCCCGAGACACCCTGCCCAGGGGCAGTGTCAACCAGTGCAGAACAGCCCATGCATGCCACCATCCCCACAGAGACAATGCAACCCTGTGCACCACAGAGCCATGCAAGGCAGCCCCACCATGAGCACTCGTCAGTGGGTGGCAGCAGACAGCGATGTAATGACTGCATACACAGTGCCACCACGCACGTCCCCCCGAGGTACAGCTCAGAGACTGACCATGCATCGGCACATGAGGTACCCCACACATGACAGGTCATGCCCCGGACCCCACCACCAGTAGTACATCACCCTGCACACCCTCCCAAGGACACACCCTGACCCAGCACTGACCACAACAGCCAGCGCAGACACCCACAGTGGTGCATGGAAGCATGCACCACACTGGATGCAACACAGTGCATGGACAAACACCCACCCATACCCAAGGGCACACCAACACAGGGACACAGTAATGGGGCAATCAAGCCCCCAGCGTGTGGCCATGGAAACTGTGTACACATGGCCAGCACCCCTCCATGGCACAGGAGTGCCAGCCACCCCATGCAGGCACCATGGAGCTGTATGCCACCAGCATGCGCCCAGAGCACAAGTGACAGACAGTGGTGCACATCCCCTGTGACACACACAAGTGACAGCATGGAGGTGGGACAACAACAGTGGAGGCCACAGTGCCACCCGAGGCAGACATGCACCACACCAGTGACAGAAGGCAACCTGGCATTGTGCAAGGTACAGTGGCTGTCCAGCATGGACAGCCACCACTGACATGCCAGCAGACCATGCAGGTCACAGACATGCAAGGTGTCAGCTGCACAGGCCATGGACGGTCTGACAGGTGCACCATTGACGCAGAGCATGCACCATGGACCACTGCACACAGTCATCCAGTGACAGGAACAACACACAAACCACAGACAGTGACTGATTGCTACTCCCACACCATAGTCACTTCCCTATGGACACACACACACCTACCATGACTGCACCACCCTGCCACCATGCACACCACTGCAGCTGAACACCTTTAGCCCGCTGCAAATCAGAGACCATCAAAGTAGGCATAACAAAGCAAATGTATTTTAAAAGATCAAAAACAACTATTTACAGCTATGTACAAAAGGTTGGGGGGAGGGCCACAAACAAGGTGGGGGTGGGTAAGGGGCAGGGGTGAACAAATGGTAGAGGGAAGGAGGGGTGTGAGGGTGGATCCAGGGGGGTAGGAGAAATCATGGGGCATAACATGCTCAGTGGGAGCCCCACTGTGACAGTGCCTCCCGCCATGGCTCCGTTGGACTCCCAGACACACCCACTGGCCAAGTCCCACACAGCACCACCATGGCTGTACAGTGACATGGCTATGCGGTGTGAAGGCAGTGGCACAGCCATGTACCCAGTGCACACATGGACCACCATTGATGCACTCCCAGACATTCAGTGCCACTGGACAGTGCTGACTGTAACAAGTTGCATGTATGGCAGTGGTGTCAATGGATGGTGGCCATGACCTACTGCCCGCCCTGTTACACAGCATGCAAAAAAAATCATGGATGTAAGGCACTCACCATCATCAAGTTGGTTCCTGTGCTGGTCTCGTCCAGCCGCCCTTGCTACACGATGTGCCTCATGCTGCAGCCTCCCTTCCCTGGCACACCGGCGCTCCTCAGGGCCTAGGGTGCAAACATGGAGAGAGGAACATCAGTACAATCCAGTAGCAAAGTCCCCCCACCCCCGGGTGTGTGCAATCCCACACAGCCATACCCATCTGCCCCCAACCCCTATACCACCACGGCCCACACTGGATGGCTCCCCCCATGCTGGACACATACCACCGTGATACTCGTATGGACATTAACAGTGTATGGATGGGGCACCTACCTGGCTGTGGAACCGCGCCCCTCCTGGCGTGTGATGATAGGCGGGCAAGCCAGTCCGGGTCCCTTTGCTGCAGGTCCCCATAGCAATGCCTGCATTGCTTGGCCATGCGCTGTATGCCCGTTGCCTCCTCCAGGGCCACCGCCACCTCCTCCCACATGGCACTCCTGGCCCTGTCCAGGGGTGCCTCCCCAAATAGAGCAGCAGCATGGGGCTCCACCAGTCTCCAGTGCCACCTCCTCCACATGGCACTCCTGGCCTGTCCAGGGGTGCCTCCCCAAATAGAGCAGCAGCATGGGGCTCCACCAGGGACACTGCCACCTCCTCCCACATGGCACTCCTGGCCCTGTCCAGGGGTGCCTCCCCAAATAGAGCAGCAGCATGGGGTTCCACCAGGGACACCGCCACCTCCTCCCACATGGCACTCCTGGCCCTGTCCAGGGGTGCCTCCCCAAATAGAGCAGCAGCATGGGGCTCCACCAGAGACACCGCCACCTCCTCCAACATGGCACTCCTGGCCCTGTCCAGGGTGCCTCCAAATAGAGCAGCAGCATGGGGCTCCACCAGGACACCAGCCACCTCCCACATGGCACTCCTGGCCCTGTCCAGGGGCCTCACCAGATAGAGCAGCAGCATGGGCTCCACCAGGACACCGCCACCTCCTCCCACATGGCACTCCTGGTCCTGTCCAGGGGTGCCTCCCAAATAGAGCAGCAGCATGGGGCTCCACCAGGGACACCGCCACCTCCTCCCACATGGCACTCCTGGCCCTGTCCAGGGGTGCCTCCCCAAATAGAGCAGCAGCATGGGGCTCCACCAGGGACACTGCCACCTCCTCCCACATGGCACTCCTGGCCCTGTCCAGGGGTGCCTCCCCAAATAGAGCAGCAGCATGGGGCTCCACCAGTCTCCAGTGCCACCTCCTCCCACATGGCACTCCTGGCCCTGTCCAGGGGTGCCTCCCCAAATAGAGCAGCAGCATGGGGCTCCACCAGGGACACCGCCACCTCCTCCCACATGGCACTCCTGGCCCTGTCCAGGGGTGCCTCCCCAAATAGAGCAGCAGCATGAGGCTCCACCAGGTGCACTAGGTTGGCCAGTTCGACCTGGCTCCAGATTGGTGCCCATCTCCGTGCTATCCTCCAATCTTTCAGTATCAAAATGGCACTCTGTAGTGCACGTCCGCCACATGCAGATGCTGTGCTGTACTGTGCTGCCATTCCCCATCATGCTGTCACCAAACAGTGTGATAGAGGTGCACTCATGCCGACACATGGTGCCTAGGGGCAAAGGTCAACACAGGGTCTGGGGTCTCTCGCACATGGACCACCACAGCGTGATTGGTACTAACCGAGTGTAGTGCAGTAGGGCACCTGTGTGGCACTTCCTGTAGTGGCCTACTGCGCTGTGGCCCCATGGCGCCTACAGTGCCCCAGTGTCAGAGTGCATACATGTGAACAGTGCAGTAGCACCACTGGCACAATGGTGGCCGTGCCCTGCACTGCCTCCTGCATACAGCACATCAGCAGCGTGGCAGGCATTGGTGTCAGCACCCCGGGCATGCACCGTCCGGTGTCTACTGCACATGTCACAGAAATGCGCCCTTGCCTGAGCACATTCAACACAATTGCACAAGGCACAACAGTGCTAATATTCAGCTGGCATATGCAAATCAGCTAATCAGCTATTCAGTGGTGCAGATACTGCATTAGCATCCACTTAAAATTGCGCCTTGCCTCATTTGCATATGTTGCGCTTTATAAATGCGACATTGGGCTGCAGAGGCCATAGTCTAGTATTGCAGTCTATTGTGGTGAGTTGCATGCTGTTTGGGAGTGTGGATTGTGGTGTGTGGGAGATACGTGGGACTGCACAGTCACAGGTAACACCTGTCATTCCCACAGGATCAATGATGAGTGATCGTGAGGTGGAGGAAGAGTAACAGAGACATGGGAGGAAGAGGAGGCCAAACTTCACCAAAGGGAAACAGAGATGCCCTGTCTGGGCCTACCTTGACCAGGAGCTGCTGCACAGTGGACAGTGGGAACACCACAGGCCCATGCTGCTGCATGGGGAGAGGTGGTGTGTGCCATGAACCTGCATGGCAGCCACCAGCGGTCCATGCAGGAGTGCAAGAAGAAGGTGGGCATGGACAGGTGGAGGATTGAGGATAAGGTGGCTGCCATCAGGGCAGCATGGGTGGTGACTGGTGGGGGACAGCCGGCCATGCAATGCCTGACCCCACAAGAAGAGCGGGTTGTTGGAAGCATGCGGCGTTGTGCCATCGAGGGTGTTCCAGGTGGTGGCTTCCAGATGGGTGGCAGCCCGTCACTGCATGGTAGGTCCTGATCTGTCACTGTGTGGGGGGTGGGTGGAATGCCACAGGGTAGGGCAGAGACAGTAACGCTACTGTGTTCCCTTACAGCTCCTGAGTATCTACATGGATCAGCGGTGGTAGGCTCATCCACTGAGGGCGATACCATGGACACAGAGGAGGGCCCATCCACCTCCACAGGTGTCCAAGGGTCAGGGCAACAGTGGGCTCACCTGGCTGTCCAGACTGATGTTGCTGGAGCAGGTGTGGAGGAGGCCCTGCCCGTGTCCCAGCGTGCCAGTGTCCATGGATGCCAGCATGCTGAGACTCGGACTGGTGCCGGATCCATCACTGATGATGATGGAGCTCACTTCATGGACAGTAATATGTGTGGGCCACAGGATGGCCACACAGCAGGTTACAGCAGAGGCATAGCCGTGGGTGGTGCTGCCGTAGAGGCCTGCGTGACTTCACAGTCTCAGCCTGTGCCTGTCTGCACCAGTGGGGCAGCACTGGTGTGTGTCCAGGACAGTGGGGCTGTTGCAGCCACTGTGGCGGCACCGTTGAGCCC
Organism: Neoceratodus forsteri; assembly: GCA_016271365.2. Lineage (NCBI taxonomy): Eukaryota > Metazoa > Chordata > Ceratodontiformes > Ceratodontidae > Neoceratodus > Neoceratodus forsteri. The sequence goes on along the minus strand of JADMNL010000031.1, from coordinate 7,118,923 downwards.
TGGAGAGTGGCAGCTGGAGGGACAGTGTCAGCAGTCAGCCAGTGGCCATGGGGGTACAGTGTCAGGGGGCGGTGTCAGTGCACCACCTGTGGACATGTCCAGGCATGGCCCTGATGTGCAGCGCCCACCCTCAAGGGGTGCTGCCCATCAGGGCTGCGAACACTGTGAGGGACAGCATGCTGATCAGGCAGATGTCCTTTTAGATGAACACACCCGCATACTCCAAGATTCAGTCGATCAGCAGTTGCGGCTTGTGATGGCGGTGGATGCATTCAGTGTGGCCCTGCACCAGGCAGAAGAGCGGCGCAGCAGGGACACTGGTCTGCTCCTGGCAGGGTGGACTGGCTGCGGGAGTATGTGACCACCGCCATTGACAGGCTGACACTGACAATCACAGCTGTCATGGCCACAGTGGGCACACTGTTATTTGCCCATGTGTCGCAGACACCACCCAGTGCAATGTCCACCCCCCATTCCCGGCATCGTGCGACACCCTCCTTGTTGACACCGGGTTCAGCTGTGGGCATCCTGAGCACTCCTGGCGCAGGCATGTTCGGTGTGCTACAGACCCCTGCGCGAGAATGGTCGTGTTCATGCAGCAGAACCCCTGGGGGACCGTCAGTGCCACCCCATGAGGCCACTGGTCAGCCTGTCACTGCTGGCGGATCTCAGCGGGGTTGCCCATGCATCTGTGGCTGCTGTGGCACTGTGCCGCGTGACTGACCTGTCTCCCACCAAGGCTACTGTCTGATGCTGCCCTGTGTGCAGTGTGTTGTTCAACGTGCAATGCACGGGTGGGGTACCTGGCCCTGCACACACACACACACACACACGTTCCATCTGCATACCCTCCTGGCTGCTGTCCACTGTGGCATGTGAATGATGATGCCTGCATTGCGCTGTCTGCCACTGTGCAATGGTGCCCAGTGTCTGACACACGCACAATGACAGGCACTGGGCGTGGTGGTCTGTGGACGTGTGTGTGGCTAGGGGCTGCAGTTGGGGTTGGCGTGCCTCCTACCCTTTGTGCATGTCTTGTGGTGTGTGTGTGTGTCTGTGACCGCATGCCATGTTAGACCTTGACCATCCCTGATGGCGTGTGCAGTTCCATGCTCAGCCAATTCCCTTTATGACATGCACCCCTGGGGTTTGTCCATGCATGTTTGTGGGTTGTGCCCTTGCCATTGGTGGTTGCACATGGCCCCATGACTTACCTGGGTTGGTTGAAGTGCTCCTCTGTGATGGTGTCCCAGTGCAGCTGTGCCATCCGGATCAGTCGGAGGTCCCTTCAACCAAGGGGGGGCTGCCCATCACCATCTTCTCCAGCGTCCGCATCGCCCCATCTCTGTCCCCCTCTTCAACCTGTACAGCTATCCCACAGTCATTGGCCTTGTTGTGCAGGATGCAACAGGCCAGGAATAGCCCGCAGGCCTTTGAGGGGCTGTACTGTAGGGCACCACCAGACGTGTCCAGGCAATGGAAATGTGCCTTCAGCATCCTGAACACCCGCTCAATGACATTGCATGTGGTGGCATGTGCCTCATTGTAGCATTGCTATGATGGGGTCGTGGGCCACCAGTATGGTGTGAGCAGCCAGGGACGGAGTGGGTATCCACTGTCACCTGTGTATAGAGGGTGGACATTAGTTTGGTGATCAGCATCGCCCTGCCATGGGCCATCTAGGCCAGTAATCATGTCACCTCTGACTATGCCCCTCCCAAGATCCATGTCTTTCTGCGTGATTTGCATACTCACCCACTAGGTGGCCAGTGGGGATGTCCCCACTCTCAAACCTGTGGCACAGTGCAGACTGGTGCCAGATGAAGGCATCATGTGTTCCACCAGGGTGCATGGCACAGACATTGGTTATGTGCCCCCTGGCATTGCACATCACCTGGCAGTTGATGCTTGCATACCCCTTCCGATTTATGTATGTGGCCCCATCGGGGCCAGGTGGTGTGCGGATGGCCACATGGGTGCAGTCAATGGCCCTGAGCATGCCAGGCATACGTGCTAACCTGTGGAACTCCTGTATGTTTGCTGTGTGCTCTGCCAGTGTGCTGGGGAAATGGATGTACTCTGTAGCATGTGGCAGCAGTGCGCTGAGGAATTGGGTGAGTAGGCATGACTTGGCTGACTGGGTTATGCCTGTGGTGTCCCCTGTTGGTCTCTGGAAGGTACCCGTGGCAAGCAAGCACATACAAGCTGTCACTTTAGTCTCCACTGACAGAGCATGGCTCCGTCGTGTGGGTGTCTGCGTCACATCACTGCACAGCTCAGAGCCACCTCAGGATTGTCCAGTTCAGGCAGTACTGGCCCATGATCTCAGTGTCAGTGTACAGCTTGAAGCTGGTGCGGGCTCAGTACTGCCTGTTGGGGGCATACCACCAATGGGCCCTTCCACGGCCGCCCCCCCACTGCCTGCCTTCTCACACCCCTCATTACTGCCTCCATCTGAATGGTGGCACTGGCCATGTCCCTGGCATGTTACCCCCGGTAGCTGTATTACCATTCCCCTGCTGTCCTACTGCTACTCCCCTGCCCAGGAACACCTCCCAGTAGTGGACGTACTTCCCACTGTCCGTGCCCTCAGTCCTATGTGGCACTTCCCCTTTTGTCCTGTGCAGTGGCACAGGCTTCCCACTCCTTCCCTGTTCCTGGTGGTTCCAGGTGCTGTGTCGCTCCTGCCCTGTCCTGCTCACAACTACTGTGTTCCGCTTCAGTTCTCCCACATGTGGCTTTCCTGTAGCGTTCTTGTACCTCTCTCTTGTTCCTTTTTATTTTGGATCATTTCTGCTATCGTGCAACTTCCGTTTGCTCCCCTATTGCGCATGGCGCATGCTGTTGAATATCGCACTGCGCCATTTATTCATGGTTCCTCCCCCTTCAGTTGCGCTTGCATTCATTACCATTGCGCTCTTGTGCATTGTGATTTGGGGGGCACATCTGCCTCCCGCTGAATATCGCACAATGGCGCATTTTCGGACTTGCACTGGTGCATCCCTGTTGTGCATGGCGCAACCCTTTTGAATATCTGAGCCCATGTCTACAAACTATGCCATAATGATTTTAAAACATTTTATACTCAAAACATACTGTATCTCAGTACAAGAAATATGTTTTCTTACAGGAATGGTTTCAAATCCCAATCATCATCAATTCCTTGTGGTTTCATGCTGCTAAGGGAACAAATCAAAAATGGTTCCCTCTACAATAATTTTAAGCCTGCCCACATCCCATTTCTCTTTTTTTTTATTCTTTATTTATAAGTTTTAACAGCAAACTTACAGATATTGCCCCACAGAAGGATGCAAACACATTGTAACAACAGGGTCATTCTCTTACTGAAGGATTAAGTAGGCACCCTCTCAAGTCCCATGAACTTCATCAGATCTCCCTGAGCCCAGGGAGCAGGCATTGTGTACAGGAACATCAGCTCTGAAATGGCCTGCTCCACAATATAGTTTGAGCAATCTCTACTTGCAGCATTTTATATTCCAAAATATTCTGGTGGATAAACTCCAGGAAAACATTACATGTGAAAAGGAAAAAAGATTGATAGACGTAAAACATCATTAAAGAACACACAATAACATGTATACACACATATAGAACCTTCTGTTAGGGAGGCGGCTTGAAACCATGCAGAGGTGGAGACCTCCAAAGTAGTTGTCCATCTGTCTCTGCGCATCCACCAACAGTATCATTCACGCTATATGACTGTGGCAGTGCTGCCCGGCCATGCCAAAGATTAATCAAAAAAGAAGAACAGAGTTTAGACAGTTCATCACGTGGCTGTGGTTACTGAAAGTGGAAGGGGAGAACTGTGTCCTCTTCCCTTCACTTACTATGCCAGGAGGGATCCCCTCCCCAGCTTCCACTGTCTGTGGGTTGAGGAAGGGAGAGAGTGCTGCCACATTGGGGGGAAACAAATGATTACTAGAGTGGTCATGGCAGGATCATTGCCTCTTGCTTGGGGATTGAGCCCCCCCGGAGCTGTTCAAGCCGGTGCTGTGCTCTGTGATGAGCAGGTACAACTGCACTCCACCCCTGGCCTTGGTTATTATCATTGCCTCTTGCTTGGGGATCGAGCCCCCCTGGAACTGTTCAAGCCAGTGCTGTGCTCTGTGATGAGCAGGCACAACTGCACTCCACCCTGGCCTTGGTTATCATCATTGCCTCTTGCTTGAGGATTAGAGCCCCCGGAGCTGTTCAAGCCGGTGCTGTGCTCTGTGATGAGCAGGCACAACTGCACTCCACCCTGGCCTTGGTTATCATCATTGCTCATTGCCTTACCCATTTCCTGCCCTGTTTCTTATTAAGCCACAGATTATTTAGCACAGCATAAAAGGGAGAGGTGGTCCCATGGAAAGGCAGGGTGCAACTTGTTTTTGCAGTAGACCCAGAGTTAACAGCAAACATGTTCCTGCTGTATCAAGGGTAACCCCTAAGCCAATTACACAGATGCAGATAGTTATTTGTATCAGGACCACACCCAGGTGGGAAGGAAATGTGTTGCTGTAGGTGTGGTAATGCCTTTGCAGGCACCCTGGTCCAGACTTTGAATGTGCTGTCTAGTTGGCAGCTGTGCACTGTGCACCCATTCTGTAATTAGGCACTGGCCAGGTCTCCTGCCATTACTCAGCCTCATTCCAGTCAGTTGTGGCTGTTTTGGTGGCTGCTTTCCTTAACAGGAGAGGAGATAGGGGAAGAAGAGACTGCAATGAGCACTCTTCTTGAGGTCAGCATCAGAAAAGAGACTGGGAGGGCAATTCTAGTGGAATGTCCATGACATCTACAGTCTGACGTGAAAGAATGCGTAGCCTCCCCTCGCACGTACAGCTCTGCTGTCAATTGGGAGCATGCATCATCATGCAGCATGAGGGATCCCTGCATGTCTTCACTAACAGCAGCTGCAGGTCTGCAGACCAGTCAAGGACAGTTATTTACCTGACACTCCAGCAGATTTGTATATATTTCTGTAGTAAAACTACAAACCACACATTACCAGATGAAGGTGCAACTGTGTTTGATAAACAGGTAATAAAAGCATAGCATCACAGCGCACTCACAAAATAAATACAAGTGAAAATTTACTACATAAAACAGAACTCTTTCCCCAGAACTTCAGGTTACTCTGACTGTTCATCAAGGGGGGTATATAAATATGGGGTAGCTGGCTTTAGTAACGGGGCTACCTGCAACTCATGGGCATCTAATGGGGATGGGTGGTGATAATCCTTGCTGGGAGCCCAAAACAAGTCGAGGCAGCTTTAACCTTATGGGCTACATGTTTGCACCCTACTGCCTTGGACAGTTCAGCTCCGCAGAGGCGTGCTGCACTGTGCAGATTTCAAGGAGCTATTTGCCTGTGATGCCAACCACCAGTGACACCTTAGCACAAGGGGGGGTGCAAAGGGAGGAAGAGTGTTCAGGAAAGTGAGGGCCTATTAGAGGCTTGGGACAGCTTGCCCCCCAGACAACCAACAGACTCAACTGTTAGAGAATTTGTCAATTTCACAGACCAAATTTGTGGCTTGATCCAGTCCCCATTTGACCTGTCACCAATGCCTTCTCCCAGCCCACCCCACCCCACCACCATCATTACATACCTACAGGAAGCATCTAAATAACTAGTGCAAGCAATGTCAGAAAAAAAAAACAGTGCTCAGTGCTGTGCCACTGAAGAACTAACTACATGGGAGACTAGGCTGGGGCTGAGTGGAGGGGAAGGGGGGAGTGAGAGGAGATGGAAAGAAGGAGAGAGGGAACATTATCAAAACAGTGTCAGTTCTGCAAACCCCATAAATAGAAAGGGTGAGAGTGCCAGGTGGTGATGACTATCAGTGAGTTTCATAGTCAGTTTTGTCAAAGTCCAGAAATAATAGCAAGGAGTAACAATCCCAACCAACATTTCAATACAAAACTTGGGGATCAATCCATGGGATGCCATTCTTCCTGTCTCTGTGTAACCCCCCACACCACTTTTTTCTAGTTGCCACCGTCCAGATTGTGGTGCCATTTCCAGTCTCCAGGGTGACCCACAGTGCCTCCTCTCACCCCCGTTTACCCCTTAGTTCTGTCACTTTGATCCCTTCCCTTACATAGAGAGCTACTCCTCCTCCTCCTCCTCCTCCACTTCTACCCTCCCTGTCCCTCCTGTAGATTGTGTACCCTGGTATGTTGACATACCAGTCATGGGTCTCTGTGTACCTTGTTTCTGTGACTGCCACAATATCCAGTCATCCCTCTTCCATCAAGGTCACCAATTCTGGGTGCTTGTTACCTATACTACAAGCATTGGTACTTCACACCCTCCAGTTTTTGATGGCCTTACCCCTTTTTGCCCCATCACTGTCATTACTGCACTGTCTTTGTCTCCATTTACCCTTGCCTTCCCCCTATCAACTTCTTTATCTTGGTGTTTACCTCACTAACTACCCTGATCTTTTTGGGGAGGGCAGGATTTCCCTTCTCCTTTTCAGTGCCTTCCCCCTTGGCTAGTTTAAATGCTTGCCAATGAAGCATTTAAACCTATCACCTTGGATCCTGGTTACCCTCCTGGACAGATGCAGACCATCGTGCCAGTATAGGCCTGCATCCCTCCAGGTGGACCTCTAGTCCCCAATGAAGCCAAAACCCAGAGCTCTGCACCAGTTTTTCAACCACTGATTGAATCCCAGGGTGTGGACCACCCTAGCATCACCCATGGCATAGACAAGCAGCACCCCCGAGAAGGTTAGCATGCATGCTAATTGTCTACGGTCCCTCCCCAACTCCACAAACTCCTCCTGCACTGCTCTGATCATTTTCCCAACCAGGTCATTTGTCCCTAGATGGACAATGATATCCAGCTCCCTTCCTCGTGCAGCTTCTCCCACAATCCTGAGGATTCACTCCCTGTCTCTCCAAGCCATGGCACCAGGAAGGCATCTTACCTCCCTCCCCCCGTTCTACCCTCCTAACAATGGAGTCCCTCACCAGGAGTTGTTTCCTTACCCTGTAAGGTCCCATGCCACCCTCCTGTGGGTTTTCTTTGTGGAAGTTCCAAGCATCCTTCTTGGTCTCCACTGCGGGTGCCGCCATAGAGGAACCACACTCTGCCAGAATGGCATATGAACTGTGAAAAGGTAAAACTGGAGGGATGCACCTCTGCTCCACCACTCTTACCATCACTGAGCCCACTGTGGTCCAACTGCTCCTCTTTCTTGGCAAACTCTGAGGCAGCAGTGGTGGCCCTGGTGATCCCTGGGTGGGAAAGGAGGTTCCCAAATCCTGGCCAACTCAGCCTGGAGATGAGCAACCTCCTTCCTCAGCCCAGAGAGGTGCTTACAGATGGGACAACACCGCATCCTCCAGAATGTCTCCCAGAAGACTGCTGCTCCACAGCTACTGCACTGCACCACTCCCATCATATCTCATTTGTGGCCTCTTAACTGCTGTTTTTTATACTTACTCACTCCTCTCTGTTTATTTTTTCTTTTATGTAATTTTTTTTCTCCCTGCTTTTCTGCTGGTTCTGTGTCATTAAAGCTCCTGATCTTCCTGTTTTAGGACAGGAAGTCCCTATATTCCTCAGTAGTCTCCTTCTTACAGTACTTGCTCAGAGTCAGACCTCCAGCAGCTAGGGAGGGATGGATAGCTACTCTTTTCCTTCTAGGATGGTGAGTCTTCTGTACCTCTGTGATCACTCCTTTTCTGCTCCCAAACAGGAAGTTCCTGTTGTCAGTCACATCCTGTGCCTATAAAAGTAGAACTGGGTAAGGCTGTGGGTGGAGGGGAGGGATGGAGGGCAATATAACCCCAGTAAAGTTCTAACAGCAGCTCCTTCCTCTTGCTGTTCTCTCCCAAAAGCTATCTAAGTCCATTTCTAAATCGAACACCTAGGTTCCTTCTGCTCTAAGCCACTCCCCTAATTCACAGTTTATTCCTTCACCTAGTTAACTGCATAGAAATTTCTTCACCCAACTCAGACAAACCATGCTGACTCTTTTTGTTTGTTTGTTTTTACCCTAAATTGAAGTTCCCGTTAGTAGAGTTCTAGTTCTTTAGTCCAGTAGAGCAGTAAAGTTCTAACAGCAGCTCCTTCCTCTTGCTGTTCACTGACAAAAGCTCTCTAGGTCAGTTTTTAAATGCAAACACCTAGCTTCCTTCTGCCTAAGCCACTCCCCCTAATTTACAGTTTCTTCCTTCACCTAGCTAACTGCATAGATAACAATTTCTTCACCCAACTCAGGCAAACACACTGACTCTTTTTTGTTTGTTTTTATCCTAAATTGAAGTTCCCAGTAGTAGAGTTCTAGTTCTTTAGTCAAGTAGAGTAGTAAAAATATCCACATATGGCATACCATTTAATTCTGGCAGAAATACTCAGATTGGTATCACTGCTAGCTGTAGATTGTATACCAGGCTCATTATCTAAAGAAAGGGGGTGGGGTACAATTACCAAAATGAATCATTGTGAAAACATCCAGGTCCAAGGAAAAGGATGCTATATGTATGCTAGACCTAACTGCTGAGGGTGCCCTATTAATTCCACACAGAAGCAATGATCAGATTTTCCAATGCAGCAGCTGGGATTGGGCAGTATGGCTTTATTCACAGATGTTACTCAAGCACAAAGTGGATCCCCAATGGTTGATCAAGGCATACAAATGCATTCTTTTCCCAGACACTCTTTGCTAGGCAACACAATTTCCCATGGAAATCATTTCTTTCTCTTTCCCATGGTATATGCACATAGTTTGAACTACACACCTGAACATTTTCATTTCCCAAGAGTGTATGCTTGTGGACTGTGGACTGTTGCCACACACTCAGAACATCTTCTATTTTTCAATGAGTGTACTTTTGTGGATTGAACCACACACTCAGAACATCCTCCTATGGCAATGGCTTTTGCCTGGTGCTCTTCAATGAACCAGTTAGCCCTGCCTTGTATTCTCCATATGGTGTTCATCCCACCCTTTGTTCCAACCAACAGTCTCTACCATTCCTTCATGGTTAAACCAAAGAAGCCTTCAATCCCACTGAATTGCTAAAGAATCCAAACTTTGCTTCACATTAACACACTTAGATGAACAGGGGTCCTGGCCAGTGCAATCTAGCCTTATCCTGGGCATACACACCCCAGACAACCTCCTAAATTAAGAACCTATCTCCCATTCTGTACTCACAGATTGGTTACTCCTTCCTTTAGACATGAGAACAACCCAGAAAGCATCCATTTCCATGGTAGCTTGTGAAATTCTCCACAAATGTCCTACTCAAAGGCAGCTGTTCACACTAGGAACTTCTGGGGATTGCCCTTTGGATCCACTGAACTAGCAGTCCCTCTCAGTTCTCCTGGAGTGAAAATCAAGGAATCTTGCTGAAGAGGGCCTCCACCACTTCCCTGGGAGCTGAAGATGTAATCCAAACTAGGATGAGAAACACAGGGCTCTCAGGGACAGAGCCCCAACTGGCAGACCTCCTGCCACTCTGACTGTTACTGCTGAACTCCAAACTCAGACACTGCTGAACATTCTAAACTTCCCCAGAGCAGCTGACCCAGGAATGGTTATGCTGCTGCAAGAGTTCTAAATGACATAATCATCCCCACTCAGGCGAGCTGAGTAAACAATGATGTCATTACGTAAGAAGCTCCTAATTGAGCTCCTTACCAGTTGTCTTTTCTACCTGCCTAACACTAGTACCAATGGGATTCTAGTAAACCCAGGAGACTGGGTGGTTACATCTACTTTCCTCTTTCCTTGCCCCTTCAGCTCCTGTTGCTATTGCAGCATTTCCCTCTCTGCTCAGTATCTCTTGTCCATCAGCCGTTGCTTCTTCATGGGTGCCTAGTGGTTTCACTGGGAGTGAGGAGTGGAGTAGCCAAGGGAAGCATCTTTCTTGTCTTGTCACTTAGGAACTGGTTCTTCTGTGGAGTATAAACTTGTCACTGATCCCACCCAAGTCCCAGTTCTATTTCTGCCCAGTCTGGGAGGGTTCCATCTTCCTGATCTTTGCTGCTTCATGCCCCTGTGACCAGATCATGTTGCCTTTCATATCTGCTAGTTCATGGCATTACTAGGGTTTCTGCCATGCTGGAAGTCTGTGTGCTGCACATACCAGGTCTGCCTGGGCTGCTCAGGTCTCCACTGTTGTCCCACACCCTCCTGTGTGTGCTGGAGTGAGGAACGTTGATCAGGCCAGTCCTTTGCCACATAGTGGCTTGCCTTCTGAACTGCAAGGAAGGTGTGTGGGGCCCCATTTATGTTAATACTCAGCTTGGCCAGGTATTGCAGGTTGTATGGTAGCCCAACCTCCTGCAGCACTTCATTAACTACCTAGTAGCCTTTCCTCTTCTGAGTTAATTCAGTGAAATAATCTGCAAAGATGTTTATTCTGTGACCCTTTCAGGTACCCGGTTCCATACCAGGGACAGTGTATTCTCCTTAGTGGGAATCCCAGGTACCTGGCTATGATGGGTTGGGGTCAGTCCCAAACCTTGGGAGCCAGGCCAAGAATCCAGTGTGCCTGTTATGTCTCTAGGGCAGTTTTCAGGAATGTCTTGGTAATGGTGGAAACTTCCTTTGTAAAAATCCCACAACATCTTGTTGTTCAGCTCCTGCATGGAATTCTAAGAAGTGCAGGTTATTTCTGCAGCTATGCTTTTTTCAGAATCTTCCACCCATTCCCACAGCAGCACCTATATTTCTGCTGCATATGGGTGTCCTTATCATCAATGCAGAAAAGGTAGGTCTTGGTGTCTCTCACCTTATGCTGAAGTTCCTAGACTTTCTTCTCAAGGGTGGCAGCAGAGGACTTGAAAACTGTGATCTCTTCCAATACTAGCTGTAGTGTGTGTTTAATTTCAGTCATATCACATGATGGTTTAGATGCTGCTGCTGCTCCTGCTGCCATCTTCCCACTTGTCTCATGGCCACTGATGTTTCTGAGGAACAATTTGATGGGTGAGCCAAATTATGAAGTGAGCATTGGAGCAGATTTATTTACATCTTCTAAAGCTTATTTGAGTCAAATTGGTTGCAGCCAACTGGAGATATGACTAAAAATGTGGCTGGTTGGAACACAGCTTCTGCCTCATTCTGCCATCCTGCTCTATAGCTCCCATATGAGCCCCAGAGATACCCAGGCAAGCTACCAGTCTATACTGGTCTTGGCATACCACTTGGACATGTAGTTTGGAAATCATAGTGGTTAATAGCACCATTTACATTAGCTATCTATGTGCACACCCTTAGCTCTTCCCCATTTGGAACAAATTACTGGGACAGCCTCAGGTGATTTTAGGCACAGCACACTGTTCTAAATGCCAGTGGGGCAGAGACAGGATCAATCAAATATGAAAGAAATATTTCAGCATAATTAAATTAAAAAAAATACATGCATTTTGCATAAAAGCTAATCAGGCCATGCCTTATGCCCATACATGTCCCATTACTGCTGACATTTCCTTAAGCTATTTTAGAGCTAGATAAAGGTTTATAGAGAAGTACAGTAGGATAGAGTAGCTGTTTTTTTTGTTTTTTTTTTATTATGCTTTTATTCCCCTACTGCCAGCTGTCTGGAAGCTCAGCCTAGTCATGGACCTCAGGCTTCCACCTCTAAATTAACTGTGACCCATCAATACCCCTGGCTTAACCCCCAGGGGCTGCATCACCAGCTCTCAACAGTGCCACAAAAAATGGGATAGGTTGGAGGGCTGGCCTGGAGACTAATTGGAGCCGAGGCAGGCTTCATCTAGGGCAGCCAGCAGCTGAGAGTTTTTCCTTGTTTTTTCTAGGGGCAGGGCTGTGCAGTGACATCCAATGTCCATGCCCCTGAACGTTCTGACACGGTCACTGTGATACCACCAGCCTCCTCCAGGGGTCCAACAAGCACTGGTCATACCCTCCTCCCCATGGAGAGGAGGCAGTCCTCAGGGAGCTCCATTCTTCTTCCCATGGCTGGCCCTGCAACAACCCGGGTCTATTCCTGAACCTAAGTCACTGGCATCACAAGCAGAAATCCAACCACTGCGCCAATGGGCCAGCTATAGCTGTTTTCATTTTTTAGTTTTAGAGTATGTCTGCTCAGTCCACATTTGTTTTTATCTTTGTTTCTCAGGTGACACTTATTTGTTGCAAATCATAATTAGAGCCACTTTCTATGCTTTGCTAAGCTCCGCATCGTGCATTCTAAATCAGACAATAGACTAGAAACATTAAACCTTATGTCATTATCTACCCATCATCGAGATTTATTACTCCTGTTTGATATGGTTCAGGATCCTTATCTTATGACTGAACTAGGTTTACAATTTCAAGATCTTACCTATGATATTAGAGGTCATCCTTTACAATTAATAAGAAAACAATTCAAACATACAAGCCACCACTACTTTTTTACACTTAGAACCATAGGCCCTTAGAATAGACTACCACTGGATGTTATTACTAGTGAAACTAAGAGAATTTTTAAATACAGATTGGACAAATTAGGTAATACGGGTTATGGCCTTTCTTATTATCATTTGGCTTTGTGTAAGAGCGTTATGGGCGGCTGCCTTCTTGCTCTTTCATGAACCTTAGTATGAGCCTTAGTATGAACTGCTTGGTTCAATCAGCACAATTACATAGACGTTTACTTGAATGCTGTTGCATTGAGGATTTAACCTGTTTTCAGTTTGATCATGCTATGCAGTTCTCATGGGGCTGTGAGGTGTGCAACTGGTCAATGGGACTGCTGTGATTAATGTTTGTGGGGATCCTGCCCCAGAGCATTTGACATTCAAAGCTCTGGGGCAAGACATTCAAAGCTCAGTTTGGATTAGACAGGCTGCTTAATACATGGTGAAGAAACTGCCCCATGTCTGGTATCATGGCCATACAGGAGGGTTTCTGTGTGTGGTATGGCACACATTAGGCCTTGTCCTCGCAGGGAGAGGGCAGCAGTTTCAGTTTGCCAATGAGATCAATATCTTGGTATCTGGATTACCACAAACTAAACACCTTAATAGACCTAAATTTCATTCCCTTACTCACTGCTTTAGAGACAAACTTTTAATAGGTTGAAAAGACTCCACTTGAACTTTTGTGGCACAATATCTGCTTACAAGATGATGGCCTTCCCAAAGTTCTTATTCTGCTAAACAGTCTATCCTTACCAAGCCCTATCACCAAATTCCAGCACCTGGAAAAACTTTTCACTTTATTTTCATGGGAAGGGACAAAGCCCCGCTTTAGTGTTCAGAAGCTGATTTCACCAGGCATAAAGGCATATGGGCCCTACCCTGACTCTGGACATATCACCAGGTAGCGAGTATCAGACAAGACTAGATGTCCATGTGGGTGGCAAGCCAGTGTGGCTTCTTTTAGATGATAGTCTCATTCTAGGTCCTACCTAAGTGCAAGAAGCCCACTGCCAAAGTCACAAATCACCATTATCCAGGTTTTCCAGTCAGACCTGGCATATTCTAACAAAACATCATAATTGGAAATCCCACCACCTTGGTAACTAGGAGCCACTATGGTGCAATCCCTGTCTCGCTATAGATGAGCTGTAGTACACTCTGTCTCCTGGGAAGCCAAAGAGATACAGATGGTGGCAACACTGAGGGACCAGTGACAGGGACATTGGTCTCCTTCAAGAACCTGTTCATTAGATATTCCTTCCCCCAGTTGGACTTCTAGAAATATCTCCAGATAATGACAGCAATCTAAACCAGATATCACATTCCAAAACAAGATGCAGCTGACCTCCTGCAAATACCTTGGTGAAGTAATCTGACAGTGCACAGAGTCTCAGAGGCAGGATTTATAACTATATCCTCTCCCCCATATCCTACCTCTGCAAAACTGCAAAGAAGCCTGGGAGAAGGAGCTGCAACTTGACATAACAACCATGGTGTTAGAGTCATTAATTCAGTCAGCACATACAGGGTTCTGGGGCATTCATTTTTTTAAATTAATTTATGTTTATTGAATTTCAGCGCACATAAAAACAAACATAACAACTTAATTCTAATTGATAATACAAAGGAAAAAACAGATTGGAGATCAAATGACCAAGAATGGTTTCATAAGTGTATAAGTTACACAAAGGTAAAACTATAAGAAATAATACTAATGTACTAAATTAAATAATCTAGTTGTCATTAAAGTGGTCTAAACTATACCATCCTAAAGAAAACATAACAAAAGAAAGTGAGATAGAATTGTGAGAGTAAAGTTAAATTAACTAAATAAGGTTGAAGCAGTAATTAAAGGACCTGTAATTAAAACCAGTGGTGGGCTGAGATGCATATTTAGCTATTGTCTGAGTGAATGGAAAGACAAAAGATAGTTTAAGAATAGAAAGATTTACAACCTGAAAACATGTGGATATATAAATATTAATAGTTATTTAACAGATAGTTATAAAGAGGGCCTAGATTTTTATTGAAGCTATTCAAGTTATCCCTGAAGTCATAAAAATGTTTGTCAGTACTAATAGCTTCTATTCATTCATTTTCCAATTCTAATGACAGCTGACTTTTTTACTGTCCATAGGCTCAAAATATAATTTTTAGCAGCCATAAAAATTAAAGCAATTGCGTGTTTTGTTCTACTGTCTTTTAGTGACACATTACCTAATTGTCCAATTAAGCACATTTCAATATTCAGGTTCTGACATATTTCTCTTACATTTATGAATTTGCTGATAATTGTTGACCAACAATGTTGAGTAAAAGAGCATGACCAAAACATATGGATTAGATTACCTTCTGGACTATTTCATTTAGGGCAGGTAGCTTCAGTTTAATGTTATTTTTTTTTAGTTTAAAAGGGGTATAGTATGCATTATTTAAAAATTTTGAATTAAGTGTTTCTGTGATTAACCGAAAAAAAGATCTTGCATGCAAAATCCCAAATCTTGGACCAATTCCACCCCAAAACATCCTGATTCATTGCATTAGACCAATATGTTATATCGTCTTTTGAGGTCCCTTTAATACATGTTAATGATGAATCCTTACCGATTATCGTGTTAGGAGATTTCAATGCTAGATTAGGGGATGCCAAGATATTAGATATGAACATACAAACATTCAAAGAAGCCAGCAGAAGAAGGCCATTTGGTCTCTCAAGTCTGCTCATATTGCAGGGTCCACAGCTTGAACTAATGTCCCTGTCCTCCCTCCCCACTCCTCCCATCCTCTCTACCCATGATCTTTACTTTAGCTCTACACCTGTCCCAGCCTCTCTTAAAGCTGCCCACTGTCTTCAATGAAATGACCACTTCTGGCAGTGTATTCCAAGTGTCCACCACCCTCTCTGTGAGGAAGTGCTTCCTGACCTCCCTCCTAAACCTCACACCCTGCAATTTAAGACTGTGCCCCCTAGTGTTATGGTTGCAACTCAGCTAAAAGAGACTCTCCTTTTCAACTTTATGTACCCCTTTCAAGTACTTGAAGGTCCCAATCATGTCCCCTCTCTCTCTCTCTCTTGTGTCTTACAGGGAGTACATGTTCAGTGCCCTCAACCTCTCCTCATATGCCTTACCCTGCTGACCCTCTATCATCTTTGTAGCCCCCCTCTGGACATTTTTCAGCAGGTTAATATCCTTTTTGAGGTGCGGGCACCAGTACTGAACTCCATACTCTAGATGTGGCCTTACCAGTGACCTGTACAAGGGCAGTATAACCTCCTCTCTCCTACTACTGATCCTTAGATATTCATCCCAGCATCTTGTTTGCCTTTGCTGCTGTTTTCTTGCACTGCATGGAGTGCTTCAGATCCTCTCCCAGATCATTATCCTCCTCCTCTGATGCAGATACTCATATTCCACCCAGGTAGTACTCTGTCCTTTGAGTCTTGGCCCCAATAAGCATAACTTTGCATTTTTGACAAAAGGTTGGTCCCATGACCAGTTTTCCACCCATCTGGCCATCTTTCCCCAACCCCAAGATCCACCAGCTTCCTGACCAACTTTTGTGGGGCACTGAGTCAAAGGCCTTACTGAAATCAAGATAGAGGATGTCTACTGCTTGGCCCTGTCTACTGTCTTAGTGACATGATCATAGAAGTCAATCAGGTTTGTTTGACATGATCTCCCCCCATGAACCCATGCTGCCTTATGTACTGGAGTCCATGCTCCTCTAGATATTCCACTAACCTTTCCTTTATTATGGTCTCCATGAGTTTGTCCACAATTGAGGTCAGACTGACTGGTCTGTAATTCCCTGGGTCATCCTTAGGATCACTTTTGTGGAAGGGTACTTCATGTGCTATTTTCAAATCCTGTGGTACCACACCTGACTTTAGTGGGACTTAAATAAAGAACAAAAGATGTAATCCTACTCATCCTAAGCTTAGCTACAATAGAAAATGGATAAAAATCTAATAAACAAGGAAAACACTTGCTGCCATTATGAATATTTAAATTTCATTTTATTAAAAGACAGATCAACAGCGACCAATCTGGAACACTCACTTTTTTAGGTCCAACAGGTTCATTAACTTTAGACCTAGTATGGTCCAATATGTTGGCCATTAATCTATTTTCTGATCTAAAAATTATTCTATGTCTAGAGTCTCCACATCTTCCTCTTTGGACTACATGGGTTATTAAACATTTAAAGGTTAAAATAACTGTGCCTCTAGTGCAGAATAGTGAAATAAATTGTAAAAGAATATGCTAGAATTATTCTGCCATAACTAAATGTATTGATATTTTAGAATCTCATCATGTTTCCAATCTGAAAAAAGAAATAATTTCATTTAATGAACCAAATCAGACTCTGAAACATTGGGAAGATCTGATTAAATATTTAGGATCATTGTTCTTGCAAATATCCCTTGCACCAAGAACATGGTAACATTCAGTTTAACAGTTCCTGCAGAATATTGAAGCAGAGATTGGTGGAACATCTGGTTGTCAATGGACTACAGGACCCAAGGCAGCACGGTTTCACCAGGAGGGTCATGTCAGTCCAACCTCATTGAATTTTTTGACTGGATGACTAGGGAGGTGGATCAGAGGAGGGCAGTGGACATGGTCTATCTGGACTTCAGCAAGGCCTTTGACACTGTGCCACATAGAAGACTATTACACAACCTGGGGAATATGGGTGTGGGCAGGACAGTAGTGTGGTGGGTAGGTAACTGGCTGGGTGGCAGGACACAGAGGGTGGTGGTAAATGGCTGTCACTCCACAGAGGGAAGAGTGACCAGTGGGGTACCACAGGGATCAGTGCTGGGACCAGTCCTATTCAACATCTTCATCAGTGACATTGCACAGGACCTAGAAGGCAGAATTTCACTGTTTGCTGATGACACAAAGCTCTGTAACAGAGTAGACGCACCAGAGGGTGTAGATAGAATGAAAAGGGACCTGCAGAAACTTGAAGAATGGTCAGGGGTTTGGCAGTTGAAGTTCAGTGCAAAGAAGTGCAAGATAATGCATATGAGGCACAAAAACCCTGGCACAATATATCAGTTGGGGGGTGAGGATATAGCATGCACCAAGCAGGAAAGGGATCTTGGGGTTATTATCTCTGATGACCTCAAGGTAGGGAAACAGTGTGACAAGGCAGCAGGAAAAGCAAATAGGATGCTGGGATGCATAGGCAGGGGCATCACCAGCAGGAAAAGGGAGGCCATAATTCCACTAAACAACATGTACTCCCTGGAGGAGAGGAGGGAGAGAGGGAATATGATAGAGACATACAAGTATCTTACAGGGAAGAACAGGGTGCAGGAATACACTATTTTTAAGTGAAAAAGATGTTCCGGGACTAGAGGGCATGGGATGAAGTGGGAGGGAGGACGATTCAGAAGAAACGTGAGGAAGAATTTCTTCACAGAACGGGTGGTGGACAAGTGGAACACCCTGCCAGAGGAAGTGGTGGGGGCTGAAACAATCACGGGATTTAAGAATGCATGGGATAGACATAAAGGAATTCTGGAGGTCAGGTGTAAGGGGCAACAGACTTCTAGGAAAACATAAACTGAACTTACAAACTCAAATGGGCAGACTGGGTGGGCCATAGGCCCTTATCTGCCAACACTGTCTATGTATCTATGTATCTATGTAATAGCAAAAAGAAACATGAATAAAATACTTCTCTTAAAAACTAGATTTAGTAGTTGCCATATTGGTCCTTATTTACTCAGGATTTCATGACAAGTTGTATTCCTTTGGGGAACAATTACAGTGACTGAAGTTAATATACGTTCACTAGGAGAGAGATTGTGTGTGTGTGTGTGTGGGAGAGAGAGAGAGAGAGAGGAGAGAGAGAGAGAGAGAGACAACATCTCGTTTAGGCTTTATATCTCCCCACCCACTTATTGTGATGTGGGGTGGGTTAGGTTGTATTGTTTGTATGTACAGGAGGAGATAAATTACATTTTATCTCTTTTCAGATTCCCTAGACACTTGTGGTACATGAAGTTACTACATTCTCAGTATATATTGACATCAGTACATATCAGGCTGCATGGTCTGAATTCCTTGAGGTTCCTCGACTAAGTTTTTGTTTAACACTAATATTATCATTTATATTTAAATTATCATTTATATAGTCCTGAGGTTTTTGTAATTTCTTGGGCCTTTAATTTAGCTTGAGAATACAGCTGGGTGGCATGTCCAGCTAGGTTTTACACATCACAGTGTGCACTGATGTTTTTAGACAACTTTACTGGTAATTCTTGTCTTTAATGCATACATTGTAATTTCATGAGCCCTATAACTATCTTAGTTTGTCTTTAAGCTGGGTGGGGTTGCCTTTCAGTAATCACATCCTTATACTGACTGTGACACTCATGGCTTGATTGGGAGTTATCTGCTTCAGCAGTGTTATCGATATGTCAATTAAATTTATGTGCAGTAGGATTCTTTGTATGTGTGTACACCAAACACATCTGAACCAAGTTCATTCGGACTGAGGGCAGTATTGTACTGTTAAACTTCTCTGACATCATCTTCTGGTTTTTTAAATGAGTATTTTAAACCAATGGGATTTTTCTGTTTTCTCTGCATTATCTAGCTGTTATAAGTATTGTATTTTCTAAACAACTGCCATGAGCTTCTGAAGAAGGACTGGTTGGTCCAGCTAGAGCACTTTGTTCTTGTTGTTACATCTATGTTGGTCCATTAAAGGTATCAAATCATTTGCTTCTCTTGAAAAAAAACACTTGCAGCAATAACTAATAGTACAATAAATAAAGAGAAACAGTATAAAGCAACTCTGGAAGTAGAAAAGAAACAAATATCAAGTAAACATGTGGCAAAAACTAAAAAAGGCAGTCTTTTCTAAGGACACTGGAAAATTTTGGTTGCTAGCAAGACAAGGGTTCAATGAATGTTCTGTAAACATAAAAGCTAGCATTACTCCTGTAGCTTGGCTAAATCACTTTTCAAAGTTGTATTTTTCTCCTACAGAAATAGCTCCAGGCAAAAATGTTAAAACATCTAGATTTTGCTATCCCAAACCTCTATATATTGAACTAGAGGAAATAATATTAGCTATCAGCAACATTTCATTAAACAAAGCTCCTGGACCCGACAGTATATTAGCAGAAACATTCAAATCATTTAGAGATTGGTGGATACACATACTTCAGATAATTTTAATTATTTTATACAATGGGAATTTTTTCCTGGAAGTTGGTGGGGTAGCATAACTTATCTGCTTTATAAGAAAGGTGATAGTAATAACCCTTTAATGTATTGGCCCATCAGCCTAATAGATTCTACCAGAAATTATTTATTAGAATCATATTGGCTCAGATTCAAACTTAGGTCAAAGAAAATAATATTTTGAATGAATTACAAAATGGATTTAGACCCCACTGATCTACACTAGAACATGATTATGTCTTAAAACATCTAATATGGAAGTCCACAAAGTAAAAAACACAACATTTTACTGCTATTTTATAGATTTAAGGTCAGCTTTTGACTTAATAAGTAGGACCATATTATGAAAAACTGTAACCGATTATAAAATTGATCCCACATTGCTGGACATTATAGTTAGATTACATTCAGGTACCTGGCTCCAGGTTCGCTACTCACATTTCAACGCTCTAACATCCAAAGTTTCAACAAACTTAGGTGTCTGACAAGACTGCATATTAGCACCAATTCCTTTTAATTTATACATTAACCCAGTTATAGAATAATTAAAAATGATGATTTCCATTACCCCAAAATTGTAAATAAAATTATATCTTGCTTGGCCTATGCCAAAGACCTTCTATTAATGTCTACGTCTTTGCCTGGTTTACAAAGAAAACTGAATTATTTCTCAGAATTATGTAAAAATTATAAATTAATAATAAATACAGAAAAAACAAAGTTAGTAATATTTGGAAATAAAATATTATCTCAACCCTCGGTTTTCATTGATAAATCTAAGATCTTCTCCGTCAATTATTATGATTACTTAGGAATAAGATTTTTGAATAACTCAAAATGGTCATTACATTTAAATTTAATGATCCAAAAGTTATCAACATCACTTAATGTCTTTAAATGCTTTAGTTCTAAGTTAGGACATGGTTCCATACTTGGTCTCCTTAAAGTAATAATTGCAAAATTACATCTAGTATATTATACACAGTGGAACTCTGGGCAAATAACATTACTTTATCACCCCTAGAAAAGACTTTAATCAAAATGTACATGTACATTCTAAGAGTTAACCAAACAGTTCCCGTGGAAATTGTTTGGACAGAGTCAGGCAAATATTCTTTAACAACTCTGATTCAAGAAAGAACCACAATATTTATACTCAAGCTTTTCCTTCTAAATGAAACTCGTCTCCTGAGGCAATGCCTCAAAGAGAAACTAGATTATCAAAAAAGGGGTTTCAGTTCACTGACAATGACTCCGATAAAGGCATTATTACCTCAGAACAGATTTGGACATCTTCTTTATGAAATTTATATCACGCCATTTGAAATTATTTCAACTTAGATTAAGTTAAGATTTAGAGACAGAGAAATGTCAACAAATAGAAACAGAATAAATTTGCTCAAAAATTATAGATGATATAAAACCTTGAAAAGCAATCATCAATTAGAACCTTATTTATTACTATTGTTTAACCCAGACAACAGTACAATCTTAACTAGATTCCATGAGGAATTATTTGTGTCAAGCTACATATATTCTTCACAAGGAAGACCTGGGGCCTGATTCCAAGACAGTTATGCCAGGAGTAACACAGTACACCATTTCTGATAGTGCAAATCGTAAGTTACGTCAGCAATTTTCGACATGTGCAATTCCAAAGGAACACTTAGGCTGCAACCCACAACTGCTATGACAAACGCAAGTTATGATGCAGATATGCCAAAGAATGCCTACTCAAGTGCGTAACACAGTCTACAACAGGCATAACACACCAGCACCACGGAACTGCTATTCCAAAACAGTTGGCATAATAAATACAGCAGAGGAAAGTCACATAAGTTAGAACAGGTAATAGCTGTCCTAAACAGTGCACAGGCCAGGGAAACACCCCCCAGCCAGAAAGCAGCACACCACACAACCAGTAGGCCCCCAATGTGGACCAAAGGGCAAACAGTGGAACACCTAAGTAAATGTGCTCAGGACAGCCAGGATAGAGTGAGATGGGGAGCAGCATGATCAGACATGCCAGTAGAATGTGAACAAGAGAAGCAACATGGACCACAGCAAGCAGCAGCAAGACCTCAACACAGAATGGGGGACAAGGCAGCACCATGTTGCACAGAGATGCAATGGGATGTATAGTACAATGGGGAACAGTGCCATGCAATGTGGGACAGTCTGAAGGGAAGCACCACACACAGTCTAGCAGTGGAATACACCGCACAGGTGGCAAGAGGGGTAGAACAGGGATGGCAGAGACCTGTGAGCACAGGTACCACCATAGCCCCCCCAGGCAGCAGCAAGGTGGCATCAGCAGCACAACAGGGGACACACAGTGACACAATGCAGCACCTGCAATGGCATGATGCCTATGCCAATGCCACTGTGTCACCAGGGGAGGTGACAGTAGCTGCCAGGTGACATGCAACATGAGTGGCTGCAGCTGAGCAGGAACACTACCCAGGTATTCTGAACAGCAGCTGTGAGGCAGGACTGTGACCACTGGATAACAACACAGGCACACACGGGGGACCACACCATGCACATGTGACAGGCATGGGGGCACATGAAGTAAAGGGCACCACAGACCAGGGAAACAATGCCGGGATGATGACACCAACAGGCACAATGCTCCTGCCATGGTCACTGATGCATGTAAACAGTGCAACCTCAACATGGGCACAGCACTGGGTGGCACAGACCTGTAAACAGCTTGTGGTGAGATGCACCATTGCCTTTGTCACTGATGCCACCCACAGGGACCACTGGTCCCCCAGGTGGAAGGGAGCCATACAGGTCCAAGGCTGCCACACAGCCAGACCATACAAGGTGTGGCGGCACATGGGCTGGACCAAGCATAGTGTGCTGCATCACACAGACACCATGTGGATGCAACCACCGGTGCGTGCAAAGGCTGTGGGATGCACAGCTGGCACAGACACCAGCTGCATAGTGGGAACACACAGAGGATGGTGCAAGACCATCACAAGTGTGCCCCCATGTTCCTGGCGACACACGCACATGCCCATGCACACAAGAGACAGGCGTGCAGAGCCAGGTGTGTGCAATAAACATTTAATGGTTAGCATGGAACAGGTAATAACAATAAACAGGGTAAAACCAATACACAGGTACAAACAGCAGTAAAGGGTACAACAGCAGTAAAGGGCAAACAGCAGTAAAGGGATAAAACATCATGGAACAGGTAGGAATACAACACAACAGCAGAGGTCCCACCAACACACCCCACACACCAGTCCATGAGGCTACCCTGGCAATTTCACCACCTATATACAAGCCCCCACTCCACATATACAGCCCTGCCTCCCATGGCACAACACAGGTTGTCATTGTAGGTGCAAGTGCCTGGAACTCCCCAGAGGCACCCAGGGAACCGTGCAATCCAGCCACATCCCCAGTATGGTGGACACCAACTGGATAAGCTGCTGGTTGTCCATTTGTGGCTAACCAGGGTCCAGCACAACCCCCTGGCCAGGCTGACCCCAGGTGCCCCATCACTGCCATCCTGCCCAACTGGCGGTGGCTCCTCCAAGCCACTGCTGCCTACCTGGTAGACAGGGTCGTCCTCCTGCTGTGTGTCACGTCCTCCACCTGTGCAACACTTGGTGGCATCACTGAGCCCTGTGGCACCTCTGCTGCAAACTTCTCAGCGGTCCTGCAGCTGGCACATCCACGGCCACTGCCCCACAGTGTCCTGCACTGTGAACACTGCAGCATTCGACTGTCCTTGGTCCCCTGCGGCCACCATCCATGGTGTCTGGAACCACCAGCACCTCTGCCTCCTCCACCACCTCCTCCTCCAATGTTGACTGGGGATGGGCCTGACCCTCCGCTAGTGGCAATGGGTGCAGTGATGGTAGGCCTCAGCGTGGTTGCCTTGACCTCTGCCATGGCCCTCAGCAGGGCCCTCTGTTGGGGTGTCAGTTGGTTATGCACACCAGTAAGAATGCAAAGGCTGCAGTCAGTGCAGGTCCTGGACATGCCACATGTACACACACACACACACACACACACACACACACACGCAACACATGCCACGCAATAGTCACTAAGGGGCCAGCATGGAATGGGCACAACACCTTCACCTGCATGCCTACCTGCCATCACTGCAACACCTCCTGTTGCAGTCCCTACACATGCCATCCAGCTGGCCTGGTCACCATGGACAACACCTGTGTGGAATGGGAACACGGTTACATGTGTGCACCACTACAGGCCATGGCTTGTGCGGTGGTGCTGCACCACTGTGTAGCAAGCTGTAGGCATATCCACCAGCACCCACATCCTGTCCCGTCCTCATCTCAGCATCCCTCCACCTTCCCATGCTGATCAGCCACTCCAGGGGCCCCGGGTCCTGCCATGCCAGATCCTGCCAGTGGTGTTGTAGCTGGCAGACAGTGCGGTGTATGCTGCTGCTGGCATCCAGATGTGCCCCGGTGGCTCACCATGCCCTGTCCTCCTTTGCTGCAGTGGCATCCTGCCCCAGTGGGAGTAGTGTCCACCCCACTTCTGGACCATGTTTATGAGCATGGTGGTCTCCTGTGGGGTGTAATTGAAACACACCACTCAGGCTCGGCCTGCGCTCCAAGGCATGACAGATGCAGGGAACTGGCACGTGGATGTGGGAATGTGTGTACAGACCAGCAAGGGAACAAGGCATAGCACATGTGTCAGTGCACAGTAGCGAGGCATCCATGTCGGCAACACCCCACAAGCAGTCCATCTGGAAATGCGGTGGTGAGCATGGCGGATAGGGTTGGGGCACAGTGTCACTGGGCATGGCACTGCACTGTGCATGCCACACCCTGAGGGTGGCATAGCAGGGGGGCTGGCACATGCATACCCCTGCACAACACAACCCCTACTGATGGTGTACATGACACCATCACCACCACAGGTGGCATGGCTTGGCTGTGTGGTGCCATGCACACACAGCACCACCCACACTGTCACACAGCTGCCCCAACAGTGTACCGCCATGCTGCCATTCCCAGGCCAGGCATGCTGAGGTGCATGACCGTCCCACACATCCATGGCCTGCACTGTGTCTGTGCGCAGTGACCATGTCCAGCTGCATGGAGCCAGCCTGGCATGCTGTGCCTCACGGCATGGCACCTGCTGATCATTGCCCTTGCCACCACACAGCAGGACTGTTCAGCGTGGGTGTTAGCCAACATCACTACCACCACCCTGCCATATGTATGTGCAGCTACATGCACAGAGGTACATGGCACTGTGCCATTACTCCTGTGCCCGGGTGCAGTCCCATGGCCCCACTTGCAGACAGTGTTACTTTGTGCTATGTACCTACCTTTCCTGTGCTCCTGTGTGCACCTGTGGGTGCACTGCTGTCTATGGTGGCTCACCTGGATGGGCAATTGGCAAGACAACATTAGCAAACACTACAAACATTGTCCTCAGCATGCATGTAGCTACTGCAGTTTCCACCTACCTGCACCACTACAGTGTGGAGTCTCCTAGGCAAGGGAAAGTACAGCTATATTAGGTTCAGTTTGTAGTACAGGAAAATGACAGGCTCGCACTGTACATTATTCACTTATGGTCTGGGTGTGTCTCCCTGTTGCAACAGAATGGAACATTGCATTAGCACGTGTCTGCTGTTATGACTGAAGCATATTGCCTGAAGGTGCTGTGTCCTAGTACTTACCAGTTTGCAGGGTGTTTTCCACCTGGGCCTACTGTCTACAGTTGGATATGTCTGTCAGCACTGCAGCAGATCCCTTCTCATGACCTACATGTTGGTCTGTGGCTAGCTTCCGCCTCGCACCTCTACACACATGGTGCACATAAAGGCTACATATGCATTGCAGGATGCAAGTACGCAGTTGCAGTCTGCGGTCTCACATACCACAGATACGCAACTACAGGATACTCATGCAGCCTGTTCGAACTTGCGGCCTACGCATCTGCAATGCATTTGCGGTTTATGGTATGCATGTCACCACAGGCATCGGCCATGTGCAACATGCAAGATGTACTGTCACAACACTGGTAATGAGGGAGACCACACCACCCTGTAGTGCAGAGGTATTTACTGGTGGATGGTGACATCATACATAGGTGACACAGTGCAGTGCAATAGTGTAGAAGTGACAGGCCCTCACACATACCCATACCTAGTCACTGTGCATTACACAAACGTGACTTACAACAGCCCCTTCCCAGTGCTCTCACACACATGCCTGAATGTGCCCATACACACACACACCCCTCAAACACATCATACAGCAGGACACTGTGTCCACCTGGAGTGCCATTCCTCCAATGCCCACCCCCTGTAGCAGCGACATGCCATAGTGGCATGCCCATCCAGTGCCTGCTGCTACTGCCCAGTTCATTTCCTCTTTGCAGCCCCAGTGGTGGCACTACACCCACCCCTGCATGTCCTCTGGGCCACCACTGTCACGGGGTGCTATAAGCACTGTTGGCCTCCGGTGTCTTCTGCACCTCCCTGGAGCAGGTGGTGCATGCTGTGGTGCTGTTTCTGGTCCCATCCCCTTGGGCACACTGCCATCCATGGCCTGCTTCTGTGCCACCACCTGTGCTGCCTCCTATTGTGTGCCACCCAGTGCCCAATACCTTCTGCCCCAGGCCCCTGGCTGTGGGTGTTGCTGCTGCCCTCTTCTTTGCTGCTCTGGCTGCCTGTGGTGCTCTCAGTGCATGTCCGGTGGTCATTCGTGGCACATGTTGCCCCAGTGAAGATAGAAGGGGGGCGGCTCAGAGGTAATTTAAGAAAGTATTTTTTCACAGAGAGGGTTGTGGATGTATGGAACGGCCTTCCAGAGGAGGTTGTGGAGTCAAAAACAGTGGTGGAATTCAAGCATGCATGGGACAGTCATAAGGCAATTCTAGGGGTTGGGGGTAGGAAGAAGTAGGCTGCTGGTTAACTAGGATCTGCAACTTATCCATCAGGTAGGGAAATGGGCAGACTGAGTGTGCCAAGTGGTCCTTATCTGCCGTCAAATTCTATGTTTCTATGTTAATCCCCTCACCCCACTCAGATTAGTAGTAATTAAAAATATCCATATTGTGCACAATCATTTTATAATTGCCGTTACAAGGTAGTATACATAACTACTATACTAGTCTTGCTGGACAATATGCTATCTATTAGATATCTAATACACAAACAATACTGGAGATATTATGTAAGGGAATGGCTCTAAGAAAAGTTAATGAACAGGGGCCCAGATATTTAAACTGCGCCGGGCTATGGCGCAAGCCTGGGCACAGCTCAACTTGGCTGCTCTGGGGCATGGACTGGGCAATATTCAACGGAGCTGTGCCATGGCTCAGCAACATTGAATATCGCACCCTGGCCACCTGCAGTGCGCATGGTGCAGTGTCACTGCACCAGCGCCAGTGGCCATAGTGGAGCAGGGGGATGCGCTAGTGCAAGTTCCATGGCACTAGGTGCAACAACCATGATATTCAAAAGTTTACATGCAAATGGGACCATAATGTATGCAAGGTGTAAATGGGGCCATTTGCATGTCATTATTGCCCCATTTGCATGCAGGTGCGCTGATCCTCAACGACTTGCACCTGGTGCCCTGCCAGGCAGCAGCCGTCGGGGACCGATGCCCCCTGCAGTGCAGCAATGTGCCCAACAGCCCAATCATGGCCATTAGTAAATTAAATGAAAACTCCTATATCCCTGGTGGTCTGGAATGTGTAGTACGGTATGGGCTGCACGTCCATTGGCTCACACTGTGGACTCACTTTTAAGAGTAGGTGAGTATGAGAAATTAAGCCAGGTTAAACATGAAAACATTCAGGGCTGTGTGAGATCCCTTTCTCCAGTGCTCCCAGATTCCTACTCAACCAAGGTAATTACTCCCAACTTACCTGCTTCCTGAAATAGGCACATGCCTCGATAATCTCTCCTTATGCCAGTCATTATATGTAATTGGTTAACTTTAAAGGTAATTTATGTGTATAGCGTTAGCCTTGTTATACTTAGAACAACAGTTGTATTAACCTGTTTTGGTAGATAAATCCATAGTTTAGTACAGTGAAGCCAGCCAGGATGAAACCTACTCTGCAGAATTCTGTGGTTGAGTTACTGCAGGAAACAATGCAATTCCAATGGGAGTTAATCCCTTTTGTCATGCAGAAAATCTGTGACACAGAGCTTCATCCACTAAATGTTCTTCCCTTTCTCTTCCCTGTGTTGATTTAATTGTTAAAAGATAAAACTGAGTTAGCATGATTGTATTAAATGTGATTTTATACTTCCTGTAATATGAATGTCAGTTCTTATTAAATACTATTAGAAAAAAAAAACCGATCATAGCCAGTACTGAGTGGGAAACTGACTTCTTTGTTTCCTTAATCAGTAAGTGACAGACCAGTACAGATGACCATGTCTGTGTGATGTTTTGGCCCTTGCAAACAATTTAATTTGCTAGTTATTACAGTGCCTGTGACAGAACCTTTTCTGGAAGACATTTGCTGTTACTTACTCATGTGCCCCTCATCCAGATTGTCTTTCAATTTCATCTGGTGGCAACAGATGATACTTCTTCCCTGTTTTTATATTGAATCTTTGTTCACTAGAACGAGCTTTGACATTTTCAGAGTGACACTGCAGATTACACTGTGGACTTTTCAGACTTTTAAACTGGTTTATACCTTTTTTCAGTGTAATCATTTTTGATTTAAGTGTGCATTGGATGTATGGGTAAATTGGGTGATTGAGTTGATGTGGATTTTGTGTGATTGATTTGTATACTGGGTTAAAGAGGATTTTTATTTTCTTTTTTCTTAGGTGTGGGAATTTTTATTTATTGCAGTTTTATTAGATTGATAATGTGCAGAGGTCCTTTAGGAAGGATCTGTTCCTCTGAGCAACTTAGGTGTCCATGTCCTGTTGGGACTGGCTTCCTTGGATCCCAGATAAGGTATTTAGAAAGTGTAGATCTTGAGGAATTTACCACAGGGGAGACAGAAAAGGGGGAAATGGTGGTGTGGCAGGAAGGGGGATTGGAGTCAGGAAACCTGCTAAGTCAGTTTCAGTCCTGGTTTCTGTTCCCCTTCAGAAGTTTCCAGCTACTGGTACTCAGGGCAGCCATTCCACTCCAGTGAGGTCCAGAAGCAAATGATTTGATACATTTTAATGGACCAACATGGATGTAACAACAAGAACAAAGTACACAAAGAACAAGAACACTCCAGTGAGGGAAATTATATTGCCCCCCCCAGCTGATGGAGGCAGGGAATTCTTGGAGGAGTCCCCAGACTTTGTGTAAGATCCGCTGTTAGAATTCCTCAGACTGTTTCCAGGTGGGAACTGAGGATGATAAGACCACTATAGAGCTCCTCCAATTGATGGACTTCCATTGCTTTAGCCAATGAGTTTCAGCTGCACTGCACTTGCTAGGCCACACACTGGATCTTGTGTTCACTGCTGAAATAGTGGCTGACACTCAGCAGATTGAATCAGCGGTTTGGTAGGATAATTCTGCCAAATTCTTTAGGTTGATGCCTCCCCCCTTTAATCCCCCCTTTTAGGGATGGTCCACAGTAGGAAAGGTTCAAACATGATGTAATATGGGGACTGTGGACCTCTCAGGCATTATGGTTGCTTCAGCTGAAGAGTCAAAAGCAGTAGAAGTATTTATTAATAACATCCTGTCTTATACTGATGCCCTTGTGTAGTCTGTAGCTGCCTTTCATTCAGTAGGAGGAGTGCATCGTAGTATAATGATGCTCTCTGTTCCTTTACAGCAAAGGCTTAGAGGTTAGAAAGCAAGTAGAGGAAGTCAAGTCTATTGTCTGATAGTCTTGTTCTGGCAACTCACTCTTGTGAATACTGCTAGAAGAACTTTCTTCTTAGGCATCATTGCAGCTAACAGAAGTAGACCCACTGCCCTTTTTAGAGTGGTACATGATATGCTTCACCCTGAGTCTCTCTAAATCTTGGACAGATTTCTCAAGAGCGATGTGATAGTTGTGCCAATTTCTTTTCAACCAAGATTATGGATAGTCAGGCCAAAGAGCCAACTCAGGATTGCAGTAGTCAGGTACAGCTGTGCGATAGATGACTGAAACTCTGATTGTTTAGGACAGTTTCTTCTTAAGTGATTTTATGTAGATTTGCCAAGTGCTCTTGGATCTGTGACCAAACCATTATCTGCTGGACCTAGCTCTCACTTCTTTAATGAAGGTTGTAGTGGTGGTGCTTAGTGCATTTGTTAAAACCGTCAATGCCTCTCTGAGGGAGGGTGTGTCTCTTGCTGCTTTGAAAGAGGCTGTGGCACAGACCATCCCTAAGAATGTTTCTTTGGATCATGGCAGTTTGTAAGTTTTAGACCTATCTCTAACTTGCTTTTCTGGGCAGACTGCTGGCCATTTCCACAGGGCAGCACAGATCTCTAGTCACTGCCCACTCGGACCCCAGACCCCAAGCAAAACTCCCGGCCATTTCCATGGGGAGGCACAGATCTCTAGCCACCACCTGCCTGCCCACTCAGACCCCAGACTCCAAGCAAGACTCCTTGCCATTTCCGTGGGGTGGCATAGATCTCTAGCTGCCACCCAACTGCCTGCTCAGATCCCAAGCAAGACTCCTGGCCATTTCCATGGGGTGGCACAGATGTCTAGCCTCCACCTCCTGTCCGCTCACTCCCCAGATCCCAAGCAAGACTCCTGGCATTTTCTGTGGGGCCACATATCTTAGCCACCACCCATCTGCCAGCTTGGGCCCCAGACCCCAAACAAGACTCCTGTCCATTTCCACGGGGTGGCATGAATCTCTAGCTGCTGCCCACCTGCCTGCTCGGACCCCAGACACAAAGCAAGGTATGCTTTGAGCTTTGGTTTGAATTCTTGTGCTCTCCAGCCTGAAGCATTTGGATTGGAGATCACAGCAGCTGCATTAAAACAGCACTCTGCTGGCTGCTCACAGTAACAGTGTTGCTCTAATTTTTGAATTGGATCTAAATTCATTGAATTATTTTTTCTGTTGTGTAGAATTTCTATTACTGTTTAATGTGGCGACTATAATAATTTACATTAAACTTGCCTGCTGTGGTAATGGTAATTTTAGCCTAGCCTGCTCCTATACTAGAAATTTTAACTCAGTAGCCTACAGCTCTAAACTTTAATCTCAGAACCTGTGCCTCACATTATCTGTGCCTAATTTCAGTCTTTTTCCCTCCTAGACTACTTTAACCAATTACCCAATTTTCTGCTCTACCAACTGATTCTGCCTTTGACTGCTGTTCCATAGCATTTCATGCTTCTCCAGTGCTGTATCTCTAATCTTTACTTTTCCTGAACAACTCATCATAAGCAACCCCCACCCCCTTGCTCCTCTAGCCCTCAGTCCTCTCCTGGAAAAACCCTCCCTTCACTTAAGCCTGATTGCTTTCTGTCTCCTTTATCGATCCTTATGGTCTCTCTGTCTCCAGCCCGTCCCTCTCCTTCCAAAGCCCCTGACAATACTTAATAAATTAATCAGCTTTCTCCTCCTCCTTCTCTGCAGACTCCTGGCCATTTCCATGGGGCAGCATGGCTCTCTAGCCACCGCCAGCCTCCTGCTTGGACCCCAGACCCCAAGCAAGGTATGCTCTGAGCTTCAGTTTGAATTCTCGTGCTCTCCAGTCTGAAGCATTTGGATTGGAGATCACACTAGCTGCACTGAAACAGCACTCTGCTGGCTGCTCACAGTATCAGTGTTGCTCTAATTATTGTCCCACATGCCCCCGGCACTCTTTAAATGGGCTTTTTACCCAGACCGCCACTGCCAAATTAACCCACCCCTCCAATCAGCATATAAGCTGACTTAAAAGAATAACAGGAACTATAAGATCTGACAAATTACTGGAACTATCGGTGACAGCACTCCACTCCTCTCCACTCCACTGCCATTAGAGGGCAAACTCACCTCTCCTACTGTCACTCCTGAAAAGTAATTAATCAAGCTCACAGTAACATACTATTATCACCCCTTCTCTTACCTAGTCTGGACATCTATCCAGCTTTCATTCCACAATTTTGACCCCCAATATCAACAACTCTTAGTCCATCAAAGATATGAATTATTTTGGATGCATCTATGCTCTCCTGTACATCTCCCTCTTCCTATCCTGTGACATCCTAATATCTGCCTGCAGCTGGGAGCACCACAGTGGTAACCCTGACTTTTTCCTCTGCAGCTCTCCACAAGCAATTACCTTAATCTCCTCACAACACCTCTATACTCTCCCTTACCTTCCAAAACAAGGTGTTATCAACCTTGGGTATTAGTACATGACAACCTATCTGTACCTACCCCCAAAGGTAGAAAATTATTAAACCCCAAACTCGTTCCCCTGTTAACATCCTGCTATGCTTATTCTCTAGCCCCCTACCAGCTGGTGATGTGGAGCCCAATCCTGGACCCTCGGCCCCTTCGATCCATCCCCAACTCCCAGGGACCCGATCCACTGTTACTCCAAGGGTCTTAAAATAGTACATCTAAATAGCCAAAGTTTGCCACCTAAAATGGTGGAACTGGAGGCATGGGTCTGCACTCTACAACCAACTGTGCGTGGGATCACAGAAACTTGGCTTAAACCCTCTATTCTTCCACATGGAGTAGCCTTACCAGGGTACACCACATTCAGGTGTGACAGGGTTGGTAAAGAGAGGTGGTGGGCTATTCCTATATGTCAAGTCTGACCTTGCAGCTACTGACATCACCTCACTGGCCACTTCCTCATCTCTAGTAGACTCAATCTTCCTCTTCCTAACTGTAAGCAACAACAAAAAACTAATAGTCGGGTGCATCTATTTACCACCCAAAACTGCTACTGCCGCCCTCCCATAACTATTGTCCTCCCTCTCTGATCTTCCAGATCAGGAGATGATCCTATGTGGCAACTTAAACAATGCTGGAAGTCCAACAGTACAAGCAATGTCCATGCCTCACTGGCCAATGCCAAGCTAACACAGCTCACTGCCAACCTCACCAGAGGTAACCTCAGGATGGGCAATCTTACCATAATTGAGTGGGTCCTGTCCAACTCCTCACATAGAATTTCAGCTGCAGGGGTCCTGCCCAATAGCATAAGTAACCATTCACCTGTTTATTGCATTTGGAGAAATAAAACATCCACCCCTCCACCTAAAATTGTTGAATCCTGCAACCTATCTACCTTTGATCAATCCTCCTTCCTAAACTGTCTATTTAACATCAACTGAGAACCATTACATACCCTGCCCACTACTGACCAGGCCCTGGATTATTTTATTAACTCTGCTACCACCATCATAAACTGACATGCCCCTATCATGTGCCGCAGGTCCAAGGAAATCAGCTCTTTGGCTGTCCAACGATACTAGGAAGCACATGCCCAGGCATAATGCTGCCTGGAAAACATTCAAGAAAACTGGCCTCTTCTCAGACTGGCACTCCTGCAGGTGCCTCAGAAACAGCTGCAAGTCTAAAATAACAAATGCAAGAAGGAGGTATTATTGTACACTATAAACTGACAAATTTTGCAATCCTAAAGATTTCTGGGCTGAAATTAATTCCCTTCTAAAGGGTAAAACCTCCACTCTTCCTGACTTACTAGTTGTCAAGAATAATGTATTATCTAATGCAACCTCTATAGCCGAGGGCAGCTTCTTCATTGACCTCAGCTCTTACATATCTAAATTCAACATGCCTCAACTCTGCCATCCCTCACCCGACACCCTCCCCCCAAGTGCCACTACTAGGCACTTCCACATCAAGCTAATGTCCTACAAAAGGTTTTCAAACTAATGTGTAACCTTAGGAAGCATGGTTGTCCTGGTTATCACTCTCTTCAGCCCCAATTTTTAAAATGGGGAGCCCCTCCACTGACTGCTTCGGTCAGAGATCTGATCAAAAGATCCTCTATTGAAGGTACAGTTCCCACTAAATGGAAGTCAGCTTTAGTCATCCCTGTTCATAAGGGGGGACCGACCACGTCTGTTGAAAATTACAGGCCCATCTTAATCCTTTGTCACCTCGCTAAAGTTCAAGAACAAATTCTTTACAGTTACATACTAACATACTAACATACTATTTGCCAGCAGATTAGGCCTTATGGTCTATCAAGTCTGCTTGAACCTAGATCCTTAGTTGGGTGCTGAGACCCTCCCATCCTTTGTGCTCCAGAAACCCCTATCATCCATCCCAACCCCCCTGGGACAGGCCATCATCTGATACATCCACTTTCTGTGTCTGTCCCACCCTCTCTTGAAGCCCTCCACTGTGGATCTCTGAACCAGCTCACCAGGCAGTGCATTCCAAGGGTCCACCACCCTCTCAGTGAAAAACCTCCTCCTCCTCTTTCCCCTCACCCTTCCACCTTCCAACTTCAAACCATGCCCTCTGGTGATACCTCCCTGCTTTAGTCTAAAGATCCCCTCCATGTTTACCCTATTTATTCCCTTGAGGTACTTGAGACCTCAATCATGTCCCCTCTGTCTCCTCTCCTCCAATGAAAACAGGCAGAGCTCCTCAAGTCTGTCCTCGTAAGTCAAATCCCTAGCCCTCGTGTCATCTTTGTTGCCCTCCTCTGTACCCTCTCCAGGAGCTGTATGTCCCTCTTCAAGTGTGGTCTCAGTACTGTACACAGTACTCAAGGTGTGGTCTAACCAGTCCATTGTACAGCGGCAGAATCACTTCCTTGCTCTAGAGGTGACCCCCTTGTGATGCATCCCAACATCCTGTTTGCCTTGCTAGCTGCTCTCCTGCACTGCTCAGGAGTTATTCATACATGTATCCACCATGACCCCTAGGTCTTTTCCCTGTTGAGGCTTCCAGCACCTCCCTCCCAGGGTGTACCTGTGTTTAGGGTTTCCCGACCAAGATGCAACATGCAACACAGTTATACAATTAACTGAACAATACCAATTTCTGCCTCTCTGCTAACATGGTTTCATAAAACTCACAGCACCTTCTCTGCTCTCATCAAAGTCACCTTGGACATTAAACTTGCTTTCGACCATGGCCAGGCAACCAGGGCCATTTCTGTGGACCTCACCAAAGCCTTTGATTTGGTGAACCACAAACCGCTTATACTGAAATTAAAATTGTTTTATTTATTTATTTATTTATTTATTTAGTTTTTGTTGACCGGGTAAGTGCACTAGACAAATCCTGCCTATTTTCAGACACAACCCGAGGGAGGGGGATACAGATGAATGCCAATTGACCTTGAACCAGATTAAGCTGTTGGTGGTATTTTTAGTGAATGAGGAAATTTGGCCAGGACGAGGAAATTTCCTTATCTCTTCGATAAGTACCATGGGATCTTTAACATCCACCTGAACTACCAACAATCCAGGCAGATGGGACCTCAGCTTGATCAACACTCCACTACCTGGATTCAAAACTACCTCTCTGGCCATGCCCAAAGTGTTAGATGGTCTAACTGCCAATCTATCTTTAAACCTGTTTCCCTTGGCATTCCCCAGGGCTCTATCTTGGGGCCACTACTCTTCTCACTATTCATTAATGATCTGCCTAGCTTCTGCAGAGGGGCATCCATTCAGGTTTATGCAGATGATGCTGTCATATATAGGTCCTCTGCTGACATCTCATTACTCAGCCACTACTTGGATTCTGACTTCTATCAACTGGAGGCTTGGTTCCTTACTAACAACTTGCTTTTGAACGCTAAAAGAATTTAAACAATGCTTTTCCACCCACACACCTATAGAACCAATCTCCCTCCCCAACTCATTGTTACCACTCAGAATGGTGAAACCAAACAGTACACTCTTTTAAATATCTTGGCATTCTCTTTGACCTGCCTCCTTTGAGGCTCATGTCAATAAAACCATTACTATTCTGACCAAAGCTGGATTTGCTCTACGACTCCACCCACTACTGTCTAGAGCATCCTGCCTGAATATCGTGATTGCCTTCCTACTCCCTCTACTGTCCTACAGCGTCCCCCATTCTTATCAATTAAGTGTTCCTCCCTGAACCAGCTAAAGCAAGTACATCACAGAATAGGGTGCTTTGCCACAGGTGCCTTCCCCCACCAGCATCATTGTACTGTACTGGCATCTCTGGGCTGGCTTCAACTGGAACATAAATTCCAGTACTTCTCCCTTTGCCTGCTGTGTAAGCCCACACACCTATTCACTCCCCCAAGTGTATCCAACATTGTTTTCAGAAAATCTGTCTGTTGGACATTTTACTCCTCCTCTCTCCACTGTTATCTGTACCGTCAGCACATCTAGCTGCTAGTAGAAGATCCTATGCCTGCGCTGCACCCTCAGTCTGGAATTCCCTCCCTCCATATATCCTCCCTTGCCCTACTCTCTCTAGTTTCAAACTTGTCCTACATAACTATTTATGTGACCTAGGTACTTTTTCCTGCTTTACATAAACTCACCTACACTATCTTGCACATCAGCTGTAATTGCAAAGGTCATGTGTGTCCAGAACAGCACCTATTTTAACCCTGCTCTTATATTGGGATTTATGTAGAGCTTCTGTACAAAAATTTGTGTTAGATGTAGACAATGTACGGACTGCCTGAATCCACACTATTTTAGCCCTGCCCTCACCTGTGTGAATTACTCAGTCTCTGTGCATGGAATTGTGTTATATTCTCATCATTTTCTCCTTATGATATCATTGTCTCATATTGTGTGTATTTACTTAGTGCTCATGATATCATTGTCTCATATGTGTGTATTTACTTAGTGCTCATGATATCATTGTCTCATATTGTGTGTATTTACTTAGTGCTCATGATATCATTGTCTCTTTGTGTGTTTACTTAGTGCTCATGATATCATTGTCTCATATTGTGTGTATTTACTTAGTGCTCATGATATCATTGTCTCATATTGTGTGTATTCAGAAGTGCTCATGATATCATTGTCTCATATTGTGTGTATTTACGTAGTGCTCATGATATCATTGTCTCATATTGTGTGTATTTACGTAGTGCTCATGATATTATTGTCTCATATTGTGTGTATTTACTTAGTGCTCATGATATCATTGTCTCATATTGTGTGTATTTACTTAGTGCTCATGATATCATTGTCTCATATTGTGTGTATTTACTTAGTGCCCATGATATCATTGTCTCATATTGTGTGTATTTACTTAGTGCTGGTTACCTCTGTGTACGGCATTGTATTAAACATGGTATTCTAATATGCTATGTACCCTCCCCTGGGTTGCTCCTGAAAAAGAGACCGCATGGTCTCAGTGGGCTAACCCGGTTACCAAAATTCAAATAAAATAAATAAATGTTATCGAGAAGTGGTGGTGGCACAGCTTAGGAAGCATCTGGAGAAATTCTCCCCCTGTGAACCTTTCCAGTCTGGTTTTCATCTTCAGCATTGTACTGAAATGGCCCTTTTGAGGGTTTGAAGGATCTGCTCCTTACATGGGATCATGAGAGGTTTCTTTCCTGGTCCTGTTGGTTGTTTTATACATTTGACACTTTTACTAATGAGGAGTTGGTGAAGTATGTAAGGAGGGTCATTTCAGTGATTAGAACCATACTGGATTGATTTTGGTCCTCCTATCGATCACCAACAGTCAGTAATTTTAGGAAATTTGGGTTTTCTTTCCTCTATCATTGAGTGTGGCATTCCTCAGGGATCAGTTTTGTCCTTGCTTTTGTTCATAGTGTTTATGCTCACACTCAGCTAAGTGACTCAAAAATATAGCTTCGTTTTTTATTGCTATACTGTTAATACTCAGCTGCATCTTTCATTTAAACCTGGACAGAACTCCTTGATGACTGTGCTTGAGAATTATCTATCTGAGTTGAGTTGTTGGATGGTTCATAATGGGTTGAACATAAACTTGGCAAAACTGAGTTGCTACTGGTGGGACTAGATGGACTTAGGTCATCTATTTTGGAGAGCCTTTATCTCCCTATCTTTGGGAGTGATGGATGTAAGACTGAATCTAGGGGTCATTCTTGACCATGAGGTGATACCTGTACCTCATGTTCTGCTGTCATCAGTAATGTCTTCTATCATTTGAGAACATAGCTGGATTGCACCCTTACCTTGACAGGGATTATCTCTTAATGCTAGTGCATGCTTGTGTGGTCTCTCAGCATGACTGTTGCAATTTGATTTACCAGGGCCTTCCAGCAAGTCAGATCTGGTCTCTCCAATTGGTACATAATGCTATAGTCAGATCTTGTCACTGCTATAAGGAATAATGATCATATCACTCCTATATTTCATTCATTGCAGTATCTACCATTGAGATGGTGGATTCATTATAAGATCCTTCTTTTGAGCTATAAGGTCCTAAATGGACTGGAACCCCAGTATCCGGTAACTCCTAGTCACTCACCTTGTTATCCCATAGTTACACTCTTCTGGTTCTGGTATGTTGGTCATTCCAAACTCGAGACTAAAATTGGCTAAGGTGGGACCCTTTTTGGTTGTTGCTCCCCTGGGTTTGCTCCTTCTGTCAGCCTTTTTTTTGGTCATTAATCTTTTTATTGAAAATCTCACAACATATGTAGAATATGCATCTGGAAGTTCATACTAATACAACAGGAAAACTAGAACCAGTTATTTAGAGAATCTAGGATATCTACGGTAATGAGCAACATGACATTCTGAACAGTGTTTCTACAATAAAATAGATATAATTACTGGCCAGTACTTTTCCCATAGGAAACCTGGTTATAATTTGTCATTATAAACAGGTAGCTATAATGCAAACACAACATGGTTTCCCTGAGACCATGCATCTCGACAGTTGCCAGTCTTCTTTTACCCTGTGATGTTCCTGGAGCAACTCCATATGGCTGAGACTTCACCACCCCTTGCAGTCTGCGTAAGTTGATTGTTTATTAAAAGAAAATAAGTCTTTCTTCACTGACCCTTGAACCACAGAAAAAGGAATACAAAATGGAAACTTTTCAAACACGTGCTGGATTTCCCTATCAGCCTGCATGTCTCTCCACCTCTTTACAGTGGAAGGATGCTGCAGCTCCACAACTGATGCTGGGCAGTAAGTTTAACTATAAAAACAAACAAACAGAAAATACAGAACTTTTCAAACAACTTCTTTTAGTATATCTCACTTCTTTTTGTGCCTCATACAAATGGAGCACTGTAACTGCAGACCGTGGATTGCGTAGAATCCCAACTGGTCACAGCTGCCTGAACACCAATCTGTTTGCTTATTTTATTTTGTATAATTGCGGAGGCATAAAAGTGCTGACCAGCAATTATATAAAATGAAATATAGTGTGTTGTGTAAAACTCGGTTTTACATACCCTCATTATGAGATGCATTTCATAAACCCCTCTATCTTTGTCCCTGGGGTTTATGTAGCATCCACAACTAGGTGTGTGTAAAATCTCATTACACACCAGCCCATACTTCATTCTTTATTTACAATGTATTTGAGAGGTTGCAGGAACAACATGAGATACTTCTGTCAGGAAGGGTGAAACCTCTTTCCCAATGCCTATGCAGGGGTGAGGACAAACAAATAACTATATACAAGTAGCAACAGTTTTTGACTGGATAGATATAGTTAGGTTGTGCCTCTGAGAACCTGTGTCTGGCTGCGGTATATCATAAGTAACTAAAACAAGCATTTGTCAATGCCAAATGTTTGCTTGCTGGCACTGGCATTGGTAGTGTAGAAGTTACAGAGCTGCATAATAGGAATGGCAGCGAAGTATTGAACTGAAGCCAACCCCACCACCACCCTGCAGAGTGACAGGCATTGGGGTGTACCTTTGGGTCGTCAGGTATAACGACCACCATTTCACCACACCCTACCCTGCAGACACTGACAAGTGTCACAGTGTGCCTTAGGGTCTTTGGCCCTATCGCACCCATTCCATCAGAAAATACAGTGAGATGGGTGCGGTATAGGAGAATGGGGTGAAGTTTGGGCCTGAAGAGTCCGAGGCACACCTTGATGCCGCATTGCTAAATTGTTCACAAAGCAGGAGAAAACATTGATGTCCTAGTACACATAGGGACTAATGATCTTGCCAGCCGGTCAGTTGTGAGACCAAGGAACACCTGACTAGGCTGGGTGACAAACTATCATCTATTTCATCCGGCATCTCCTTCTCTGAGATCCTGCCAGTCTGGGAGAAGGGCAGATGGACGGAAGGTCAGAGAAGGGAGATAGGGAGCTAAACACGTGGCTCAAGGACTGGTGCCAGGAAAAAGGACACAGATTTGTAGGGAACTGGCAACAGTTCTGGGAGCGAAAGTTCTTTAAATTTGATGGACTGCATCTGACTAAAGAGGGAGTCAGTGCATTGGGGCAGAAGTTTGACGTCTTTGCAGAATATTTAAACTAGCAAATGGGGAGAGGGGTGCAGCACCCCATACGTTGAATGGGAAGAACACCCCTCCCCCCTCAGCTAGTGGTCAAACAGGAATTCAGCGTGTTTGCCATTCATTTGCATCAACAGGTAAGAAAAAAGGTTTTTCTCCCCATACGATGCACAGGGGTAATGCCAAACTTCACCCAACAACTAACACACCAAAATCTGGCCAATGGAAAATCATGTACACAAATGCTCACAGCCTGGGAAATAAGATCCTAGACCTGCAGGCAATAATGTCAGAGGCTAAACTGGACATAGTAGCAATTAGTGAGACGTGGTTTACCAGCCACACTTGAGGAGACTTCAGTACCTGGCTATGTATTGTTCAGAAGAGACGAGGTGCAAAAGGGGAGGAGTGGCCCTGTATGTTAATGAAAATATCAAAGCTACAGAAATTCAGAATACACATAAGGAGCCAGAAGAACTGTGGGTCACCCTGGAAACAGGAAGTGGGACAGACATAAGAACTGGGGTTGTCTACAGGCCCCCAGACCAGAGGAGGACATAGACACATTACTGTTAGAAGATATACAAAACATGACAGCTAAAGGGAGGTTCTGATAATGGGAGACTTCAACATGCCAGATACAGATTGGTCAATACCAGCAGGAACATCTGCAGAACTAGACTCATAGTGGATTCCCTGCAGGGAGGGCCTCAAACAACTGGTACAGCAACCCACAAGAGAGGGCTATCCTAGATCTAGTACTGACTAACAAAGAAGGATCACAGATCTCCAGGTAGAAGGTCACCTGGGGCCAGTGACCATCACATGGTATGGTTCAATTTGGCTACTACATCTAAATCATCCCATTCCAAGGCAAAAATATGGGACTTCAGAGGAGCTGACTTTGATAAGATGGCCAACAGAGTTAAGCTAGCCCTGGCAAAAGAAACACAGGTGAGGGGTACAGGCAAAGTGGGCAAGCATTAAGGATGCAATACTTGAAGCAACATCCCATTGTGTTAGACAGAAAGGAAGTGCAAAAAGAAGGAAACCACTTTGGTTCTCAAATACAGTAGCAGAAAAGGTCAGAGCCAAAAGGCTGGCCTTCAGGAAACATAAGGAAACACAGGGGATGAAGATTGGGAGGCATACAAACTGCCCTAAGGGAAGCAGGTAAGGCAGTAAGGCAGGCAAGTCCCAAACTGAGGAAACACTAGCACAAACAGTAAAGAAGGTGACAAGACTTTCTATAGATACATTAGTGAAAGGAGAAAGTCCAGAGGGTATTGCCAAGCTTAATGGAGAAAAGGGAGCATGTGAGAGGAGGACCCTGTAAAGGCATCTATCCTAAATAGATACTTGCTCAGTATTTACTGAAGGAAGGTAGGGCAGGGCCCACAGCTCAGCATCATGGACACAGGGGAGGGAGGTGAGCACTACTCCTTCACAAAGAGAGGTCCTACAAGAGCTTGCTAAGCTCAGGGCGGATAAGGCAATGGGACCTGATGGCATACATCCCAGGGTACCTAGGAGCTAAGGAGGAACTAGCAGAGCCATTACTGAATTGTTTAGTGAGTCTCTGAGCACAGGAGAGGTCCCAGAAGACTGGAGAAGGGCTCATGTGATCCCGCTCCACAAGAGTGGTAGCAGGGAGGAGGTGGGAACTACAGACCGGTCAGTCTTACCTCAGTAGTGGGCAAGATTATGGAGGCACTCCTTAAGGAAAGGATAGTGCAACACCTGGAATCCATAGGGGCACAGGATCCAAGACAGCATGGGTTTACAAAAGGAAGGTCCTGTCAAACTAATCTCATAGATTTCTTTGACTGGGTAACTAGAGTGGTGGACCAAGGGAGCAGTTGATGTCGCCTACCTTGACTTCAGCAAAGCTTTTGACACTGTTCCACATAGAAGATTGATAAATAAGCTGGGTAGGCTCGGGGTGGGTCAGAAGTTGGTCAACTGGGTGGCAAACTGGTTGACTGGCAGAAAACAGAGAGTGGTGGTAAATGGTATACAGTCAGAAGAGATGCAAGTCACAAGTGGGATACCTCAGGGATCAGTCCTGGGGCCAGTCCTATTCAACATTTTCATTAGTGACCCTGCAGATGGACTAGAGGGTAAGGCTTGTCTGTTTGCAGATGACACCAAGATCTGCAACAGAGTAGATGATCCAGATGGGGTGGGCAGAATGAGAAGAGATCTGGATAAACTAGCAGAATGGTCAGAAGAGTGGCAACTGGGATTTAATGCAAAGAAGTGCAAAATCATGCACATAGGGAAGAGAAACCCTGAAGCCACTTATAGGCTGGGAGGAGTTGCTAGCAGTCACAAAGGAAGAAAGAGACTTGGGCATCATCATCACTGATGACCTAAAATCATCAAACAAACCTCTAAAGCAGTAGGTAAGGCTGGGGGTGTTAGGTGTATTAGTAGGGGTATGAAAGTCATAAGAGGAGGTAATAATCCTCTGTACAAGACATTGGTTAGGCCCCATCTGGAGTACTGCGTGCAGTTGGAGGCCGCACCTT
The DNA here is from genome assembly GCA_016271365.2 of Neoceratodus forsteri. Lineage (NCBI taxonomy): Eukaryota > Metazoa > Chordata > Ceratodontiformes > Ceratodontidae > Neoceratodus > Neoceratodus forsteri. The sequence goes on along the minus strand of JADMNL010000031.1, from coordinate 7,076,476 downwards.
CACAAGGACATTAACCAAATTGAGGCAGTCCAGAGAAGGGCAACCAAAATGGTGCAGGGACTGCATCAGAAGACATATGAGGACAGATTAACAGAGCTCAATATGTATACCCTTGAGCAAAGGAGGAGAGGGTGATATGATCGAGGCATTCAAACACCTTAAGGGCATAAACAAGGTGAAAGAGTCTAACATGTTTAAATATAAGAAAAATAGCAGGACAAGAGGACACAGCATGAGATTAGAGGAGGCCGATTAAGGGAATGTGAGGAAATTCTTTTCACAGAAAGAGTGGTAGATGCATGGAATGGCTTACCACAAGAAGTGGTGGCTATGAATACAGTGCAGGGCTTCAAACAGGCATGGGATAGGCATAAGGGAGCAATACAAATGACTATGAATAGATAGGTCACTGACAGAGCAAAGGCCAATGGCACATTTATAAGGTAGAAAAAGAAATGGGCAGACTGGATGGGCCTTGCGGTCCTTATCTGCCGTCAACTTCTATGTTTCTATGTTTCTATGATGCCTCTCACTGGCTGCAGGGTGTAGGTGGGGGTGGAATGGTATGAGCATGACAGGCAAGAATCCCAAGTCACACCCCTGATGCCTGTCATTCTCTACAGGGTGGGGCGTTATGGTCGGAAACCCTAACACCTCAGGCATTTGTTGGTATTTTCACTCCAAATTTTCAACATGGTTTTTTTGTGACCCCACCTCATGAACAGTGGCAATATCAGTTTGTTAGCCGAAAACTGCTTTTGCACAGTGACTATGGCATTTGGTATCACAGGTGCAAAAACACATTCCGAACAGGATGTGAAAAATGACAGCGGTACTGTTCATGGGGAGGTGTAAAAAATGGCAATGTTGAAAATCTGCTGTGAAAATCTTGAAAAAACTGGTGAAGTCACGAGCGTGTGTAGAAACTGTGCAATGCACACCCATAATGTAACTAGTTTGGGGATTTTTTTTACAGCAGATTGTTAACACAGGCATTTTAGGACCTCCTATCATGAACAGTGTCAGTGTGATTTTCTTTATCTGTCCCGAACAATGATTTCCCACAGCGACCACGCATTTCTGTGCTGAAAGTGTGAAAACACATTTTGGCCATGTTGTGGAAAATGACAGCTGTACTGTTCATAAGGAGGTGTGGAAAAATGCCCCTGGTGAAAATCTGGACTGAAAATATTACAAAGTCATGAACTTATGAGGGTGTGTGGAAACTGCTCAATGCTCACTCTTAACACAGTCATTTTATAGAGTTTTGTCACCAAATTTTCAACATAGTTATTTTAAGACATCTGCTCATGACCATCACTGTGATTTTCTTAATCTGTCCCAAACATTTGAGCTTGTAAGTTCAGTTTGTTTTCTAGAAGTCTATTTCCCTACCTGACCTCTAAGAATTCCTTTATGTCTCATCCATGCATTCTTAAATCCTTGATTGTTTCAGCCCCACCACTTCCTCTGGCAGGGTGTTCCACTTGTCCACCACCCGTTCTGTGAAGAAATTCTTTCTCATGTTCCTCTGAATCGTCCTCCCTCCAACTTCATCCCATGCCCTCTGAATACCAAAACATCTTTTCGCTTAAAAATAGTGTTTTCCTGCACCCTGTTCCTCCCTAAGATACTTGTGTCTCTATCATATCTCTCTCCTCCTCTCCTCCAGGAGTACATGTTCAGTTCCTTCAACCTGTCTTCATAGGACTTGTGATGCAACCCATGCACCATCTTTGTTGCCCTCCTCTGAACCTTCTCTACCCTGTCTATGTCCTTACGTGGGTATGGTCTCCAGAACTGTACACTGTACTCCAGGTGGGAGCCTCACTAGTGTCTTGTCTGCGGAATTATGACTCTCCTTTTCCTGCTGGTGATGCCCTGCTTATACATCCAAGCATCCTATTTGCTTTACCTGATGCCTTGTCACACTGTTTCCCTACCTGAGGTCATCAGATGACAACCCCAAGATCCCTTTCCTGCTTGGTGCATGCTATATCCTCACCCCCAACTGATATATTGTGCAGGGTTTTGTGCCCCATATGCATTATCTTGCACTTCTTTGCATTGAATTTCAACTGCCAAACCCTTGACCATTCTTCAAGTTTCTGGGTCCCTTCTCATTCTGTCTACACCCTCTGGTGTGTCTACTCTGTTACAAACTTTGTGTCATCAGCGAACAGTGAAATTCTGCCTTCTATATCCTGTGCAATGTCACTGATGAAGATGTTGAATAGGATCGGTCCCAGCACTGATCCCTGTGGTACCCACTGGTCACTCTTCCCTCTGTGGAGTGACAGCCATTTACCACCACCCTCTGTGTCCTGCCACCCAGCCAGTTACCTACACCACCCACTACTGTCCCACCCACACCCATATTCCCCAGTTTGTGTAATAGTCTTCTATGTGGCACAGTGTCAAAGGCCTTGCTGAAGTCCAGATAGGCCATGTCCACTGCCTTCCCTGATCCACCTCCCTAGTCACCCAGTCAAAAATTCAATGAGGTTGGTCTGACATGACCTCCCCTGGTGAAACCATGCTGCCTTGGGTCCTGTAGTCCATTGACAACCAGATGTTCCACCAATCTCTCCTTCAGTAGTGCTTCCATGATCTTTCCCACTACCGAGGTGAGGCTGACTGGTCTGTAGTTCCCTGCTTCCTCTTTGTTCCCACTTTTGTATAAGGGACTACATCTGCTGTCCTCAGTCTTTGGGTACCTCCCTGTTTCCAGTGATTGGCTGAACAGGATAGCCAGAGGTTCAGCCACCACCTCTCTTAGTTCTTTAAGGACCACAGGGTGCACCCATCTGGCCCCATAGCTTCATCAGCTCTTATGCACTTCCAGTTCCTTGGGACCCTTTCTCGTGTAAAGGACTTGTGTCCATTTCTGCACCATTCTCACCCTTGTACTCCCTTCAGACCCATTACCCCCTCTTCCTTAGTAAGACTGAGCAGAAATACCTGTTCAATATGTCAGCTTTACTGTTGTCATCCTCCACACGGCTCCCATCCTCCCTCTCAGTCTCACTCTCCACTCCCTTTGTCCTTCTTTTTTCACTTATGTACCTGTAAAAGGTTTTGTCCCTTTAACCACTGATTTTGCAATGTGTTCTTCTGTCTGAGCTTTGGCTTCCCTTACTGACTTCCCTGCCTCCTTTGTTTCTCCTGGTACTTCTCCCTATCCCCTTCTGCCTGTGTCTTTTTGTATTGCCTGAATGCAATCTTTTTGGCTTTCACTTTCTTTTGCTACCTCTTTGGAAAACCATAATGGTCTCCTCTTTCTTTTCCTCTTGCTAACCTGCTTAATGCATAATTCTGTTGTTCTTATAATCCCCATTTTAAATACTGCCACTGTTCCTCAATCCTGATTCCTGTCCCATTCCCCTTAATGCCTCTTTCAAGCATCTCCCCATTTCCCAAAGTCTGCCCCTAAATCCAGGATACGTGTTTTTTGTGGTTTGGTTCTGCTCTTTCTGTGATTTCAAACCACAATGTCTGGTGGTCACTGTTACCCAGGTGCTCCCCACTGTTACCCCCATCACACTGTCCCTGTTTGTGAGTAAGGTCAAGTCATTGCCTTCTGCAGAGTTGGTTCCACATGACCAGTTGCTTGAGGAAGGCACCCTGAAGGAGTCCAGGATAAATCTGCTCCTAGTTGATGCTGCTGCTGGGATGCTCCAGTCCACGTCTGGTATATTGGAAGTCTTCAACCAGTACTACCTCACCTTGTCTGCCATCCTTTGGATGGCTAGCATCAACTCCTATCTGTTTCTTCCTCCTGGGCTGGTGGTCTATAGACACACCTGTGCGGATGGCTGGCCCCATTTTTCTTTGCAGCTTAACCCACAGTATCTCTCCCCATTTTGTTCCTCCTGTGGATCTGTGTGGCCCTTATGTCATTTTTCACATACAGTGCCCTCCTCCTCCTTCCTGCCTGCTCTGTCTCTTCTGAATATGTTGTAGCCAGGTATGGCATCTCCACAGTCATGGTTATCATTACACCAGGTTTCAGTGATGGCCACAATGTCCAGGTCTGACTGTACCATGACAGCCTCAGATCTTCCATCTTGTTGCTAAGGCTCCTGGCATTTGCACACATGGCTTTCCATGATTTGACCTCCTAGACTGCTTCACTGTTCTACTCCAGCCCCTTCCTTGGTTGTCATTTATCCCTGGTTCTCCTTGTTGTCTGCCCTTCTGCTGAATTTTGCCCCTTTTCTGCTTATCCACCTTTTGGACACTAATCTCCATCTTTGCACACTGCTTTGCAGAGATAGCCACCTCTGGTTCACTGGTTCCATTACTAGCTGTGGGGTGAGCAAGTAGGTATCATCCTTGCTGGCCTGCCCACCCCCTTTGCTAGTTTAAATGCTCATCAATGTAGCATTTAAACTTATCATTGAGTGCTTGGATTCCCCTCCAGGATGGATGCAGGCCGTCAGGCTTGAACAACCTCCATCCTCCAGATGGGTCCCCAGTCACCAATGAATCCAAACCCTTCCTCACAGCACCAGTTCTTCAACCATGAGTTAAAGTTCCTGGTGCATGCACTCTATGCTCTCCTTGCCTCTCACAGGTAGTACTTCTGAGAAAGTGACAGAAGTAGCTACTGATGAGACCCTCCCAGTTTCCTAAACTCTTCCTGAACTTCCTTTGGCTCCCCATTTGCCAAGTCATTAGTACCTAGGTGGATAATGACATCCAGCTCACCCTCCTGTCTTGCCTTCCCAGTGATCCCCAGTATCTTCCTTCCATCCTCCATGCCGTGGCACCTGGTAGGCACCTCCCTCCCTGTCCTCCCCTCCTGTGTTCCTAGCTGGATCCCTCTTATGATGGAGTCCCCACCAGGATTCACTTCCTCCTCCTCTGAGGTCCACTGCTTTCCCACTGAGGTCACCTCCTTGCCTAACCTCCACATCCTTTCCTTCCACTTCCTGGTACCTCTATTTGGTTGTCCTCATTTGCCAGTATGGCATATGAGTTCTTGAGAGAATAGGATCTGGGATGTGCCTCTGCCTGACTGCTCTAACCTCCTGAGCCCACTGTCATCCAAGTGCTCCTCGTTCTCGGCATCCTTTGAGGCAGCTGCATTGGACTGGGTGGTTCCTGGACAGGGGTGATGGTACTCCTGACCCAGTTTACTTCCGCTCTGAGTCTGGCTACCTCATCCGCAGTCCCGAGAGATGCATGCAGATAGGGCAGCACCTCAGTGTCCAGAAGGTCTGCCTGAATATGGCTGCCCCACAGCCACTGCATTGCACCACTCCCCACATTATACTGCAGTTCCACTACTTATCTGCTACTGAAGCTCTCTTAGTTCTCTTTTTATTTATTTACAGTACTAAAAATCCTGTAACTGATCCTCAGATATATATTTTTTAAGGAAAAGAAACCAATAAATAAATAAATGAGTCAAAAAACTTATCGTGCTGAGGGTGGTCTTCTTCCCCCTTATGCCCTTCCTACTTCACACCTCTTACTATGCCCTGTGTTTAGCTCCTGTCAATCAGATTTATCAGGGCATATAATTAAGAGATGGGGGAAGGCAGCAATTAAAGACAGCACAGAATTACACCACCACTATTTTTTAAATTTTCAACAGCCCAAAAACAATTATAAGTAAAGACAACACAGAAAGAAAGTATAGTGTCACTACAAGCCTACAATCTAAGTTTAAAAGAAAAATACCAGTTACCAGTTACTCAGAAGCACTGAATTGAATATGTTTCCTTCCTTCACCTTCTGGCTTCTTCTGATACACGTTCTGCCCGCGATCGGGCTTCAGAAGATGTGTGGGCGAGGGGTTCATGTTACTGTATTGCCCGCGATCAGGCTGTGGGAGATGTGTGGGCAGGGGGGTTCATGTTACTGTATGCCTGCGATCGGGCTTCGGGAGATGTGTGGGCAGCGGGGTTCATGTTATCTATGCCCGCAATTGAGGCTTCGTGGGAGATGTAAGGGGTTGTTTTACATTCTGCCCATGATCGGGCTGGTGGGGGGGCACAGGGACCGAGTTGGGGGCCAGCCAGGGGTGGCAGCTGCTGTGTTGCACCCTGCAATACAGCAGCTCACCTGTGGGTGGCCCTCAACTTGATCCTTTTTTTTTTTTTTGGCTCAAGGTTGTGCAGGCGCAGGTTGGGGGTTGCGCATGCACAACTCTGCACAACCCGACTGAATATCGGGTTGCGCAGGTTATGCATGGTTCCTCCCCCTCCTGTTGAGCATGCATTCATTTGCATTGCTCTTTTGCGCAACCTGTTGTCAGTGGCACAACTGCCTCCTGCTGAATATCACAGAATGGCGCAATGTAGGACTTGCGCATGCGCAACCCTGTTGCGCATGGAGCAACCCTTTTGAATATCTGGGCCTAAGTGTTTGACTCATTGGGAACATTTTCATCAAAATGGTAATTATTATGCAAGGGACGGTTAACATTTAAATAAAAGGGGTAAAGAAGTTTTGGGAAATGAGATTAACTCACAGATAAATGCATTTTTATGCAAAGTCTGGGGGGGGAAATAAATATTGGTAGACTTTCAGGTGAACAGAATCCAACTTTGAATCATGTTAAATCTACTAAGTTAGCAATGGTAAACAATCAGGTACCAAAACTTAACATACTACTCTTAAATGCTAGGAGTTTGCCCAACAAAATTCATGAACTACAAATCATCTTGCACATCAAAAACATTGATATTTGTGGGGTTACAGAAACTTGGTTTACAAATGAACACTGGGGACAAGATATTCCTGGGTATACTCTCTTTATGAATAATCGAATAAATACAAGAGGAGGAGGTGTTGCCTATTATGTAAGGGAGGAAATTGAGTGTACAGAAGTTAATATGAACATCCAATCACCACAAGGTATTGAAATTCTATGGATTAAACTCAATAATAATTTTTTTTCCACTTACATTTGGGTTATGTTATAGACCACCTTCCATTGACTCTGTTAATAATGATCATTTTTGTAATTACCTGGAAAGCATCAATCAGCAAGCTAATATTATTTTGAGGGGTGATTTTAATTATCCTGGTATAAATTGGTTGCACTGTGAAGGATCAAATACACAGGAAACTAAATGTATAGGTACAACAGCACACTTAGGATTAGATCAAATAGTGACTATTCCCACAAGACTTAATAACATATTAGATTTAATATTTACGAATATCAAGGAAGGCATAGAAACACCAGTTATAATGGCTCCATTAGGTAACAGTGACCACTCAAAGATTAAATGGTCTATAAACTATTACAAGAACAAATTCAAATGGCATAACCAAATTTAGAAATTATAATACAGCAAATTATGCAGCTATTAAAGATTATTTAATGATGTGGTATTGGAAAAAAGAACTAAATGGGCTATCGGTGGAAGAAATTTGGGATTGAATAAAAGGAAAAATAGAGTATTGCATTTCTGAGTGGGTTCCAATTAGAATAAAATACATTCAGAAGAAAAAGCTTCCACCTTGGTATTCTACATCCATTAAAAGACTGGTATTGGCTAAAAAAAGGCCTTTAATAAATATAACAAAAATAAATCGGAACTACATTGGTCAAAATTTATTCAAAAAGCAAAAAAAAAGCTAAATATGCCATAAAGAAGGCTAAAAAAGATTTAGAATATATATTCTGGTTAGCAATCAGGGTGACAACAAAAAAAAGTTCTTCAATTATATTGGTTCTCTAAAATCTACGACTAACATAGTTTGCCCACTAAAAATAGATGATGAGATAATAAGTGATGATCAGCTTATGGCAAATAAATTCAATCAATATTTTGCTAGCATATTCAAAAAAAAGGATGTACTTTTAACAGAAAACTGCACTCTGTTAGATCCTGTGGTTAAATTCACTGTTGCTGAAAACTTACTCCATTATTAATTCATGTAAATCTTCTACATCTGTTGGACCTGATAACATCCCTTCAATATTTTTGAAAAACGTTTCATATGAATTAGCTGGCATATTGACATTCCTTTTTAATAAATCTATAGCTAAGGGTATTGTCATTAAGGAGTGGAAAGATGCTTCAGTAATTCCAATACATAAGAGTGGTCCAAAGCAAGAGCTAAAACACTACAGGCCTATAAGCCTGACTTCTTCCGTATGTAAAATAATGGAAAAATTAATATCTAATAAGATTAACTCACATATTAAGGAGAAAGGGCAATCAGATATTTTACAGTACAGTTTTCAACCTGGTAGATCATGTCATACTAACCTAATAAATTACTTTGAGCCAGTAAGTGATGCCCTGGACAAGGGTCTTCCGGTGGATGTCATATATCTGGACTTTGAAAAGGCTTTTGACTCTGTATCACACAAAGTTTTAAATGAATGTTTAAAAAATATGGAGTTTAATAAATATATTGTTGCCGGATTTTGCAATGGTTAACAGATAGAAGACAACAGGTCACCCTACGTGAGTATACATCTACATGGACTGAGGTTACGAGTGGTGTACCACAGGGTTCAGTCCTGGGTCCAATTTTGTTCAATATCTTAATAGCTAGTATGAGCACTAGGGATGGAATATGGCTAACAAAGTATGCAGATGATGCTAAATTGGGTGGAATTGCCAATAATATGAAATATATCTTAAAATTACAGGATAACTTGAATTTAATCTCAGACTGGGCTACTACACACAAACTGAACTTTAATTATACTAAATGTAAAGTTATGCATTTTGGGCAAAACAATATGTGTGTCAATTATTCTATTAATAATCAACTATTAAGTAAAACTAGTTCTGAAAAGGATTTAGGTGTCATTATCTCAGATAATTTAAAATTTCCCGAACATTTAAATATTACAGTTAAAAAATGTACCCGATTGACTAACTGTATATTAAAAAATATAAAAAGTAGGGAGCCAACTGTATTACTCCCATTATTTACCAGCATTGTTAAATCTAACTTTGATTATTGTTCCTCGTTTAGTGCTCCAACGTTAATTCGTGACAGATTATCTAGAGAAAGAATTCAAAGGAGATTTACCAAGCATATTACTGGCATGTGTTCTTTATCTTATAATGAAAGATTAAAAAAGTTACATCTTTATAGTATGGAATATCGTTCCTTGAGAGGAGACCTTTGTGTGCTTTTTAGAGCCATGAAGGATGAACTCTTGTTTTAAACTATTTATCTGACTTGGCATCCAACTTCTTGTCATACTATATCACATAATTTAAAACTGAGAGCCATTACAAATAGAATGTCAAAGAGAAATACATTTTTTACGCAGAGGATAATCCCGATATGGAATTCACTTCCAGATGACGTTGTGCACTGTGATAATTTAACACAGTTTAAATTTTTATTTATTTTATTTTATTTAAGCAGCAGTTTGGAAAACCTTTGAGACATAGGCTCATTTACAAAGGTACCTTGTCATAGTAAGACAAACCAAAATACACAGTATAGCAGTACAACACATAAGTATAACAGTAAATTAAGACATAGATACAAACAAGCTGGTACAGGTAGGATGGATGCAAACAATACCAGAGTTATGTTGTCCTTAGCAGCTTAGTAATAAGCTTTGTCATAAGTATTGAGTACGGCTTTGACTAGTGGCAGTTACAGCATCGGGTGTTAATAAGGTGGTTATGTAAATCTAAGCTTGATTCATACATGAATGACTTAAAATATGTAGTCCACCTAGCTTGGGTGGCATGATCAAATTGGACATGTCCTTCGATCACGTAATATACCTATGAACCTATGAACCAAGTAAGTTCAGTTCAGAACTTTGAGTGACCAAAATTGATCATGTTAACATTTTTTATTAGAAAATGGGTCAGTATGTATGCAATAAATCACACTGCACTTATATATACTGTAAAAAAATAAATTTACAATTTAAAGCTGATCATAAGCAATTAGTGGCTGAAAATGCAACCATTCATCTAACCTTCCATTCTATATTTTACACAACAATGTAGCAATACAGCAGCACCATCCAGTATTAAGGGTTATTTGTTTGTTATTTTTGACCGGGAAAGTCACACTAACTCGTGATGGCTTGTTTCCAGTTGCATCCTGGGGCTGGGTTACATGGATCTTTTTATTGTTTATTCTTTTGTAACCCAGTATGGGTCAGTAGACTCAATGCCAGTTTACAGGGGTGAACCAGGAACACTGGAGAGGTTAACTGACTTGCTCAGGGTCACACAGTATGCAAGTGGAGGTTGTGGGAATCAAACCCAGGTCTGCTGGATGTACCACACTCTTTTATTATTCATTGCTCTGTCCTCTAGGCTATACTACATTTAAAATCTCATCCAAAGGATGGCACTGCAACAGTGCAGTACCCCGTTGGTACTGTACTACAATGTCAGTTATGGGTAGTACCCCAAGTACGCGATGTAAGGCTAGAACCCACAACCTTCTGATCTGCCAGCCCCAGAGCTGAGCGTGCTACCTACTGAGCAACTGACAATGCTATAACTATAAACAGGAGATACAACATGCTTCTTTTAACATCAGAACTTAAATTTGGAAACACGGTTATGTTCCAAACTCAGTATATCAATTAGTGCCTTAATATAACCTTTTTAGTGGTTTAGGTAATAGTATGTATACTTTTATTAGCTTAAACCAGGTAAGGTGCATTGAGTTATGTCCCTTTCCAGCCACAACCCCTAACCCGATCAAAGGTTAAACAAGCACTACATATGTTATAAGTACAGTCCAGATACTGTAGGAGGCAGTATAGGGCAGTGGTTTAAGGCACTGAGCTGCAAATCTGGAGTCCTGGGTTTGAATTCCACAGCCCCCACTTGCATACTGCGTGACCCTGAGCAAGTCACTTAACTTCCCTGTGCTCCCAGCCTGTAAACAAGCTTTCAGCTTAGTGTCGCTCTCCTGGTTAAACAACTGCAAAAAAAAAAAAAGACATAAAATCCGTAATCCAACCAAAACAGTTCTGCACTGCTGCTGTTGCCTACCTTAGCTGGCTCAGGCTGATGCTCTCCTCCTCTGCTGCTCCTTTAGTTGACATGCTGGTGTTGCTGGCTGCCCAGACCGAAGGAACCCAACCGGCCACTTATAGGCCTGCCATTTGCTTAAACCTCCCTAACCCTACCCGGCATGCTCGGTCACCCTCACTCTGCTCCCCTCTGCAATGCTCATCTGCTGCATCTGCTGGTGACCACATCCACAGCTGGCCTGGTTCCATTTACCAGGCACTGACCCTGGGACTTCCTTCTCCCTACTCGCTGGCCCGACTCAGACTCAACTGGCCTGTTGCTGTGGTGTCCTGGATGACTGCTGACTCCCGGCATACCCTGTTTTTTCTTTTAGGCTCCTCTCTTTTCTGGCTGGACCAGGCATGATCCAACATCACCACCACTGCTTGTCCACTAGGCCAGCCTGTCTGTCGCCTCTCACTCTCCCGCCACACAATAAAAACCATCACTGACTCGCCTCTGAGTCCTCACACACACCTACATACACAATTACCCAGACGCACACACACATATCGTGCCCAGTATACAAACCCCTCCCTTGCCAATCACCATGCAGCAAGTTTTAAAACGGACCTGTGAACCACCACAGTAATTTTTCAAGGGGGGGTTGGCTGCAAACTAAGGAAAGGCAACATGGCAAAGGGCGGGTGCCAATTTTAAATATGATGCCAACCAGGCCACCACTCACCAGTCCAATTAAACAGCGGGGGAAGGTGCGGTCATAGCAGGGGCACACATCACACACACACACACACACACACACACACACACACACACACAGAAACCAGGGTAAAAATACCTTAAAAAAGGCAGCATGTGGCAGCCAAAATATTGCTGGGGCGCAGCCCATCTCAAAAAATATTGCTGGGGCCAATGTCCCACTGGCCCATACAACCCGGTGCCTATCCCCCCACATCCTCACTGTCCACCATGTTGGGTGCCTCTCTGTGGCAGTCCCACTCCACCAGATTGGTGCAGGAATTTCTCAGTGGTACTGGATGAGGAGTGTGCCTGTTACCCACTCCCCCAAGCCTTTTCAATCCTACCACCTCTGCCTTCTTTGAGTCCAAAGTAGTCCAGCCAGTCCTTCATTCCAGCAACCTTTGAGGTACCAGTGTCAGTCTAGATGGTCCCTGTATGGTAGATATGGAGCCCTGACCCTTTTCCAATGCAACTTTGAGCCTCATAATAGTCTTCAGATTTTCTGCCAGTGCTGCTTGGAGCTTTCAGACCTGTTCCCTCCACCGAGAAAGGAGCATGCAGATGGGACAGCATCACAGCCTGCAGAAGGTCTTCCTGTAGACTGCCTCCCAGCAACCACTGCATTGCACCACTCCTCACATTTCCTTTTTCCTTTTCCTTTTATCCTTCCCTACCCTACTATCATCCAGTAACCACACAACCTTAAACCCTGATGCTCACTAATACCTAGCAATCTTTTCATGGCAAAGCCCTACACCCTACTATATCCAGCAGCTATTTAACAGTAAGCTCCTGCTCCTTGAAACACACTTTATTGTAGCAACAGTTAACCTACCAATCCCTACAGCCCAGAAATACATTAATGCCACTATCACTCTTACCCCAGATGCCTAACTAGCCTCCCAAGTACAGCCACCCTCTAATGCAGCCCCCCAACAGTCTTATCTTGCTAGGGGTCCCCTTGGGTTGGCAGAAGAGCAGAGTGGCTGGCTGTTGGTTGCCTCATTGGGCTGACTCTGGTGGGCATATTCTGACATCCTTTTTGCATTTTTCCTTCACGTGGGGGGTTTCAGTGCAGGGGGGTGCTTGATGGCTAAGTACCTAACAAGGATCCTGCCTACTTCCTGGTCTCCCAGGCAGCTGTTTTGATTAGTTGCTGATTAGGGGAGGGATGCATAGCTGTCTTCTGATTGGCTTCTTACAGGAGCCCTCAAGCTCTGTTCCCTTCACCAGTCTCCCGGTGATCGATGTGATGGTCTTGCTGATGGGGGAAGAAGTCTAAGGCCCCTTCCCAGTGATCCACAGGTAGCGTTCCCTGGTCTCTCACAGAGCTCTTTTCCATCCCATGCCTTCTTCCTGGCTTTACAGGTGACTGCCAGGATTGGCTGCTGATCAGGGAGGAAGGTGTGGCTGTCTTCTGATTGACTCCTTACAGTAACCTCCTGGTGCCTCCAAGCTCTGCTCCTTTCACCAGTCTCCTGGTGATCTGTGTGATGGTCATGCAGCTTGGGGAGGAGGTTGAAGCCCCCTTTCCACAGATCCCTGTCTGGGTGTAGTGATTCTGGGCATCACTGAGGCTGCGGGCCTTGATTTAGCAGCTCCAATGGCACAGCAGCAATGGCTGAAGACACTGGGACCTTCAGGGCACCCCTTCAGCTTGACACTCTGACAGCATAACATAAAAAAAGACCATTACTGCAACAGTGCCTGTAATGGTCCTTTTTCATGTTATGCTTTCCCCCAGTGTTCTGCACCCTCTCAGGACCAACTCTGACCTGCAGTTGAGAATCCTAAATTCCGGGGGTGCGGGGGGCAGAGCTCCCCATATGGGGAGTGTGGGGGTCATAGCATCCCACAGAAAACACTCCTCGATCGGGCAGCACATTACCTGCATCGGTATTGTGCCGTCACTGTGAGGGAGGTTGACATTTTCACTGTCGGCCTACCTTGGTGCTTCCCGAACCTTTGGTCACTGCATGGGCTCATTGTGTCCAGCTAATGGGATAGTCCCCAAACATATCTCATCATTCCCTCTATGGAAGAATCCTGCCCTCAACATATGTGGGCTCAATCCACTGGAGCAACTGGGCTGATGAAGGTATGCATCATGTAGGCCAAATCACTGACACTGGAACAAAGCACCTAAAGTCCTTCGGCTGGTTCTGAGCAGAAATCAGCTCAGATAAACCCCAGCACTGGCAGTATTAACAGCTTTGATGTGGACAGGGTGATACAATGTGGCCCAAACACAGGTTTGAGGGTCCAAATAACTTGGACATATTGTTCTGAGCTCCAAAGAGCAAAACCTTCAAAGCCTATGCAATATTTAAAAAGCTGTTAGAATGTCAGGTGGACCCAATGGATCCACTCGGGAGAGAATGGAGTGCAGAGTTCCAAATGGACATCACACCAGAGGCATGGATAAATGTTGGCTGGGCCTGAAGTGAGAGGCAATAGACACAAAAGCTCATTTTACTCAGTTTAAGGTTATCCATCAATGGCACCAAACTCAACAACAGCTACACAAATGGGAGCTACTAAACTCAGACAAGTGGTGGATGTGCACCCAAACAGGAGGGAGCATAACTCGCCATCTCTGGGACTGTCCATTGTTGGCACATTACTGGGAAGAGGCTGAGCAAGTTTATTCACCCTTCTGAACAGGTGTCTCATCTTCACCCAAGGTGTAGTAATTCTGGGCATCCTTGAGGCTGTGGGCCTTGATGTAGGAGTTCCACAAGCACAGCAGTAATGGCTGCAGAATGCTCTGATCACAGCCAACATCATTCAATGTCCTGCACAGCCAGTATAGTGTTATGCTTGTGCAACTGTGTTAGTTTTGTTTTGGTTGTTCGCATTCTCTATTCCAGAGGAATTACCACCCTGTAGGGGTACAAAAGGCAAGGAACCCTCAGAAAGGATTCCAGCCCTAGGGGTGCCACAGGATGATTCCTGTGGCTAAAGGTACCTTAGGAATCCCCCTAAGGAGAGAAGTGCTGCCACTGAAGGAGGGGGGGAGGAGGGTAGGTCAAAGAAAAAGTGCTTCACAATGAGGCTGAGAGGAACTGTTTATGTAGCTCAGGAAGTGGAAGTGGCTGACTGCTTGGTCATTGAACTCCAGCATAGCCTTTCCAATTCAATGTCCTGCACAGCCAGTATAGTGTTATGCTTGTGCAGCTGTGTTAGTTTGGTTTTGGCAATTCACACTTTCTATTCCAAAGGAATTACTACCCTGTAGGGGAACAAAAGGCAAGTAACCCTCAGAGATGGTTACAGCTCTAGAGGTGCCATGGGATGATTCCCATTGCTAAAGGTACCTTAGAAATCCCAAAAGAAATGTAGTACAATCATATCCCAAAGAATGAGGTGACATGAAGCTTATGAGCAAGCAGTAATTGTGATGCAGGAGCAGTAACTGTAACATAGTAGTAGACAAGCATAGGCAGTTTGATAACGTAATGAGATGCTCAGTTTGATAATGTAATGAAATGCCCAGGGTTAGCGGGCATGTGTGATTTTGTATTTTCTTGAAATTTGGCTTCCCAGCCAAATGCCCTTCGGGGTAACCCTTGCCTCAGTGTTCGCACACAGAGGTTCTTTGTCTTTAAATAGTTTTTTATTTTAATGGGTTCACCACAATATATCCAAGGTACACTGCCTTATGGGTAGCTGGTCCATTCCACTGGGGTGTCAAACAGATGAGGCATACTGATGAGTCCTGGTAGGACGAAACACGTGTCTATGTCTTCTGTTAGCACCCTTTGCAAACTGTGTGAGAGGCCTTTCGGCACCATGCAATTCTGCTTAAAGTTGGACTAGCATAACATTCTGTGGTGATTTGCATATGCAGCCCATGATGCTTTGCATTGTGGGGGCATGTGTGATAACTGTTACTGTCAGGCCAATATTGTGAGCATCACCACTCATAGTCAGGCTAGGAAACATGTTCCTGAGGACAGAGAGGGGACAGTTTAGCTAGAAAGAACCTCCCCATCAGAAACCAGGGAAGTAGCTGGAGTGGCTGTAGAACCTGCTGAAAGTAATAGTTCTGAGCTAAAGGTATAGGCTGGGTAGGTCTCAGCCATGGGCTGCTCTCCTACAGGATAGTATGTCTTGGAGCTCAGCATGCTGATCCATATTGGAACTGCAGAGAGTTGGCTGCAAGCAGGGAAGGTGATTCTTTGGGTTTAGTGAAAAAGGAGGTATACTGGGAAAATGATCTCCTGTACTGAGAGTGGAGTCCTATTAGAGGACCAGAGGAATGAGTACTCCAGCAGATAGTAGCCTGTAAGGAGTACAGGAAGTAGCTTCTTGCCGTAACCATTGATATCTCTTTTTCTGGACACTTAGGAGTCAGTCATACAAGAAGGCAGCTGACTAACAATTCTTACTTGCCCAGTATCTTTAAGAATGTGGTAAACTAGTGCAGGAATTGGCCACATGCCAGAGGGTGGGAAAAATTGATGACAAGGGTAAGGCAGGTTTGATTACCCAACCTGTAATCAAACAACCATTTGGATGAGTTGCTATGGATACTTTGGGGCCATTCAGCACCCAAATCCACACAGGGAAAAATGTAAATTATGGTGGTCATGAATTATGCAACCAGGTACCCAGAGGCTGTAGATGCCCTCCACTAAGGCATAAAAAGTGGCTGATGAACTTCTAGGGATCTACAGCTGGTGGTGTTTTCTGAGGAGATTCTGTAGGAATAGGGCACCAATTTTATGTCTGCCTTAATGACTAGTTTCTGAGGGAAGTGTTGGGTGTGGTATCTCAGGCCCTCCCCTTACCACCCAGAGATTAATGTTCTGGTTGAGTGTTTAAATGCATTGTTTAAAAACCATGTTAAAGGGGGTTCACTGAGCAGCATGTGAGAGAGTGGTACAAGTACTTAACCCATCTCTTATTCACGTATAGGGAAGTCCCGTAGGAGTCCACATGGTTCTTAACTGTTGAGATCCAATTTAGCCATACTAACATACTAAAATGCCAGCAGAATAGGCCTAACGGTCTTTCGTGTCTGCTCGTTTGGTCAGCCCCACCCTGGTGCTGACCTTGCCTCCCTCTCCTTCTCTGGCTTCTCCTTCCCAGTTCGGATATTCTTGCTGCATTGAATTTTGCTTCCAGAACCCTTCCCCTGTACCTGTCCCGCCCCCTCTTGAACCCCTCCACCATCTCTGCCTCCACCAGCCCCCTAGGCAGCGAATTCCATGGCTCCACCACCCTCTCAGTGAAGTAGCACCTCCTCCTTTCACCCCTGAATCTTCCCCCCTCCAGCTTCCACCCATGCCCTCTAGTGACCCCTCCTCCTTCCTTTGAAGCACCCTTACTGTTCCTCCCCTATTTACCCTCTGCATGTACCTGAAGACCTCTATCATGTCCCCCCAGTCCCTTCTCTCTTCCAATGTGTACATATTTAGCTCTTTGAGCCTCTCCTCATAGGTCCTGTCCCCCAAGCCCCAAATTATTTTTGTTGCCCTCCTCTGGACCCTCTCCAGGAGTTTAATGTTCCTCTTTAAGTGTGGCCTCCAAAACTGCACACAGTACTCAAGTTGTGGCTTCACCAAACAGTTATATAGCCATAGGGTAAAGTGTCTCTAGATTTGGCAAGGGATGACTGGAAGAGTGAGCTTGCTCCATAAGGGGAATCTGTTGTGGAATTTGTCCTTAATTTCAGATCATGGATTACAAGGTTAACCCAGAAGCACCTAGATGGTGCACAACAGAGGCAGAAGACATGGTACAACTGTGGGGCCCAGAAGTACAAAATTGTGTGATAGTACCCCTCCCCATCCCAATGAAGAAACTGCAGGGAGCTTGGGCCCTACTCAGTGGTCAGGGAGGTAAATGAGATTAATAACATGGTGAAGCTACCAGACAGTAGGCCCAATATGCAAATCTATCATATAAACATGATCAAGCCCTACCAAGCCTGGGAAGAAATGGCCCTGGCTGTGTGCAGTTCTCCAGTTTAAGAGGCAGAAGCAGGCCCACTAGTGGGTCTCCTTGGAGAAGGCAAGAGAAAACCCTCAGTGGATACTGTCATCCTCTCAGTGCCTGACAATGGCTCAAGCTGCTAAAATGCATGGTGTGACACAGACATTTGGAGACATGTTCCAGAGAAACTGGGTATAACATGGTGGCAGAGCACCTTGTGAATACAGGGCCCCAGGCTCCACTGAGGTAGCCACCCTATAGGGTCCCCAATGGAGTGAAACAGGCCACTGAGGTAGACAGCAAAGTAATGCTGGCTCTTAGAGTAATCCAGGACCCAGTAGCTACTGACCACCCTGTGGTACTGATCTCCTAAAAAGGATAAGACCACAAGGTTCTGCATTGATTACCACAGGCTTAACAGCTGTACAGAGTCAAATGCATACCCTATGCCCAGGATGTGAGAAGTTAGGGGAATCTAAATACCTTACCCCATAGACCCGATAAAGGGCTGTTGTCAGGTACCTCTGACCCATGATGCGAGAGAGAGGATGACCTTCATCACTTCGTTTGACCTATTTGAATTTCAGGAAATGCCACTCAGCACAAAGAATGTGCCAGATATCTTTCAAAAACTTATGGACTGCATTCTGTCTTGGGCTGGAGACCTTCGGCTAGTGTATATGGATGATATTTTTTTATTTTATTTTTTATTTTATTACAATTTTGGAATTACAAAGTACCTTTAAGCTAGTAGTTCATTTGCAAAGGTTCCACATTGAGGAAAAGGAGAACATACACACCTGAATTAATACAATTACTTACAAGGAATGTAAGAAATAGACAAGGTACAGTTACATTTGATAAAATAAAATAAACAAGAAAGTAAGTGCAGAAAAGTCACATGGAATGGACAAAGGTGTGGAAATTGGGTGTTGGCAAGTAAATAAGCAAATTATATCAACTTTCAGAACTAGCTACATCAACAAGAGGAGTGTATTAGATAAAAGCAAGGAAAGAATGCCAGAAATATGTGCTGAAAAGAAGGTGACCAAGGAGGGTCAAAGAGGGGGAGGTATGAGGGCCTCATCCTGACAGCTTTTATGCCTAAGATAATATGATCTAAGAGGGGCAGTCGTGAGTACTTTGTTCAGCGAGGTGCTGCCTAATCTTCCATTTAAAGAGGTCAAGCTTTGTTTCTGCCAGAAGGTCTCTGAGAAGAGACCAGTGGGGGGGCACGGTACTCAAAGGATTGCTGGCCTTGAGAGGGCCAGTAAAATTGAACCTTAAAAGGCTGGCAAGTAGCTCCTCTGGTATTGTGGGGGTTCTTTGTGTGGCTCAAAAAGTTCTGAATACTTGGGGGGTTAGATATAGAGCAGTCTTTTTTGCTAATAAACAGGTCTGGTAATTTATCTAACTTTCAAATTGAACCAACTGGTTTGGGCATACAGGTTGCGTGTGTGCATTAATCGGTAGGCCCCAGTGAGCAGTCGACAGCCTTTGTTTAGGGCAATGGAGACTTTTTTAGGGTGGTGTCTGAGGCAGCTCTGTATACTACCAGGCCATGGTCGATAGTGGATAGGATCGAGCTATTTATTGCTAGTTTGAGAACCTCCGACATCATATTGTGTTTGGGTTGCAAATATTAGGGCACTATCAAGCGCAACCCCTAGGTATTTGAAGGCGCTTACTATTTCTAAGGGGATGTGCAGGTTCTTGCATATGGTGAGCTGGTGAGATCTGATTTTATTTTGAGGGGCTGTAAAACTCCTTAACTTTGTTTTATTTGTAGTTTACGAGTAGTTTATGCTGCTGGAACTAGGACACAACCATGGTAAAGTTCTCCTGTAGTTGTTTTTGTAGCAGTGCAGGGTTAGAGTTACTGGTCATCAGCATCTATAGTGAGGTACAGGAGGAATATGTCAAACACATGACAGATGTACTCCACTGATTGAAGGCTACTGGGATGACAGCAAAGGTTGATAAATGTCAGATAGTGATAGCAGAGGTGTCATACTTTAGACATGGGTAAAAAGTGGATAAATCCGGCCTGAGCCAGTAAAAATGGAGACTATATTGGGGTTGTAGCGCTCATCACAAAAGAAAGGTACTGTACAGATTAGGGATGACAAGGTACTACCCAAACTTTGTGCCAAACTTTAGGAATATAGCCATAACTCCTGCAAGATCTCTCTAGAAACACAATGAAAGAAAAAATTCACTGCACTGATCACTGTGAGGCATCATTCCACCAGATGAAAGAGGCATTGTGTTGGGCTCCAGTTCTCACAAGTCCAGATTATTGTCTAAATTTCCTAAGAAAATGGGCTTTTTTTTGGAGGCATCTGATTGGCTGGCACCCATTCCACAGGGGTACATTAACTTTCAATAGATGCCCACGAAATAAAAAGACCCAACCCAAATGTGCCTAATGTCAGCTCAGATATTCTTGTGCCCAGCCTGCTTCGCCATTGGCTGTAGCACTGGGCACACAATTTCAAACTGCCGCCATTTTTTTGAACCAGTTACCGAGACAGAGAGTGAGAGCCCTCCTCCCACCCCACACACACAAACAAACACAATCCTTAAACGATACAACACCCTGTAATTTAAAACAAAATCTTGGCACTGTACCTACAAAACAAATAAAAATGCTTTTTTTACTTGTTTACTTTTGCTTCTCTTCACATGCGGACCGAGCATAGAGTGTGACAGTTCCAATAGTCCTCAATTGCACTAGAAACATAGAAACATAGAAGTTGATGGCAGATAAGGACCGCAAGGCCCATCCAGTCTGCCCATTTCTTTTTCTACCTTATAAATGTTCCATTGGCCTTTGTCAGTGACCTATCTATTCATAGTCATTTGTATTGCTCCCTCATGCCTGTCCCATGCCTGTTTGAAGCCCTGCACTGTATTCATAGCCACCACTTCTTGTGGTAAGCCATTCCATGCATCTACCACCCTTTCTGTGAAAAAGAATTTCCTCACATTCCCTCTTAATCGGCCTCCCTCTAATCTCATGCTGTGTCCTCTTGTCCTGCTTTTTTTCTTATATTTAAACATGTTAGACTCTTTCACCTTGTTTATGCCCTTAAGGTGTTTGAATGCCTCGATCATATCACCTCTCTCCCTCCTTTGCTCAAGGGTATACATATTGAGCTCTGTTAATCTGTCCTCATATGTCTTCTGATGCAGTCCCTGCACCATTTTGTTGCCCTTCTCTGACTGCCTCAATTTGGTTAATGTCCTTTGAAGGTGTGGCCTCCAATACTGCACGCAGTACTCCAGATGGGGCCTAACCAATGTCTTGTACAGAGGGATTATTACCTCCTCTTACGACTTGTGATACCCCTACTAATACACCCTAACACCCCTAGCCTTACCTACTGCTTTAGAGGTCTGCTTGGATGATTTCAGGTCATCAGTGATGATGATGCCCAAGTCTCTTTCTTCCTTTGTGACTGCTAGCAACTCCCCTCCCAGCCTATAAGTGGCTTCAGGGTTTCTCTTCCCTATGTGCATGATTTTGCACTTCTTTGCATTAAATCCCAGTTGCCACTCTTCTGACCATTCTGCTAGTTTATCCAGATCTCTTCTCATTCTGCCCACCCCATCTGGATCATCTACTCTGTTGCAGATCTTGGTGTCATCTGCAAACAGACAAGCCTTACCCTCTAGTCCATCTGCTGAGGTCACTAATGAAGATGTTGAATAGGACTGGCCCTAGGACTGATCCCTGAGGTACCCCTTGTGACTTGCATCTCTTCTGACTGTATACCATTTACCACCACTCTCTGTTTTCTGCCAGTCAACCAGTTTGCCACCCAGTTGACCAACTTCTGACCCACCCCGAGCCTACCTAGCTTATTTATCAATCTTCTATGTGGAACAGTGTCAAAAGCTTTGCTGAAGTCAAGGTAGGTGACATCAACTGCTCCCCCTTGGTCCACCACTCTGGTTACCCAGTCAAAGAAATCTATGAGATTAGTTTGACAGGACCTTCCTAGAGCGTAGAGTGTGACAGTTCCAATAGTCCTCAATTGCACTAGTATGTCCCTGTAGGAAAAAGCTGCTTTGTATTTTAAATTACAGCTCTTTTTAAGTCTGTCGCCACATGTTGCGCATACTCAAAAATCTGCCACTCTGTCTATAATGGAGACCATGCTCATAACTCCTCACTGCATCCTACAGCTTTCTTGGCAGCAGAGCAAGCTTTCAGGTCTCCTGAGTGTCAGCAGAGGATCCCTTAGTACATCATTGCTGGGAGTCACTTCCACCCTGTAACTGACAGCCGTTTGGGAAAAGAAAAACAGAAAGCCCCCTGCCTGCTTATCGCGCTCCTGCTGCCCAGATGAAGAAAAAAAAATCAGATCCCCTCACTTGCGATCGTGCTTTTACTGCGGTCCAGTAAATGGGAGGAAGAAAAAAAGACAGAAAATCCCCTGATTTGCAATCGTGTTCACTCTGCCATGTGTCTAAACGGGCTAATCACGGCTGCTATTTTCATTGACCTAGCTAAAGCTTTCGACATGGTATCCCACTCTCTCCTACTATCCCGCCTATCAGGGACTGGGTTAGCAGTGTCTGCCACAAACTGGTTCAGTGCCTACCTACTAAATAGAACCCAATGCACTAAAATAGCTGACCACATCTCCCCTCCTCTCCCTATCACCACCGGCATTCCCCAAGTCTCACTTCTTGGCACCATCCTCTTCTCCATCCTTCTAAATGATCTGCCTAATTCTTGCTCCTCCACCGTGATCCACATGTACGCAGACAACACGGTCCCCTTTACCTCCGGCCGGACCCACGAAGAACTCACTTCCAAACTTCAAACTGATTTCAACAAAATCCAACACTGGTTCAATACCTACCAACTCTCCCTAAATGCCAAGAAAACTGTCTCTATATCTTTCTGCACAAGACAGCGTCTATCCAAACTCACCCCCCTCTGATCTATCATACCCTGAAAAACAGCATCCTTGAAGAAGTGCCCTCCTTCAGGTATCTAGGGGTTTGGCTCAATCACCACCTCTCCTTTTCCACACACGTAGATGCCATCATTTCAAAACTGCGCCCAAAACTGGGCGCCCTCTACAGGAACCGCACCTGTCTCCCACTACCCGTCAAATGAGATTTAATCCTGAAAATGATCTTACCCACCTTCAACTACTGCGATGTAGTCTACAGCTCTGCCTCAAAGACCACCCTAGCCAGACTTGACCCCTCTTTAATGCCTTCTGCTGCTTTGCCCTCAATGCCCCCCGTTCACATCACTGTGAACTATACCACTTGCTGGCCCTGCAATCCATGAGCAACCGATGCCTAATTCATAGAGTTAAATTTGCTTCCAACTTCTGGTTCAGCTCCCTCCCGCCCTCCCTCGCATCCTCCCTATCTTCCCCACCTACTCCCACCCACACCCTCCGTTCCACTGACACGGGGCTATTAGTCATCCCCCACCGGAGGACCACTGCCGGTCAATCGGCCTTCTTTTACCTCTTCCCTAAACTCTGGAATGGCCTGCCAGCCCAGACCCGCCATTCGTCATCCAAATACTCCTTGTCCTCTGCCCTCTCTAACTTCCTCACTCCAAATTGCAACTGCCCCTGACCTCCCCCCCATTTGTTAGCTTCTCTCCCCCTGTTGCCCCCTAGTGCCTGACCAGCAGCCTGGCCATCGTATAATTGTCTGGCTTATATACTGCCCTACGCACTAACACTCACTCTTACTCCCTCTTCTCACTCCTGACATCTCCCTTCAGTCCCCCCTTCCTATCTAACGTACACTCCTCTGCCCTACCCACAGCTACCAACACCATTCTCCCTCCCTCCCATCTCACCTAAACCTACCCCCCTATGCACCTAATGCTCACTAGTCCACTCCCTCTCTACCCCCCATCTTCACTCTCCAACTCCTACTGTCAACTTGGTACATCCCACTGCAGCTCAAGTTGTTACTGGCACCCAAGTTCCTTCTGGCATTCTAGTGCTGCTACTGGCACTTATGTAATTCATGTATTGCCTCGCTGCGTATCCCTGTCCCTGATGTGATGCTCTGTACTGTTCTTACCTTGCCGTGTACCCATGATATGTATACCCTGTTGTTGATGTGATGCTCTGTATTGTTCTCACCTTGCCGTGTACCCATGATATGTATACCCTGTCGTTGATGTGATGCTCTGTATTGTCCTTGCCGTGTACCCATGATATGTATACCCTGTCCCTGATGTGATGCTCTGTACTGTTCTTACCCTGCCGTGTACCCATGATATGTATACCCTGTCCCTGATGTGATGCTCTGTACTGTTCTTACCTTGCCGTGTACCCATGATATGTATACCCTGTCCCTGATGTGATGCTCTGTACTGTTCTTACCTGCCGTGTACCCATGATATGTATACCCTGTCCCTGATGTGATGCTCTGTACTGTTCTTACCTTGCCGTGTACCCATGATATGTATACCCTGTCCCTGATGTGATGCTCTGTACTGTTCTTACCTTGCCGTGTACCCATGATATGTATACCCTGTCCCAGATGTGATGCTCTGTACTGTTCTTACCTTGCCGTGTACATATGATATGTATACCCTGTCCCTGATGTGATGCTCTGTACTGTTCTTACCTTGCCGTGTACCCAGGATATGTATACCCTGTCCCTGATGTGATGCTCTGTACTGTTCTTACCTTGCCGTGTACCCATGATATGTATACCCTGTCCCTGATGTGATGCTCTGTACTGTTCTTACCTTGCCGTGTACCCATGATATGTATACCCTGTCCCTGATGTGATGCTCTGTACTGTTCTTACCTTGCCGTGTACCCATGATATGTATACCCTGTCCCTGATGTGATGCTCTGTACTGTTCTTACCCTGCCGTGTACCCATGATATGTATACCCTGTCCCTGATGTGATGCTCTGTACTGTTCTTACCTTGCCGTGTACCCATGATATATATGCCCTGTCCCTGATGTGATGCTCTGTACTGTTCTTACCTTGCCGTGTACCCATGATATGTATACCCTGTCCCTGATGTGATGCTCTGCACTGTTCTTACCTTGCCGTGTACCCATGATATGTATACCCTGTCCCTGATGTGATGCTCTGTACTGTTCTTACCTTGCCGTGTACCCAGGATATGTATACCCTGTCCCTGATGTGATGCTCTGTACTGTTCTTACCTTGCCGTGTACCCATGATATGTATACCCTGTCCCTGATGTGATGCTCTGTACTGTTCTTACCTTGCCGTGTACCCATGATATGTATACCCTGTCCCTGATGTGATGCTCTGTACTGTTCTTACCTTCAGTCCCATGATATGTATACCCTGTCCCTGATGTGATGCTCTGTACTGTTCTTACCTTGCCGTGTACCCAGGATATGTATACCCTGTCCCTGATGTGATGCTCTGTACTGTTCTTACCTTGCCGTGTACCCATGATATGTATACCCTGTCCCTGATGTGATGCTCTGTACTGTTCTTACCTTGCCGTGTACCCATGATATGTATACCCTGTCCCTGATGTGATGCTCTGTACTGTTCTTACCTTGCCGTGCACCCATGATATGTACCCCTGTCCCTGATGTGATGCTCTGTACTGTTCTTACCTTGCCGTGGTACCCATGATATGTATACCCTGTCCCTGATGTGATGCTCTGTACTGTTCTTACCTTGCCGTGTACCCATGATATGTATACCCTGTCCCTGATGTGATGCTCTGTACTGTTCTTACCTTGCCGTGTACCCATGATAT
Organism: Neoceratodus forsteri; assembly: GCA_016271365.2. Classification (NCBI taxonomy): domain Eukaryota; kingdom Metazoa; phylum Chordata; order Ceratodontiformes; family Ceratodontidae; genus Neoceratodus; species Neoceratodus forsteri. Next base: position 7,051,092 of record JADMNL010000031.1, on the reverse strand, counting down.
GTATACCCTGTCCCTGATGTGATGCTCTGTACTGTTCTTACCTTGCCATGTACCCATGATATGTATACCCTGTCCCTGATGTGATGCTCTGTACTGTTCTTACCTTGCCGGTACCCATGGATATGTATACCCTGTCCCTGATGTGATGCTCTGTACTGTTCTTACCTTGCCGTGTACCCAGGATATGTATACCCTGTCGCTGATGATCATTGTTCTGCACTGTTCTCCTTATGTAACAAGTTCAAATGTAATCCCTCCAAACCATGTACATTATCTGTATTGCACTACTGCTAAACTCAACTATTGTATGTATACCTGCCCCTTCTGTAACCCTTCCCCCCAGGTCGCACCGTGAGATGAGCATCTTTTTGCTCAGTGTGCCTTTCCTGGTCAAACATTTTCAATAAATAGAGTATGCCTATTGGTCTATCAAGTCTGGTCATGCTTCAGCACCCTGATTGGGTACTGTGGCCCTCTATCTGTCTCCTTCCACTGTTACTCCATCCCCCAGTCCTTCAGAAACAAACAATTGCAACTGACTACTATTTAAAATTTGTATCATTTTCCTGTCTGCCTGTTTTGCCTCCACTAGCTCTTTGAATAGTTTGTATCCTATACTTTGTATCCTTGATAGCGATGGGGAGATGCTACATCTCACTGTCATTGTGATCTTCATTTTATACATGTTTGCACTGTATTTACTCAGGATGTCCCAGATTAGATGCAATATCTTGTTTTCAGTGGTGTCATGATTTTACCATTTTTATAATGTATTTATTCAGGGTGGCCTAGTCCAGATACAAAATATCGTTTTCAGTGTGTTCTGATTTTCTACAATGCAGCATAATATTGTGTAGATATAGAGCCCCACTGAAAATAAGATGTCATGTTTTCTTTGAACTATCCAAGCTAAACATATAGCAATTAGCAGGCATATTCTAGGAAAACGCATTATAAAAATGCATAAAAGGAAGACCACATTGAAACTGCCTCTCAGCAGATATGCATTGTGCAAATTTATTAGAAACAAGCATTTGTCAATCCCGAATGTTGCTTGCACTGGTCTGTTGTGCTCGCGCAGTGGGCCTCTGTCAGTGGCTCAGTCTGTTAGTCCCAGTGCTGCAGGCTGCTCTTTTGTACTGGGCTGGTGCATGCATTGACCCCTTGTTCTGCCGAGAAAGGAATACGCAGGTGTCCCAAGAGAGCTCCATTGAGGTGGCTCAGTCCCCCCTATGTCACTCACTCATTCTGTGTCTCCTGGCACTGCAGACTGCCTTTTTGTACTGGGCTCCTGCCTGTGTTGGTGGCTTTTTCTACCCATGAAGAAATCCTAAGCTGTACCGGCAGAAGTCCGTTGAGGTCACTCAGTCCGCCTGTCTCACTCACTCATTCCGGTTCTCCCGGCGCTGCAGGCTGTCCTTTTGTACTGGGCTCCTGTCTCTGTTGGCGCCTTTTTCTGCCCACAAAGAAATCTGCAGCAGTCCCAACAAAGCTCCATTGAGCTCGCTCACTCCCCTTCTCTCACTCGCTCATTCTGTTCTGCTGGCGCTGCAGGCCGCCCTTTTCTACTGGGCTCCTGCCTGCATTGCTGCCTTCTTATGTCGATAAAGAAATTTGTAGCAATTACAATAAAGCTCTGTTGAGCTCACTCACTCACTCATTCTGGTTTTCATGCTACTGCAGGCTGCCCTTTTGTATTGGGCCCCTGCATGCATTGCTGCCTTTTTCTGCCCACAAACAAATCTGCAGCAGTCCCAATAAAGCCCTGTTGAGCTCACTGACTCCTCCTCCCTCACTTGCTCATTCTGTGTCTCCTGGCACTGCAGGCTGCCCTTTTGTACTGGGCTCCTGCCTGCAGTGGTGGCTTTTTCTGGCCAGAAAGAAATCTGAAGCAGTCCTGACACAGTTCCACTGAGCTCGCTCACTGCCCGTCTGTCACTCTTGCATTCCGTTTCTGCCGGCGCTGCAAGCTGGCCTTTTGTACTGGGCTCCTGTCTGCATTGCCGCATTTTCTGCCCACAAAGAAATCTGCAGCAGTCACGCTATAGCTCCATTGAGCTTGCTCAGTATCGCTCTGTCACTTGCTTGTTCTGTTTGTCTTGGCGCTGCAGACTGCGCTTTTGTATGGGGCTCCTGGCTGCATTGGCACCTTTGTCTGTCCTCAAAGAAATCCGCAGCTGTCCTGACAGAGCTGCGTTGAGGTCACTCAGTCTCCCTCTCTCATCGCTCATTCTATTTATCCTGGCACTGCCAGCTGCCCTTTTGTATGGGGTTCCTGTCTGCATTGGTGCCTTTTTCTGCCCACAAAGCAATCCCAGCAGTCCTGACAGCGCTTTGGTGAGTTCGCTCATTCCCCCTCCCTCACTCTCTCTCTCTCGTTCTGTTTCTTCCAGTGCTGCAGGCTGCCCTTTTGTACTGGACTCTTGTGTTGGGGCCTTTGTCTGCCCACAAACAAATCCACAGAAGTCCTAACAGAGCTCAGCTGAGCTTGGCCACTCCCCCCTCTCACTCAGTCGATCTTAATCTGTCCCAAACACTTATTTCCCAGAGTGACCGTGCTATTATGCGGCAGGAGTGCACAAACATATTTTAGCCAGGATGTGCAAAATGACAGCTGTAGTGTTCATAAGGAGTTGTGAAAAAATGCCACTGTTGAAAATGTGGCATGACAGTATTACAAATTTGCAAAATTAGAAGGGTGCGTGGAAACAGTTAAACGCACGCTTGTAACACAGTCATGTTATGGCAGTCCCAACTGAGCTCCGTTGAGCTTGCTCACTCCGCTTCTCTCACTCGCTCATTCTGTTGTGCTGGCACTGCAGGCTGCCCTTTTCTACTGGGCTCCTGCCTGCATTGCTGCCTTCTTATGCCCACAAAGAACTTTGCAGTAGTTACCACACAGCCCTGTTGAGCTCACTCACTCGCTCATTCTGGTTTTCCTGCCACTGCAGGCTGCCCTTCTGTACTGGGCCCCTGCATGCATTGCTGCCTTTTCCTGCCACAAACAAATCTGCAGCAGTCCCAACAAAGCCCCATTGAGCTCACTGACTCCCCCACCCTCACGTGGTCATTCTGTGTCTCCTGGCACTGCAGGCTACCCTTTTGTACTGGGCTCCTGCCTGCATTGGTGGCTTTTTCTGGCCAGAAGGAAATCTGAAGCAGTTCCGACACAGCTCCACTGAGCTCGCTCACTCCCCCTGTGTCACTCTCACATTCCGTTTCTGCCAGCGCTGCAAGTTGGCCTTTTGTACTGGGTTTCTGCCTGTGTTGCTGCATTTTCTGCCCACAAAGAAATCTGCAGCAGTCACACTACAGCCTCGTTGAGCTCACTCACTACCGCTCTGTCACTCACTTGTTCTGTTTCTCTTTATGCTGCAGACTGCTCTTTTGCATGGAGTTCCTGGCTGTGTTGGCAACTTTGTCTGTCCACAAAGAAATCTGCAGCTGTCCCGACAGAGATCTCATCACTCTTTCTGTTTGTCCTGGTGCTGCAAGCTGCCCTTTTATATGGGGCTCCTGCCTGCAGTGGTGCCTTTTTCTGCCCACAAAGAAATCTCAGCAGCTCTGACAGAGCTCCGTTGAGCTCACTAAGTCCCCTTGTCTCACTCATTCATACTGTTTCTCCCACTGCTGCAGGCTGGCTTTTTGTACTGGGCCCCTATGCCTGTATCGACGCCTTTTTCTGCCCACAAAGAAATCTGCAGCAGTCCTGACAGCGCTTCAGTGAGTTCACTCACTCCCCCTCCCTCACTCGCTCTCTCGTTCTGTTTCTCCCAGTGCTGCAGGCTGCCCTTTTGTTCTGGGCTCTTGTGTTGGGGCCTTTGTCTGCCACAAACAAATCTGCAGCAGTCCTGACAGAGCTCAGTTGAGCTCGGTCACTCCCCCCTCTCACTCGGTCGATCTTAATCTGTCCCAAACACTGATTTCCCACAGTGACCGTGCTATTGTCCGCAGGAGTATAAAAACGTATTGTAGCCAGGATGTGAAAAATGACAGCTGCAGTGTTCATAAGGAGTTGAAAAAATGCCACTGTTGAAAATGTGGCGTGACAGTATTACAAATTTGCGAAGTTACAAGGGTGAGTGGAAACAGTTCAATGCAAGTTTGTAACACAGTCATGTTATGGAGTTTCATTACCAAATTTTCAACATAGGGATTTTTGGACCTCTGCTCATGAACAGTACCACTGTCATTTTCTTAATCTGTCCCAAACACTGATTTCCCATAGTGACCATGTTATTCTGCGCCAGAACTGTGAAAACACATTTCGGTCAGGATGTGAAAAATGACAGCTGTACTGCTTATAAAGAGGTGTGAAAAAATGGCACTGTTGGAAATGTGGTGTGACATTATTACAAATCTGCGAAGTTACAAGGGTGCGTAGAAAGTGCGCAATGCACACTTTTAACACAGTCCATTGATGGGCTATCATCACCAAATTTTCAACATAGCCATTTTAGGACCTCTGCTCATGAACAGTACCATTGTCATTTTCTTAATCTGTCCCAAACAGTGATTTCCCACAGCGACTGCTCTATTCTGAGCCAGAAATGTGAAAATACATTTTGGCCAGGATGGGAAAAGTGGCATCTGTACTGTTCATAAGAAGGTCTGGGAAAATGGCAATGTTGCAAATCTGGAGTGAAAATATTAGAAATTCATGAAGTTACGAGCGTGCGTGCCAACTGCGCAATGCACGCTCATAACACAGTCATTTTATGGAGTATCATTACCAAATTTTCAACATAGGTATTTTAGGACCTCTACTCATGAACAGTGTCACTGTCATTTTCTTAATCTGTCCTGAACACTGATTTCCCACAGCGACCGCGCTATTCTGCACCAGAAGTGCGAAAACACATTTCGGCCAGGATGTGAACAATGACAGCTATACTGCTCACAAGGAGGTGTGACAAAATGCCAATGTTGAAAATCTGGCATGAAAATATTGTACATTTGTGAAGTTACGAGCGCACGTAGCAACTGCCCAATGCACGCTCATAAAACAGTCATTTTTTTGATTTTTTCCACCAAATTTGCAAAATAGGCTTTTTGAGCACTACCTCATGAACACTGGCACTGTCGTTTCATTAATCAGCCCCGAAGGGTGATTCCGCACAGTGACCGCAAAACCACCTTTCGGGGATGATTAACATCATGACAGTTCAAGAATTCATGAGGAGGGGTCCCAAAAACCCCATATTGAAAATTTGGTGAAAAAATTCCCAAAAATGCCCGCGATATGCAACAAAGTTGAAAAAACCCTATTCATTACATTATACAGCTTACCGGCATTTACTCAGTTCATGGTCAGCTTTGAAGAGTGCAGACCTGTTCCCGGTCCAGCGAAGATCATCACACCATGTTCCAGAGGTAAGTATGGGGTGAAGGGGGTGTGGGGAGGCTGGATGCACAGTGGGTGGGTGCGGGAGACTACGAGGGACCGTTTCCTTTCTTTCAGGTACAAGAAAACATCGCGGGACACTTTCCACATTTCAGGGGCATGGGGCACGCTGGGGTGGGCACCCAGCATGCCACTAGAGTCTGGGGTTGGACAGCTGTAGCCGATGGGAGGATTAAAATTCCCATCGGCAAACAACAAAAGAGGGGAATTTATTTCTGCCGACGGGGATTGGGCACCCCATTGGCAAACAACAAAGGGGGATTTATTTCGCCAACAGAGACTGGGCACCCCATCGTCAAACAACAAAAGGGGATTATTTCTGCCGACGGGATTGGGCACCCCAGTCGGCAAACAACAAAAGGATTTTTCTGCCGACGGGATTGGGCATCCCCGCCAGCAAACAACAAAAGGGGATTTTTCGCCGACGGGATTGGGCATCCCCGCCAGCAAACAACAAAAGTGGGGATGATTTCGCCAACAGGAGTGGCCCCTGCTGGCAAATAAACATTGGGGGGGTACATATTGTTTGTGAATACAGCGCCAAGCTGCCGCCATGTTCTCAAACAATACCACAGATGCTACATCCTGCCCTGCAATGACGGGTCGCTCCCTCATTGCAGCGGATGGCTGACGCTGCAATGACGGGGCCTTGATTGCAGTGGCTAATTTGTTTTCAAGTTGTGGCACTGCTGGCTGAACTAGTGTCAGCAGCAGCATGCCACGGCATTGGGGGATGGGGACTAGCCTTTGCAGGCTGTGGGGAGATTGGGCACAACAGTGCCACGCCTCCACAACCTGCTTCTGCAGCAAAATGTTTCTTGCGCATGCGCGCAATCAACATAAAAATGGATACATGCATCTTAAAACCTCTCCACAGCTATATCGGCCCTGGCCAGAGCTTGTCTGAATCCCAGTGACCCTTCAAGCACATTCCTTTATGGCATGACACAGAAGAAGGTGCTGCAGACATCTCACAGCAGTGAACAAGCATGGTGGGAAGAAGATCAATTTTCTTTCCAACCCAAAGAACCAAACTGAGCACAGACTCTTAGGACCCAAACACTTTTTCAATCACCTCACCCAGCCAGATTCATGAACACATGGCAACAAACTAGTTTGGCTGAAGCAATATGGGTGGTTAGAGCCAGTTCTGGAAAAAGCAAGTCTGGAAGTCATTCTTGTTACTTGGAGTCACAGTGTAGACTTCAGTGACACAGTCAGATAGTACAGGGTACAGCAGTTACCTGTTGGTGTGGCATGCAGTGCTAAGAAACATTGCTTCCTGAGCTTCCATCCTCCAGGTAAGATTGGAAATTTATAGAGGAGGAATTACTACTGGTGTAATTTAAACTAAATACTCTTATATGCACATAGAAGGGAGGGGTGTGAGACCTCCTCCTTCACTAAGGTAAACTGCTAGTGCTTTCTCTACCATTTCTACTAGCAGGGGCTGGGGAGCGGCTGCAGTGTTACTGTTTATGTCGGTTTACTTTTGCGGCAAACTAACTACTCTCGAATCATGCCCTTAAAGAGTTGATCAAGCTTAGTCTCTGCTCTGGAACATGAAGTGTATGTGTGTGTGTGTGGGGGGGTGATAAATCAGCAAGTAGACTGCTAACTTCACTAACCCCTCCAAAAAGTGCAAGTGAGGGGAGAAGATGAAGCAGCTTCTGTGTCCCTTGTACCAGCTTCACTGGCAGAGGTTTTCTCTGGGTGAGATAGTGCACAAAATGGCAGGACTGGCTTCTGCCAACTTTATTTGGGGCTGTCTGTGTGTCTGTGTATTCTGACTGACATCCGGCCACCCTGTTATATTTGAGATGAATGCCATGGAACCCATCAGCTTCTACCATATGTACAGCTTCTTAGGTTTTGAGAGAAATGGTGTCTCCCTGTTCCTCAATGAAATATTTATGATGTGTCTCTGACCCTTCTTCTGACCTGCCCACTCTGGACCCACTTCCCTGCACCCCAGCACCCTGGTCACCAATGCTAGCAGGTTAATAGTGATGGCAGCCAGCACAGCCCTCACTCATCACCTTGACCAACTGCTGTCAAACTGTCAGTGAGTGACAGTGTGTGTACTGTGGAAACTTTCTTCAATACACATGCAATAACTCACAGACAGTCAGACCACAGCTGACCGAGGTGGTAATCAGTGGACTGTACTAGTTGCTGTCAATATTACCTTGTTCGTAACAGTGGCTGGGGAAAGGTGGGTATGGGGAGGTGGGTCAGGAACAGGGTTAAATACCTGTTTGGGGGTTGGAAGAATCACTTTACAACCAAGCCATACATGATTACTACAGGATGGGTGATCAGGTGGTTGGGGGACAATTAAATAGCCACGATATACAGATTCACTACAGGATGGCTGTAACCACCAATCCCCTGGGGTTGCTAAAATCCCATCAGGTTAGCTATAGACAAGTAGTGGGCAGCTAAGTAAAGGTGCTTATTAGGAGTCCTTTACAGATGACATCATTGTTTACTTAGCTAGACTGAGCAGAGAATGGATTATGCCATTTAGAATTCTCACAGCAGCATAAGCCACTTTAGAATCAGCTGCTGGGGGAAGTTTAGAATGTTCAAACAGGACTTCAGTGTAGTTGGTAGTAAGCAGTGGCATGAAGTGCAGCACTGAGTGAGCAGCAGTGCTCAGAGAAGGCAGGTGCCTGCTAGTCTCCTCTGAGACTAGGTGAAGGATCTCCAGCAGTTTCTCACCCTATTGTGTGAGACCCAGCAGTACCAGAAGAAGTGGTGGAGACCATTTGTCTGCAGGACCCCAGTGGGTCATTTCTATAGAAAATGTGGTTTGGACTGTGTTTCTGGGAATCCAAGGGAAAATCCCCTGAAGATCCTGAAGAGAGTCTGCTGCCCAGAAAGAAAGTGTGCAGTTGAAGCAATGACAAGCTACCAGTAAAGGGAAGAGATGTTTCTTTATGTTTCCATGTCTGTAACAAAGGGACAAGCACAATTGAGAACACAGGTTCATGTGACTGTTCTTAGGGGTTGGTCTGAGGTGTATGTGCCCAGAGATAAGGTTAGAGTGCTCCTGTCAGGGCCCCTGCTTCACCACAAACATGTGCTGAATGTTGAAGTTTAAAGTTTGGGAGTCCTTTAGCATTTTGTGGGAAAAGAAGGCTCATTTGGTGTAACCCAGAAGGAATGGCAGAGACTGGTTAGGG